>BMAU01021422.1:0-580000 GCA_019973935.1 Trichonephila clavipes
AAACAAACATAGTATATGAGAGGAAAGATGTTTTATAGAGACACAAGTATCACACACCAGTAAAGCAGTGCTTCTCAAACTTGCAATGTTAACAACTAAATTTTCAGCCATATAATTTTTCTCCCCCTCCCTCTCCATACAATAACAATGTATTAAATTCAATAATAATGTACTTTGAAGACTCTAAAGCTACAATACAACTTTAATTTTTAAACCGCATAAATTATCAAAATAAGTATTACATTTTTTTATATAATTTTGTATATGTAAGCAAATTCATGAGACAACGGTAATTATTAAACTTATTCTTAACTTGGTACTGTTAAATTAACTATCAAATACATTGTGTAAGTACCGATACATTAATAAATGTATTATATTAGCGTATTTTATTTTATTAAAATGCGTATTTATTTTTATATTTATTTTTTGAATAATGTTTTACTTTTTCGATATGCTCACGCCCCCCTCATTCGGTTATTCAAGCTCTCTCAGGGGGCGCTGGTTTGAGAAACGCTGCTTTAAGGTATCCGACTACGTTCGGAACCATGATTTTGCAAAGCGTATAAATGGATAATTTTCATTATATTTAGTGTCACTTAGATTAGAATATATGCATAAAAAGTGTTTAAAGGACATTTTTAAAGCCCTAAAAAAAATTTATTTAAATACAGTATTTTGTAAAAAAAAAAAAAAAAACTTTGAATAATCTTTTTTCCCAAATGTTCTCTTTTTGTAAAAAATGCTTCTATTATAATAATATTTTGCCTATATATAGCTCAGACCTCTGTACAGAGGCTCAACTAGAATTTTTGAAATATATAACTTAGAAGTGGATTTATTCATATTTTACGACAACAGAGAGGAGCAATTTTAAGAAAAAAAACGCCAATAATTATTTCAATGGGTCATAACTCTGAAAATAAAGTGAATTTTTAAAAAATTCTAGTTGAGCCTCTGTAGAGAGGTCTGACCTATATACAGGCAAAATATTATTATAATAGAACCATTTTTCACAAAAGGAGAACATTTAGAAACAAAATTATTCTAAGTTAATTTTTTGCCAAAATATTATATTTAAATAAATTTTTTTGTCAAAGAATCCTTAAAACAATTTTATGCATGCACTCTAATCTGAGTGACACTAAATAGCTTAAAAATTATCCATTTATGCGCTTTTTTAAGATCACGGTTCCGAACGTAGTCGGATACTTTAAAGGAAAAGGTACCTTTTATATTCACCATTGTTGCAAAATGCTTGCACAAAATTACAACGAAGAAAACAAGCTTAGCAGCGTCGATATAGTGATGGACAATTTAGAAGCTGCCAGCTATGTATTTGTATTTCTCGAAAGCATCAAATCGTAACGGATAATCGAGCGACAATTTTCTCAGGGGAGTCGAATATGGTTTCATAAATTCTGTATTTCATATGCCCCTTTGAGATGTAATTAGGGCATGATGAATCTGGAGATGATGATGTCGTATCCATGACAGGACCAAATCAGATAGTACCATGGGCCCAGATGACTGTTCTGGCAATCTGTTCAATATCGTCTACTTAGAGATTTGTTGACGAAAAGAGGACCCCTATTTCTCTCTCTCTCTTGTACAGCAGCAAGAATAGCTGGAAAGTCAAAAATATGAGCAGGTGTTAGCTCTGTATCTAAACAGTTATCACAATTCCTATAAAAAACATTCCTCAGTACTGACCTGTTCTTAGCCTAGTAATAGTTTTGAATCTGGAGATCTAGTTGTCATTAGACTCATGCACCATGCCTAATTCATCACCTATGAAGACTCACTGAAACAATCCAAGTAAATTCAGACATCTATACTGAAATTGGCAGGAGCACCATCCCGTTGAAAGTGCTTTTGATTACGAATAACAATTGGAACGTCTTACAAAAATCTGGTAAAGCCTTTTTCGGAAAAGCACGATAATATTGGCCCTCGAGTTACGTTTATTGGAGACATGAGTCTATGTGGAAATCGTTAACAATGCCCTTCAAAACATTCACACACAAAAACAACTTTGAATTTCATATTGTTACGAATTTTGTGTAAAATAATGCAAATAATTTGTATTTGGATGTGTACACATCATTTATATTAACTCTTATGTTATATTTATTGAATGTTTAAATTTTAATATTCACAAGCAATGCCGTCCTTTACGTTATGATGATGATTCGATGTCAACTTGGAGAAATCTTGGTGATAGAACTAAGTTGGTGACTTGGAGATCATGTTGGCGACTTTTTTGGCGAGTTCGGGACTCTCTGGATTCTTCTGGAAATAGGTGGAGAAATCCATTCATTTCAAGACCTATGACTCAAGCGGATCTTTCTCGAATTATCCGCGAGGCCTATAAATAGTGAGATGCTCACCAAAAGTCTGTCAGTCTTATTTGGACCAACGATTAGTTAGCATTGCCTTGACTGTTGAAGCGATTAGTGATTATTTCGTCTGTTGAACGAGTGATTGCTTGTGAATAATCTTTTACATACGTGCATTTTAGACGCCGATAATTGTGTTTGAGTGCTGTTGAAGGTGTGAAGACCTGAGATTTATTCTGTGAATATTGCTGCTGAATCCTGTATTTCAAGGATTGAATTTTCGAAAATAAATTCTCGTCACTCTTAAAGAACTGTTTTATTATTTGCGACTGATTTGCATAAAATCCTCGAACCCCGATCAACGTAGCAATATTGACAGTAGAATTTGAATTTGCTGTTGCTTACACTTGTGCTCATTGAAAACATTTTCATGTGTGTGAATTGTTTCGTCTGTGAACATCATACGAGCTAGAAAATCAGTACGAGATGCAATGTACACTGCTGCAAGAACAATTGATAAAAATACTCATTATTCGCTTCATTAGTTACTCGTTTTACAAAGATTATTTTCCTGACATCTTTGAAACTGTTCTCCAAACCCTCTATCGACACAGCGTTTTATTACTGGTAATAATTGTAATTTTGAGCATTTGTAGTAAATATTACAATTTGTGATAACTTTAGTTTTAACTATAGGGTTTTAAAAAGTTTTTTTTTTCTGTCCATATTTTGGTTTTGTGTATTGTGCGTTTACGCTTCACTTCTATCCATACATTACTATTCAAAAATATTTAGACTCAATGAATGGTATCCCTCACCCCCCAAAAAACCCTTCTTTCTATGATATAAGAATCGCCTTGTATGTAACAAAAATGTATACAATTGAATTAAAGTAAATTTTTATATTTGAAAAATATTATTAAAAAAATTAATATTTATACAATATAAATATTAAACAACATACTTAATGATGACATTTGCCCGGCTTGTGTTAAAATTTAATGTAAAAGGTAACATGCTTACACATATCTGTTACCGACCACTGATTTAATTTGCTTATAATTATTTTTCAGCAAAATTTATAATTTATAAGTGGGCAAAAATTTTATTTTGGTTTTTATTCTCCGTCAAACATTAAAAAAGAAATTCATCTTGCACACCCAAATTTAAAATTCAAATTTCGAGCAATAAACTTACTATATGAATTGAATTTATAAATCAGAAAATTATCAGCATTGAAAAGAAAAAGAAAAGAAAACGTCACTTGTTGTACTTATCGGTTATAGGAACCATGGTTTGACGATAGTTTTTCAGAATTGTCAACACGAACATTGACATAGACTTTCACACTTCTTTCATTCTCCTATCCTATCAATTTTAATTTTAAAAATAATAATTTAAATAATTTCGTGGCTGTAATCTTTATTTATCATGTGGAACCCCTCTTTTTCATAAAAATTTGTTGTTTATCATCATATTTATAGAATAGGCATTTACAAAAATACTTGCTATATGTTTCTCAAAAATACAAATGGAAATAGTAATTTCTAAGTATTTATGCACAAATACACAAACTAAACAATCTTTTTTTTAATAAACAGATAAGCAACACGTTGAGATAATCTAAAAATTAAACTTTCGTGCGGAAAAGTCGTCGTGGTAGCAGAATGATCAATGTTTGTGTTCGGCATTGTAGAATCGCGGTCTCGAAAATTAATGCCTCTGAAAACCCGTCCTGTAGATGGTTGATGCGCGTTAAATCTGTCAAGGCTCAAAGTCTTCCCATTATAGTGATGGGGAAGTTAAGAGAGGAGGAGTGCTAGCTCAAGTGTCATCCTCGCCACTTGATCAAGGTTCGAAATTACGTGGTCCATCACTAAAGGCCCTCGTGTTGCTTTACTTCTTCGACGTAAAGTATAATAAAATCACACACACACACACAAATTACGTGTATAGAACTCACATTCGTTGACAATATATGACAAACAAATCTCTTTACAATCCCTTGGAACGTAGTGAGCTTGTAGTTGATTCTGACGACCCCAGCTACCAACTAGACAAGAACGGGGACTCCAGCCAATTCTCTGTTTAGAACAAAAAGCGAAGTATTTCACGGTCAGAGAGAAAATCTCACGCAGCTTGTTCTGTCGTGTTAAAACAACTTTTTCTACTTGAGGATTTTGATCAACCGAGCTAATTAAAAAAAACTGCTGTTCAAAAAAAAAATGAAACGCATTTTTTAAATTCGAGTAAAGTTAAGACGTATAAAAAAGTGTTCGTATAAAAAAGCAGGGTTTATACACTTTTGTTTACATCATAGATTTCGCAACACTGCTCTTTGTCTCAAAAAAAAAATATGCTGATTTCTATCCGAGATCGTTTGAGCACAGTGTTCAGATTTACTGAAGTAAGATTATGCTATTAAATCATTAACCAAACCTTCGAGACAGTTTCGAATAGTTAATGATGGTATTTTTATTGTCATTGGCAACTCAAAATTAGGAGAGATTTTTCTATACCTTTGTGAATGCATAATCTTCGAATCAAATTAATTTTTCTATCTCAGTTTTTTCTACTATTATAATTTTACCAACATGTTAAAATTCAATAAAATAAATTCATTATTATTTTTCATGTAAAAAAAAAATGTTCAAAATATTATATTAAGCGTAAAAATGCGTCAGCTTGCTAATAATTTCCTAATTGAAGATAGGGTGAGGGGCAGTCGCAACAATATGTAGATCACAATAAGTTCTGCTTACTTCAGCTATTTAGCAAATATATCTTAAAATACATGCCAAATAACACTTAATAAATACATAATACATACATTCAATATGTAAGCATAAATAGCTTTTTTTGTCTATGCCTTATCAATCAAGCTCCTGTAAATGTTTAACACTTCACCTTTGTGTCACTTGTGTGTGTGTGTGTGATCTAGGTAGTACACTTAGCTCTTTAAAACACACATTGATCTTATATCTCTCAGTATAATTGTTATATTTTATAGCCTTTGTCTTTACCTCTCAACCCGATTATCGTACTTTACAGCCAATGATCTTATCTCATAACACTATTATCGTATTTTACAGCCATTGATCTTACCTCAGATCGCATCGCGCGATCTTCTCTCTCACCGCACAAAACAGTTCTCGTTTACCATATTAATCAAATTCTTGATGGCTATAAAACTGGGGCTTATCAAAATTTACAAATTTAAAAAAAATAGAAACATTAATACATTAGCACAAAACATAATATATTTTGAAATAAAAGCAAAAAATGGTTTAACACAGTATATCAAAGGGGTATATTGAGAAGAAATTTAGTTTTATGTAACAAAATATAGGAAATTAAAATTTTAAAAATTGTTAAAATTAAAAATGAAGCCTTTTATACACTACACAAAACAATTAAAGGATATTGAGGATGTAGGTGAATCTTGCGGCTGGAAAATTATTTAGATGATTGATACATGATCGACAGTAGTGATATGCTATATGAGAAAAAAGTGATACATGTTTGGTAAAAAAAAATGCATTTTATTGAGCATTTGGGCACAAAAGGAGGGGGGTACACAATTTGTGCCTATGAGAAAAAACAAACAAAAAGGCTTTCCTTAAAAGAAAACCCTTTTTAGAGGGAATATGGTTTCCCTGGACGGCCAGCAACGTTGAATACCTTTGAGGCATGGAGTCAGTGAGTCTATTAATGAGGAGCTAGGTATTCTATACCACTCCTCCAGAAGAGCCCTTTCCAGTTCTAAGAAAGTTTGTGGGGAGGGAAGGGGTGATAGGCGGCCACAGCAACTCATCTGCATAGAATGCCCCAAACATGCTCTATTGGGTTCATGTACGGTGAATACGTTGGCCATTCGATTCGTGTGATTCGTACCACGAAAAGGAAATTCACCAAATTAGCACAATGTGACTTGCAATTGCCGTCAATTATTATGGAGTCATCTCCAATTGCTGCAACGTAAGGGACTACAATAGGACTGAGGATCTCATCCCTATATCTGCAATCGGTAACAGTTCCAGCTCGAATGATGTTGTAAAGAACAATTTCAATTACAAAGTTCTGCGAGCTGCATCTACCCGATGCTCGGTGTTGGAGGAAGAAATTCAGACTCGAGCCAGTCAATTCAAATAACTGAGTTTATTCAGAACTACCGAGTGAGAGTGAGCGCGTGTGGCTCCACCCCTTTTATACACAGAACATAATGACGTCACACAACCTTTTCACAGTTACAAAAACGTGGCGCCATGCTGCCACTCATTCACACAAATCATCTCCATTCACAACATACTCCCCCCTTTGAGACTTGGGGAGAGTCTCAAACCTATAACAGTTATAATTCAAAAGATCAAGTCTCTTCGGTTCTTTAACCAATCTTCCAGAAGAAGTATATTTTTTATAATTGCATCATTAATATTCAAGACCTTTTCAGGTTTAGTACTTTTAACAGAAATCGATTCCTCTTTCAACTCCTTACCGCTATTAGCAATCGCTTGTACTTCCATGACTGAATTTGAGTTAGTTGTCTAATTTCCTTTACCCTATTAGCTACAAAAACTGACCAATTTCCATATTCTTTAATCCACCAAAGTGCTGTTGTGGAATCGGACCAAAGAGTAACTTTCAAGTACGGCATATTAAGCGCTTTCAAAATAGAATTTACAAGTCGAGCACCTACACAACAAGCCATTAGCTCTAGACGCGGTATACTCAAAAGTTTGAGAGGAGCTATACTCTAGACTTCGCTCTAACAAGAATTACGCTAACTCTAGAATCAACTGTTGATCGAGCAAAGACGCATCCCGCATATGACCCCTTGCTTGCATCAACAAATACATGTAATTCAGTAAAAATATCAATTTTCATACAACGTGGTACAGTTACATCTTTCAAAATTTGAATTTCATTAAACCATTTCATAAATTTGTTTACAATATTCTGAGGTAGTTCCTGATCCCATGCCTTTTTCATTTTCCATATTTCCTGCAATAGTAATTTTGGGAGCAATGTAGACGGCGCCAACATTCCAATGGGATCGAAAACTTTTTGCACCGTAGACAAAACTAATCGTTTCGTTATTTTCATTTCGCACGTTAATGAGTCGAAATTCGTGCAACATTTCAAAACATCATTATCCAAGTCCCAGATGATACCCAAAATAAAAGTTTCACCTGAGTGTTTATCAACACTTTTACTCGTCACATTGCTCTCAAAAATACGTAAATTAAAACATCCTTCCGACATAATTAATTTAGTCTTCTCAATAAATATCTCTATTTCATCAGCACTGAAAACACCAGTTACACAATTATCAACATAAAAGGAAGATTTTAACTTTTGTGCAACTTCCTTACATTCGGAATTACAGTTTTCCAAAAGATGCATAATAGATGCATTCAATAAGTAAGGGCTTGAAGACACCCCAAACACAACTCGACAATGCCTGTACACTAATTGTTTTTCATTGCATGGGAAAAAAAATCTGAGATAATCTCTATCTTTCGGTGCAACAGATAGCATCAAAAACGCCTTTTCAATATCGGCTACAATTCCGACTGGATAAATTCTAAAACGATCTAAAATGTCAGGTATCAGTTCAGTAAGGTTTACGCCTTTATATAAACAGTCGTTCAAAGATGGTTTCCCTTTTTCACGGGCCGAAGCATCGAATACGGGTCGGATTTTTGTAGTCGCACTATCTAATTTAATCACAGGTCTATGCGGTAAATAATGGCATTCATTGTTCAATTCTACTTCCGGCACACGTTCAATGATATTTAAATCTTCCCATTGCCTAAACACACTTTTATAATCCTCAAAAAATTTACCGTTTCTTAATTTATTCATCATCCGTAGATGTCTTTTCCATGTTAGTTCTTTGTTACTGGGCAAATTTTCAGAGTTACATTTCCATGGGAGTTTAACTTCATATCTTCCATCGGGAAGAATTTTCATTTTATTCTTAAAATCGGTTAATTCAAAATTTTCTTTCGTATTCTCATTAAGTAAGGGATCCGTTATTCCTAAAACATCAAGTTCCCATAATTCTTTAACGCTAACATTTCGAACATGCAAAGACGATGTCGTTAACATAACGTTTTTATCGTTCGAACATACTTTTTCCAATTACCGTCCATCCTAGTTTAGTTTCAATAGCTGTTAAACCCGAATCAAATTCAATTAAATTCCCAGTCAATAATTTTCCTATATTATCAGCCCCAATCAAAAGCCCAATTTCCGTTTCTTTACAATTTAAATCCGATAAAATAATTTCTTTATTTTTTTAACTCATTTAAAATACGCTTATCCTCAATCTTAGAAATAAATCCACATATTTTCTTTTCGGATAGCACTTCAAAACAACATGCATAAGAGTGTTTTAAATCACTGACCTCAATAGAATACACGCTGTGATGTTTCGGTTTAGTTTCGTTGCCCCCGAATAGAGAATGAATTATAGTTTCCTCCCTAAGTGGAGTGGCTTCAAAATACTAGTAACACTTTCACTAATGTAGCTATTTTCACAAGCGGTATCAATCAGAACTCTAACTTTCCTTTCCTGATCTTTAATGCGAATGAAAACGCAGAGAGTTTGAAAGTAAATACTTTGGTTTCTGTTGCAGTTACTTGATAGAGAGTTCTCAGTTTTTATGGAACACAATTTTTGATCATAATTCTTATTTAATTTTGGACACATAATTTCAAAATGAGAATAATTACATTTAGAACAATTAATATAATTTTTAATATCACAATTTTTACTCAATTAATATCACAATTTTTACTCAAATGTCCAGATCTATTTAAACAAATAAAACAATCACATTTTCTTAATAACAATTGTCTCTTAGCATTTAAAGACATTTTTCTAGCATTAAAGCAATTTTCACTAGGATGATATTTCAAAAGTTATTGATTTTCTTACCTGAGGACTTTTCGGAACTTGCCAGAGCTGATGCAGTCATTAATTCAGTCGGCTTAACCCTTTCAGTTGGAGAATCTCTTTTTCGGATAGGAGTTCCAAAACCGGATTTTGCCAGCTGCACCATCTCTTCCCCTTGGACTTCCAGGCGAAGGAAAGTCATTAAGTGTTCTAGAGTTCGCGATCCTTTAGCGTCTGTTTCAGTATTCCGTTTTCTTTCCCGGGCCATCAGGATTTCCTTTCAGGACTCGACCAATGGTGTAAGGAAATCTCCATATTTTTCTTGTGTACGTCCAAGGCTCTCCAACGACCGTAATTTCCCTTCAAGTTCATCGTACAAGGCCGACAAATCAGTTTTCGTTCTTCCAGAAACAGCGTTCTTCATTACTAAATTTAAAAGTTCACGTACGTAAATTTGTACTAACAAATCTTCACGACCGAATCTCTCTTTTAATTGATCGATGGCTTTAGGATAATTTTCCGCCGTTGCAGGGAAACTCAACACTAATCGTTCTGCTTTCGATTTCGGTTCCACGGATTGCAATAAATATTGCATTTTGTCTTCTTCCGCAATGCCTTTATCATTGTGAATTTTCTGAAACTGACTCCAGAAGGCCAAAAAGTCTTTAGCTTCCCCGCTGAATTTCTTCAGTTCGATTTTCGGCAATTTAAAGCTTCTCTTTTCAGTTTCGGTAGGAACAACGTTTCTCGTATTTTCAAATCTACTCGAGTACACATTTCGATGTAGCGGTCACGGTAGTTTTCTGCATCTTCCATATCATCTAAATATTCTTGCACGGTATCTTCTGTATCCAAGAGTTGTTCAGAAATTTGATTCTGACAAGTGTCGAGTCTCTGAAATTTATCGATTAATTGAGTTTTCAGAATCGAAAGTTGATTCATATCGATGTTTTCTTTTATGAGTTCGGTTTCAATCTTTTTCAGACTGAGAGAAAATGCTGTTCTCAGGCCTTTTCTTGCCGCTTTCAAAGCATTCACTTCCATTTTATAGTTCAAAAAGTTAAGTTCAATAGTTCAAAGTTCAATAATTTAAATTCGGTTTCAGTTTCGCTTCCAACCAACAACCAATCCCGCCGAGGGTACCAAAAAACTTATGTAAAGAACAATTTCAATTACAAAATTCTGCGAGCTGCATCTACCCGATGCTCGGTGTTGTAGGAAGAAATTCAGACTCGAGCCAGTCAATTCAAATAACTGAGTTTATTCAGAACTACCAAGTGAGAGTGAGCACGTGTGGCTCCACCCCTTTTATACACAGAACATAATGACGTCACACAACCTTTTCACAGTTACAAAAACGTGGCACCATGCTGCCACTCATTCACACAAATCATCTCCATTCACAACAGATGTGGAGATCGGTGCTCTCATCAATGGAGGTGCTAGCATAGACCATCACTCCCCCTGCCAAATCTGACACTTCCGAGCACGAACGCAGGATTGTTCCTTGTGACACATTCCCACCAGATGAACGTATGCCTACTTTCAGGATGAACAGATAAATGGGACTCGTTAGAGAAAAGAATATTGCACTATTCATTTCTCCTCCAGTTCGCATACAATGTTACAAACTCCCTGAGGGCGTGACGGTACCTTGCTGTTAACGTAACGTGTAGCATTGGTCGTCAGGCATAGGGTCCTACTGCGTGGAGCCGGTTTTGGACTGTTTATGTCGAAACATGAGAGTAGCTGAGCGAAGAGGTTGATTAAAAAAAGCGGCATTCATATTTCGGTGTCTCCAAGACGTTAGCGTTAGATATCGATCTTCATTGAATGTTATTGCAAGTCTACGACCTTACCCTAGTCTTTAATCTGCATTTCGAGTCTCTAAAAAATAATAAAACATTCCCAGATCCTGGAAATCACATTGTGTGAAACTCCATTGGTTTCTGCAACTTCGGCTTGAGTTGATCTCCCCTAACCGACTATAAACAAAAGTTTATTTAATATTTAGAGATAAACAGACAAAAAATCATTTGCAGAAATCACTTAAGTTTGTGTATCTAGTTTATATTTTGTTGCTCAATAAACACTTCCGGCTCTCTTCCTCTATTCTAGATAAAAATTTTGTTAACCACAGCCGTTAATCTTTATAGTTTTAAGCCACAGTCAGACAACGAAGTCTACACCTGAATTAGTACTCAATTTCTTACACCTACTTGAGAACCTACATCTGAGCTCCGACAAACTGTGTGTGTGTGTGGACGTACCTTCCTCTATCAACGACACTCTTACAGAAGACAGAGGACTCAAACACGAGACTGCCATGATCACTTGGCCACTTCTATTTTTTATTTTGATATACTTGATAGGACCGGTGATGTCTTTCGCAGAGTTTTTTAAAACACTAAACAGATAGAACTAAACTTGGCCCTCACTCAATATGAACATTAGATACAAGAAATATTAACGGAAAAAACTAATACGCAATTTTTTTTTTTTTTTGCTGAGTTCATTTTAACTAAAAATGAACTTCTAAACAAATTTTTAAAAAATACTTGTAACAAATGGTAATTCTTTATTTCTCTCGTGCTTTATTTTAATGCTTTTATTAATGCTTTATATTAATGCTCGCGCGCGCGCGTGCTTTTATTTATAAAAATTAACTGTAATTTTAATTATGGAAAGTTCTGGAACTTTCGATGGCAATAGATAAGGAGATGGAATATTGAGTTGGTAGAATAAAGTCTTGAGTTATATGTGGCAAGAATTGCTGACATTTTTTTTATTTTCGTGATAAAACTGGCGCCCAACGTGGGGCCAAAGAACTACGATCCCGTAGAAGCTGTGACGAAATGCCGCAGAAAAATGAAAATTTAATCGGCTCTGTAAACCTTACTGTCCCGGAAAAAAATTACTGGTATTGCACCGCAATCCTTCTAAAGCAAGAGAAAATCCCTGGAAATCGAGAGAGAAAGTGAATCATCCTGACTTCAATTGTCTGAAGAAAAGAAAAAGAACATCTATTTCCTGTTAAAAGTTTTTGCAATAGTGTTTTGTGCATTTTTCATATACAAGTGATAGCAATCCTGCTACAGTGTGTTAGTGCTAGGGATAATTTTATTATTTTATTCCATTGATTTTTTGGTATTCTTATTCAATGATAATTCTTAATTTTGCTGTATATTAATTTATTTCTTGTGATATAACGTTTCCTGATTAATATTTTGTGAATTGCACATTAATAATTACTGTTTTGCTTGATATTTTACTGATTTCCTATTGAATTTAGGTAGCATTACATGCCTGATTATTTTAGTTTTGTTTAGTATTTTCATTGCATTGAATTTTTGTATCATTACAACTGATGATTCCTAAATTTTCTTTATATTCATTTTTTCTTTGAATTAATGTTCCTTGTGGGTATTTTGAGTATGTTATTAATTTATTTACCCCTTTTAATTGTATTTTGAAGTGCATAATAATTTATAAGGTTTTAAAGGTAGCCATATTTTAAAGTGTATTCCCATATCTGTAAGAGCTTTGGTGGACAATAAGGCCTGCACCTTAGTTATTTATTTTATTTATTTGCAACTCTTAAATTTCTCAGTCATGTCATTTCTGGGAAAAGGCAAAAAAGCTGATCTCATTAAGCTTGCTATTGAGTTAGGTGAATGTGAGTCGAATGAGGAAGAGCTAAAAATAATTGAATTAAGGACAAAAATTTTAACAAATGATGCTTATAAGGAAGACCCTGAATTTGTGAAATGTATCTTTGAGGGAATCGTATCAAATAGGATAGACGAGGAAAACAACCAAAAAGAGCAAACACTGCGTGAATTTGAGCTGCAGAAAATACGACTGCAAAATGAGACTCAAAGAGTCGTAGGTCCACAAACCCTACCCCAAACAAAAATTGAATTAAAAAAATTGCTACCAACATTCAATCCTGAAGTTGATAACATGGACCTGTTCCTCACCTTATTCGAACGGCAAATGAAGCTATTAGATCTCGGTGAAGATCTGTGGGTACCCTATCTCATTGGTGCCCTACCTAGTGATGTAACCTCCCTCATTGCCCGTGAGCCTGAGGAGAAATGCAGGGATTACTCCCACATTCGAGGAATGCTTCTGCAACGGTTCATATTAACCGCAGAAAAATTCCGGGAGCTGTTTTCACGTCAGAGAAAAAGCCCAAATGGGACGTGGAAGGATTATTATTTTGAAATCCGAGCATATTTTGAAGGTTGGCTCAATGAGCTTAAAATCGATTCATTTGACGGATTGAAGAATTTGATGATTGCCGATCAAATAAAAAAAGAGATGCTCTCCAGAGTGTAAGGAACATTACCTGGATATCTGGGAAGAACTTATCTCCCCAGAAATGTTAGCAGATAAGCTGGAAGCTTTTGACAACATCCGACGTTCCCTACCCAGTGGACCTAGGAGATACGTGAAGGCAAGTGAAATCGTAAATGATGGAAGACAGGTATCATTCAGGAAACATGAACGCCCTCCCAAAAGAGAATATTCCCATCAGGTACCAAATGAGAAATCCCCCTCTCAGATGCTATGGCTGCGGGAAACAAGGAGTGATAAAATCTAGGTGCCCCACCTGCAACCTCAACGCCTCACAAAGAACAGACGTAGCAACCAAGCACATTAATGCTTACACAGCTCAGACCAGAAGCCCTCGATTGACCCTAATCGACAGAACTTTCTGTGGAATAAAGGGACGTGTATGTGTAGACACAGGATCTTCACATTCAATTGCTGGGGAAAGGATGTTCCAGATATTTAAGGATAAGGGACTCCTTTTCCAGGAAACCACATTAGCAATGAGCTTAGCAGATGGTCAGCAGACCACAGGTGAGGCCCTAACAACCCAAGTAATGGTAGAAATTGAGGGGAGATCAGTTTTGACCAAATTCATAATTCTCCCAAAGGCAAAGGGAAATAGAACACTTCTAGGAACAGATTTCCTTAGTTCTGCTGCTTTGGTTCTAGGTGTAAAGAATACTTGTTGGTACTTCTGGGACAATCCTACCCACAAGTATCAATTTGGTGAAGAATTGGACACCCCGTCCATAGTTGAGAAGATGTCCAGCAACACCTGCCAATTAGAGAAGGGGAAGGTGAAAGTTTTACCCCTGTGTGTGTGTGTGTGCCCAGAAGGAGAAACTTAACCTCCTGTTGGAATCCTTCCAAAATGTCTTCGAACCAGGGGGAGAAGCAACACATATCTTGGAGCACCACATTAACACGGGAAATAGTCCTCTTATCTCTGTACCCCCATACAGAATGTCTCCTAGAAAGAACTGTCCTGACTGCATTAAATACAAAGCTTCAAATCAGAAGCCTTCCGGGCTATTACAGACACCTGTGCCAGCCCAACGTTTTGAAACCTTGGCCATTGATCTCTTCGGGCCCCTACCTGAGAGTAAAGATGGTAAAAGATGGATCCTCATCATTGAGGATTGTACCACCAAGTGGGTCGAACTGTTTGCACTACCCAATGCCACAGCTAAAGAATGTGCCATTACCTTGATTGAAGAGGTTCTACTGAGGTATGGTATTCCTCGCGGCCTTATCAGTGACAATGGAACCCAGTTTGTGTCAGCAGTGATGCAACAAATATGCTACCTATTAAACATCCATCAATCCCTGATCCCTGTATACCATCCACAAGCTAACCCAGTTGAACGAAAGAATAGGGATCTGAAACCACGGCTGGCAATTCTCGTCCAAGACAAGTATGACTGTTGGTCAGAGAAGCTAACCTTCATCCGCTTTGCTCTCAACACAGCCAAATGCGAAACGACAGGACAGACGGCAGCCTTTCTGAATTTTGGTAGAAAGTTATGCACTCCAAGTGAAGTTGTTAATGATATCCGAGTCGTCATCCAGAACGATAATTTTGTGCCAGAGATAACTCCCTATCTCAAGAAATTCACTAAGTTTTCCACTCAGATTAGAGAGGTGGTTGAAGAGCAACAGGATAGTAGGAAGTTTTACGCTGATAAAAAGAAAAGCTGCTCCAACATATCAACCTGGAGAACATGTCTTTGTAGCATCACATCTGCTGAGCAACGCTGCGCAAGGAAGAAGTGCAAAACTAATGCCACGCAGAGACGGTCCCTACGTGATTTTAACACAAAGATCACCATCATCTTACGAGATTGCTAGTCTTGATAATCCGGGGGTACCTCATGGTGTTTACCACACCTCTGCTTTAATTCCTTGTAATATTGACAAAGTAAAACCCCTTATTCCTCTTCGTAAGCGTGGCCGTCCACCAAAGGTCCCACAGACTCCTGGTTCCTCGTCGGGACGCCGTCGAAACCAGAGGGGGAGGATGTAACAAATGGTAATTCTTTATTTCTCTCGTGCTTTATTTTAATGCTTTTATTAATGCTTTATATTAATGCTTTATATTAATGCTCGCGCACGCGCGTGCTTTTATTTATAAAAATTAACTGTAATTTTAATTATGGAAAGTTCTGGAACTTTTGATGGCAATAGATAAGGAGATGGAATATTCAGTTGGTAGAATAAAGTCTTGAGTTATATGTGGCAAGAATTGCTGACATTTTTTTTTTTTATTTTCGTGTTAAATACTGTATTTTGTTTTATTGAATTTGATACCGTCTGTTTGGGGTGGAGAGGATTTCATCAAATATAAATTTCAGTGCCTATAAAAAAGTTTGGTTATTCTTCTAATATACAACAACCAGTGGCGCACACGGGAAGTTTTCAAGGGAGGGGTTGCAGTCAAAAGACCGCCATTTTCGTGTCATACCCCAATACGCCGCCAAACATATTCTTTTGATTTTATCGGTTATTGGGAACAAAAAACACAGTAAAAAATAAATTATTGAATAAAAAATAAACATTAATTTATAAAACTAGGAGGGAACTAACGGCGGGCCAACTCCATTTGTACAAATTATGCAACTGTTCATACTCATTGCTTAAATTGTAAAACTGTAATTTACATGTATTGTGTAGTTCTATTTTTGACCCAATATATTGTAAGCAGGGAAAAAAAATAAAACTTCCAACTCTTCATTTTAATTTATACTTCAATTTAGTGCTTCTTCAAAGTGAGTGAGTGAGAGAGAGAGAGAGAGAGAGAGAATATATTAACAGCGCACTATTCAGCTACACAAGGGCTTTTGGCGATGGACCTCGTAATTTTGAACCATGGTCAAGTGACGCGGACGACACTTGAGCTGGCAGCCACCTCTTCTAACTACTAGATCACACCAAAGGGAGGACGTTTGAGCTCTCGACAGATTTAGCGTGCATCGCTGCTCTACACGGCGAGTCTTTAGTGATACTGGGCTCGAACTCATAACTCGCCAACCATAATCCAATACCTTGACCACTAGGCTACCGCAGCCAGAGCCACATACAATTGCCCATAGTTTGTAACCATAATATTGATTAGGACTTAATGCCCTTTTATTATTGTTCTCGTGCGTGAGATAAATAAATAAATTTATTACTTCATCACGAAAAACTTTTTTATACATAGAAACATAAATGAAAATACAAGTTAATATTAATCAATCGAAATAATCGGATTATAATCAACCGGAAAAAAAGTCAAGGGCGATGAGGGGGTTCGGTTCCCTGCCCCCCCCCTTTATGTGTGCTACTGACAATAACCCATCAAAGAGAAATAATGCGAAACTATGATGTCAATGATATTTTCGATCAGTTTTGAGTGAGAGAATATTTCCGTCGCGCGCGCATTGTTCAACGACATGAGGGCCTTTGGCGACAGACCACGTAATTTTGAACCACGGTCAAGTGACGTGGACGACACTTGAGCTGGCACCCACCTCTTTTAACAAATAGATCACACCAACGGGAGGACGTTTCGCTCCCCTACACGGCGGGTCTTTGTTGGTACTAGGCTCCAACTCATGACATGCCTGCCATGATCCGATACCTTGACCACTAGGCTATCGCGGCCACCAATCAATTTTGAGAGAATAAATCCACGCAATATTTTTCGATAAAGAAAAACCGTAAAAGTTATAATAACCACTAATCGATAAAGAAAAAAAGTATGTAAATATTAATCAAAAGCATTTTTTTTAGATTATGATTAAGGTCATATTTGCATGGCTTCGTACACCAATGCAGAAATTGAAAAGAATAATGATAAAGCTCAAGATATAGACCTTCATACCAGTAAGCAAAAATTTAAATTTTGAATTGTATCTAACTCGAAATTTGTAAAAATATTTTTATTACAAGAGCATTATTGGCATTGGACTGTATCAGTGGCGCACATAAGGAGGGGGCTGGGGGTCCGGACCCCCCCCAAAGCCTTAGATTTTTTCCGATTGATTATAATTCTAAGTATATAGTATGCAAAATTTAATTAATTACTTGTTATTAATGATTAATTTTGTTAATTAATGCTAATTATTTATTCAAAAATTAGCTTTTTACTGTGTTTTGTTCCCCCAAATCGACAAAATGAAAAGGAGCATGATACAAGAATGGTGAACTTTTGACCCCCCTTGATAAATTCCTGTGTGCGCTACTGGACTGTGTAATTTTAATCAAATTTATTAATAGAAAACACCTTTCCTCCAATATTGCATAGGACTCGAACAGGTAACTTAAGTGGAACATAGAAAATTCAGAACTATTACCATTCGAATACTACCATATTACTCCGTGGTAGACCAATTCTTATCGAAAAGCATAAAATAGAATTCAATTTTATCTTTGTGCGCGTATCGGCTATAAAACCTAATTGTAACAAAGTCATAAACTTCATCCCAAACATTCCATGAAAATAACATATTTAATCAATTTAGTGTCACTTAATGCACTTCTCCTCAGTGACGCTATTGTGTTATAGGTTGTAATAAAGAAAACGCGGGTGACACTTTATACGTTACACAGAGATCTAAATACGTGCTTTTATTCAGTGATTGCTTCTATGAAAAGTGTTCTCCGTAAGTGTCACGTAATGTGTTGGTGGAGTAGGTGGGCGGATTACTTTGTTAGAATAATAATAATACCCCAACAACACGTGGTGTTACCTGCAATTGACACAATTAAAACGTATCATTCGTTAAATGTTGAAATAGCTTCTCTCGTTTGCGTTGTCTCACAAAAATAACTAGGGTTTACTAAGCAGACAAATTTACCAGAAAGATTAAATTTTTCCATTTTTTAAAATTTTTTTTATTTATACAAATAAAATTTATTTCCATTTCTTTGTAGACGAGACACCTGTAACATTTGCTTAAAAGGCAATCTCAATAAACTGAATGCATTAACACGTGGTGGATATTTCACAATTGGTTAATTATATATATATATATATATATATATATATATATATATATATATATATATATATATATATATATATATATATATATAATAGCGTTTATATATATACTAGCTGGTATACCCGTTCTTCGCACGGCTTAACTGAAAAATTAAACAACACACAAACTGAAGGATAAAGAAGTTTTTAATGAGTTAATTTTAAGTGAATTGCAAATTAAACAAAAAAAAAGCTTTTCGCTTATCTCAGCTGAAGAAAAAAAAGAAAGAAAAATATACCTTTGTTAAATTTTACGTCTGTAGATCTAATAGCTGATAAAAAGGATTTTTTTTTAATACTTATAACACCCCGTAACACACTTGAGGGTCGATTTTTGAAAATACCTCCCTAAGCTGATCTCTGCTTAGCAAAAGTAACACTTTGTTAAAAGTTTTGTGACGCTTAAAATATTGTAAATAATTTATATCTGAAAGTGACATACATTAATATTACTTTCTGTTGAATTTATTTTATGTTAAAATTGTAATATTCGCAAGCAACGCCGTTTCTTAAATAACAATAGCGATTCAATGAAACACATAGAGAAATGTTGACGATAGAGTCAAGTTGGCAAATGTCTAGCTACTTTCTTAGCTCAAGCTTTATTAGAGCTTTGTAAGACCCGCCGTGTAGGGGTGCGATGCACGCTAATACTTTATCTACCACATTATGATTTACTGCAATTTTTTTCATGCAATATTTTTTTAGGTCACTACATTGAAAATTAAGGGATATACATAAACAAAATACTCCACTTTGGGAAATTTAATCCGTTAGAGCTAATAAATTAATTAAAGCCATTCCACTGTAAAATTAATTATATACACCATTCACTTAAAATAAATAGTCAAATCGTTTTCTAAGGTCTTCATTAACATACAAAAACATTAGACATTTAAATTTTGACATTAACTATTTTTTCGGGACAAAAATAATAATCTTTGCAAACCGCTGAAAACGCAATATCTTCTACAAACTATTCGCCTTCCTCGCTAAAATACTCATCACAGAACCCGTGCTGCCATATATCTTGGAAGAGTGGATTTCAAAGAATATTCCTGCAAAGTATTGGTAGAATATTCCTTCTCTAAGTTGTTGTGGTGTGGTAGTTAGGAGAAGGGGTGCCAGCTAAGGTGTCGTCCACGTCACTTGACCATGGTTCAAAATTACGTGGTCCGTTGCCAAAAGCCCTCGTGTAGCTGAACAGTGAGATGTTAATATTCACTCACTCCAAAAAAATATACTACAGTAGTTATGCTTAAAATGCAATATATGACTATTCAATTAAAATTATAGCGTTATAATTAACTACTAACCACAAACAAATTTTGAAAATTTGTCCAAATGATGTAGTGTGAAAGAGAAAGTTTATTTACTCTAAGTTCCAGAACCGCGATTCATTATACTTATGCTGTCAGTGTAAATACAAAATTTACAAAAACTGTTACAGTCTGTTAAATGAAGAGCACAGCAAATGGCAACAGCTTCAGAAATATAAATGTTACAAAAAGTATCTAGCAAATAACCGAGCGCAATGCCATCATTATAATACCACATTCACACAACGTTAATAGTTCTTATAGATCAATCTACTTAAATGGGCGATTAATTATCGTTGTTGTTTCTTATGCCACCTGATCTCGACTGCGTCAGAGTGGACTTACGACTCGAAGTCTATTTACAGAGAACCCCAAAGACACTATACATTTACGAACATTCACATCTTATTCGGGATTCGAACTCAGGCCCTACAGCCACCATCGTTGACCACTATACTGGATGGGCGACACTAATCATCGTACTGATAGCGATGAAAAGTAAATATGCTTTGAAAAATGACGAGTGTTTGGGGTGTTTTTATTGCATGTATCAAAAAGGTTGATATAATTGAAGAAACACACTCTAAGGTTGGAACAGCAAAACGTTTATTTGACGGACATCCACGTTAGGTAGGTCGAGCTCGGAATTTCATCTTGTCCTTTACTGACCTAATCTCCGACGGCTGAGCTGTCGTCCACGTCACTTGACCATGGTTCAAAATTACGTGGTCCGTCGCCAAAAGCCCTCGTGTAGCTGAACAGTGCGACGTTAATATTAACTCACTCACTCACCCGACGGCTGAGCATCGTACTCTTATTTCATGCTGTCACTCAAATATACATTCTTCAAAAGGTGTGAAGGCACGGACAAAATCTTACGATAACAATTCAGCAACGGTTTCCTTCGCCTCAAGTCCATTGGTAGTTGATAATATTTTACATATTACTCTGCACTTGCGATATACGAAACTGCTAGAACAGATTCTCAAAGAAGCGTGGAGGACGGTATCAAGTTTACTCAAAGCAGAGTAGCAAGCCAATCCGTAAACAACTGCACTTAATTGATCTGACATTAAGAAGTAAACAACTACACTTAATTTACCTGAGACAGTAAGAAGTAAACAACTGCACTTAAATTATCTGAGTCAGTAAGAACAATTGATGTTTTCAAAGAAATGATGTGCGATTCACTTCCCAAAAGGTGTTGGGCGACACCTTCGGGAGGTTGAATGCTTTTTCACACTTCTTCCAAAGATATAAAATTTGCAGAGGAAAAGTTAGTTTGCAGTAGAAAATTACTCTGAGAAATCGCTAGTCATGTACAACGGAAATCGGTGTAGTGCATGTCGGGTAGGGATGGGACTGCGTTTTGTGCAAAAATTGTGAGCGACTTCCCCCTGAAGTCGCTCCCTCTCCGTCCTGCCTACATAAGGGTGTGGGAGGAAACAAAGCATGACCAGAAACATCCATAATAACTATTATTTATTATTATTCAAGCACACTAATCATCCACTAAGTTAAATCACAAGAGGAAGCCCTAGGAGTGATAAAAAGAAAGCAATAACCCTAAGTGAATAAGTGCAAGTAAACAGTTCAACTTAACCTAATCAATTTTAGACTATAATTTTTTTTCCAGTCCACAAAATTATTATAGGGGCAAACTCCGTTCTTAACTCACGTTGAGTAATTCAATTAACTCTCACTTTAGTAACGCTACAACAGATTCTCCGCTCCTTCTCTCTTACAATTACCAAACTCTGATTTTATATATTCTAACTAATCTTTTCGAGAGGGATGGCTGTGGATTAAACGCGAATGCTAGCCCAAAGATTCCCCAAGAGGATTAGTATGAAGGTCACGTAAACACCCGACACAAAATGTTTTACGTCAATAATGACTCTACGACTGTCAATAACGGTACAGCAATTCTTACTCTTACTCTTGGCTTTTCCACCTTTCCGATTTGCATAAAGTTTTCTATTTTCTTACAAAAATTCAGCCAGTAGTGCTTTTAAAATTGAATGTCTGGATGGGGACTACGACAAATTTCCTTAAATTTGTTTAAGAGGTTGTTCAAGGGCATGCTCAGATGCACAATGAAACACCTAACATGGTCGGTGATGGTCAGTGGGGTTAAATATTCGTCAACAAGCCTAGCTCTGAAAAGTATTTGACATCATCATCGTTATTGAAGATGATACCCAATCTTTCTCAGAGCTAGGCTTGTTGACGAATATTCTAAGAATCGAGGTTTGAAGCGCGAATGAAATGCTTAGCCTCATATTCTTAATCAGATTCATCTTTGGGATTGCGATGTCAACAGGTGGCTATCTCAATTCCTCGTCCATGGTTTTAAACAAGCTGGAACAAATGTAGATCCATATATAAGTGTTGCTTCCTGTTCTAGTCTCTCCATTAAATTGATTCGCAATATTAAAAAAATACCTGCCGTCAATGAAGTAGGTATGAACACGCATTTCATATTAATCCCTATTTATTTAATTTTTTTCTTTAAAATGTCTGTGATTTTTTTTTATGAAACAGTGACTTTTTTCAAGTAAATTATCTTTCTATGCAAGTCATGCTTGATGGTTAAATCATATAAAATTTAATATAAATAATTGTTTATATTTATATATAAAAATCTGTGCGTATGTATGTGACTATACTTCTCCTAAACGAGTGGACCGATATTGATGAAATTTTTTGAATCTGTTCCAGTGGATTCGAGAATGGTTTAAATCCACAACTCGGTTCGATATCGCAATTAGTTAAAAAGATATTAATTATAAACCTTAAAACGCATAATTGTCTTATCCCGTGTGCTATTTATTCTGCTAATGCGTGGCAAGAAAAGCTAACGATACGATGTATCTTTGTATATAAAAATCTTCTGTGCGCGTGTGTATGTGACTAATCTCCTCCTAAACACACACATGGCTGGACTAATTTTATTTAAAACTATTTCTTTTCGGAAATCTATACTAATAAAAGAAAGCGTTTGTGTGTGTGTTTCACTTGTAAGAAACCCAGAAGTACAAAACTTGGCACATAATTACTATCGATCCTAATGACGTGCACTAAGAAGAGTTTTTTTTCGAAATTTACATTACATTTTTTTTTACATTAAATTTTTAAGCGATTTTCCTTTTTTTTTTGTGGAAAATTTCAAGGTGAACATGTACTTCTACCGCGGATCCTAATCATTCCTTCTGATTCACTTATACCATTTAAACGTTTACAACTTCCAATTCGCTTGGCATTTGCTATGACTATTAATAAGTCACAAGGTCAAACCATGAAGATTCGTGGCTTAAATTTAGAAAATCCGTGCTTTTCTCACGGCGTTGTGCGTGTTCCAGAGTTGGAAAACCATCGAATTTATTTGCTTATACCCCTCAAGGATTAACCAAAAATATTGTACATCCAATGACATTACGACAAATTAAGCATTTGTACAATTTTATAAATATAACTGTTATAAGATAGTTTCAGTCTCAACTTTTTCACCTTTAATTAAAACAAGTTTAAGTTTTTATTCACACAGCTTCTACATTTTACTTCGCTCATAGTATACACTTACTCACACGCTATCGATTGATCGAATTGTGATAACTGTATATGTAATGAAGTTAGATATTGTAATAACTTTTTAATACAAATTTTCATCAAAACGGTCCAGATAGTTAAAGCTTATTCATAAAAAATTTTTGGAATTTTTTTTAATTTAAGATATATGTACAGGACAACGTCTGTCAGGACCCGCTAGTATATATAAAAAGCACAGTCATCCCCCATTTCCTCTTTTTGAGTTCATTTGTTTTTAAATTAGACACAAAGGACGAGTTGTACCTTTGAAAATCAATTTACTATACAAAAAAAATGTCATTTTTAAGGAAGGGTTGCATCGTACTGAAGGATTGCACTGAAAGGATTGCATCGTAAAATTAGAATTTTTTAAAAAACATTTTCCAGTCTTACAGAAAGCTAAACTCTTGACAATATGGGGAAGGATCAGTACTCCATATAGGCATTAGTTCCATGTAGCCAAACTTGAACATGACTTCTTTTAAAAACTTGAAATAATAACGAAAATTACTTAAGAAATCCACAATGTTATCAGAAAAGTTACCGAAAATGATTTTTTCTATAAAAACATAAGCTTAAACACATGTAAGATAATTAACAAGTTTATGGTAAAATTAAAGCTGGAGAAATAAAAAATTGCACAAACTTCGTTTTTATTTATTTCTTTAATATAAATGCGTTATTATTATATTGCCAGTTAGATTTGTATAAATTCAATCATATTTACATATTGTTCGTCAGTATAATTTGTGTGGCTATTATAATCTGTGTATAGCTATTTTTAAACTAATTTTTTTTATTTGAGATATTTTGTAAAAATCGTCATCCTATCTTAAACCGAATCAATGTATCCATAAGTATACCGTCAGCAGATGAGATAGATGGCATTATTCCAATTATTTGTCATACAATTTTGGAAATATGTGTTTGGCAATACAATTCTTTTTCTTGCAATTTTAGAATTAATTAACTCAATTGTGTCTTCTTAAAGAGTAGAATATTCTTTCATATTTTGGGAAAAGAATATCAAAAGATTGCGATTAATTCATTCAAAATAGCAAAATTTTATGAAAAATTTGGGTTATATATATTGGAAGTTTCTATGATATAATCCTAAAATATGCCCTGATTTTCAGTCTTTATTTATGGAAATATTCTTAATTTGTGTTGAAAGTAATTATGAAATGTTGTTTAGTGAATGATTAACCGTTGATAATAATAATTATTTTTTCAATATAAATAAAAATGTATTATTATACTTAGAACTTTTGTATAGTAAAAATAAAAAAGTAAGTTCTCTCTCTTTCTGTGTCCATTGAGAACTATCAATTACTTAAAAGAAGGAAAGCTAATTGTTGAGGAACGATAAAAATTAATTATTAATTTAAATAGTAACATTATTTACACATTTTAACATTATTTTTTCATTCCATATTAAAAAATATAATAAAGAAGAATTTTTACACAGTGTTTTGTTCTAGTTTTAGAAAATAAAATTGTGGTATTACTAAATATGCTTCTTTTGCGTTTCATATGAATCGAAAAAATATTTAGCGTTCTCAAATCCATCAATCTTTTTCCATACCGTAAGGAAAACATTTGCGAAAAAATGGAGAATGAATCACCGTGAAATACATCTTAAGTTGCAAAACTTTATAGCACTTTTGAAATAAGTATGAGAACTCTAAATTCTCCAAAACAATTGCGTAACGAATTTCACATAGATTATTGATTACTTGGTTCGCGTTTGTAATGTTGCCGCTCATTTTTATCTCCAATGTAGTTGTATCTGATTCTAGGTTTTGTTTTCATTAGAACACAGAATACATTTTGACAACCGTGAAGTTAAAAAGCTCACTCTGCAAGGAATTCATTCTATTATTCCTATTCCATCCGTTCGGGTGTTAAATGTTCGTTGTGAGGCTACACTAACTTTAGTCTCCAGAATACAATCGTGGAACTTTATCTCAAACACACAAAGTAAAAGAAATTTTTTGGAGCATTTTTTAAAAAAAAAATACCGCTAGTTAATTTCTGAAATTATGTCTTACTTTTCTGCTCATAGTCTCTTTTGAAAGAATATTTTTAGATCACATGTGTGTATGTGCATATTATAAAACGGCTTAAAACAAATATCTTACACGAATCCTTTTGAATCCGTAGTTTAAAGCTGTTGCAGATGTGCACATCTGTGATCAGGGCATGGCATCAGGGTGTGAAAGGCATGGGCCATCTGGGCCCGGGTTCAGGGCCTCAGCTTCAGTACGGGCCTCGTCTCGTTCTTGCTTCAGCCTCAATAATATGATAATCAAAATAATTTTAACGGATGAAAGTTATTACCGGATATATTTTCCGAAAAGCTGGGAATTTTGAACTATATGCCAACTGGCAACAGTGATTAGACTAAATTTTTATGTGATGATCATTGTCCATATCTAGGCCTAGATCTTCCACCATACACCATCATTACTCATTTATTCGAAAGGCAGCTGTCAGTCGAGACGGTTTGTGAGTCGTGAACATTTATTTGTTCCAGGTAACAGCTTGTACGCGCATTTGTCAACGTATATGTAACTTACTGTCTACTTTTAAGAGTCACAGGTGGGGCCTAATTTTGGATAGGGGCCCAGGGTCTCAAGAAGTCTTAAAACGTCTTTAGCTGTGATGCGCGTATTATCCAAAAACATTAATACATACTCAAAATGTTGTAAGATCAGCTCTGGAAACATATGAACGAAATGTTGGTTTAAAGAAGTCTGTTAAGCGGTACACCTTGGATCATAGCACGAGAAATCCACACGTGAAGTGTTTTTACAAAGGTTTCTTCTCAAAACAGAAATAAAAGGATGCTACCTAACATTCTTATATGAATTCTGTCATCCTACAAATTAAAAATCTATGTATGAATACTAGAAGAGATATAATTTTTAATGTAATGTATATTATTATATCTCAAATTGATTTGATTTTTTGTGAACGACGCTGTTTGAAGCTATACATTATTACTGGTCAACATTTGCGGGTTATTGTTGTTATATTGGTTAAAAGCTCAATGAAAAAAATGAGTTTTTGGCATATAATTCGGTATTATTTCTTATTCTCTATTACTAAAGTATAAACTAAACTAAGATTTTATACAGTAAGGTGTCATAGTCTGATTTAACCTTTTAAGCAGTCAAATTTTTTGCCCAAAATGTCCCCAAAAAGGCATATGTTTTATTGCATATAATTTTGCATAATACTTAACAGAATGCGAAAAAATGGAAGACTTTAATGTTAATTTTCAATTTTAAAGTTTTCACATTATTTTTTACTTTATAATTGTGGAACACAAAAATCCCTAAGTGTTTACTTTTTATAAGTACACTTTACATGCTATGAAGAATGTTTCATAAATCTTAAAATAATTTTTCTCATACTTACAAAAAATAAATAATGTTCGTACCCTCTTTTTCAAACAATTAAGGATTTTGCTTGTATGTGCATATATATAAGCACACACAATTTGAAGCATGGTGTGTAATACTGTCTCTCATTGCAATGGAGACAGAGATAATCTCGGGGTTTTTTTTCTGTGATTATCTTTCCATTCTCATTTTTTCTCAAAAAACAAACTGCACATTGCCCTGTCAATTCCTTTTCTTTACCGAATATTTTCAAGAATCTAAATTCCGGCCTTCAATGAAAAATTCTCCCGCCTTCACCACAAAGAAAATCCCTGATGAAGAGTATTTCAGTGTCATGGACAAACTGCATCTCTTAAAAACACTAGAGCTAATAATCTCACTATAAGAATTAAAAATGTGTGCAAATCCAAAATAGAAAGAAGAAAATATCAGTGCCCTTACAGAGTACAGGCAAATCGGTTGAGGTCAGCTTTCGGTAGTCCGTACGGTGTACGAGCAAACCCGTTAAAGGGTTAAAAAACACCTAACACTTGAGAACATTATAAAATGATTCCTTCTCAACATCGCCAAATACCTTCCAGAAAACTTACAAAGACAGAGCAATTTAAAGTGTCCGACTACGTTCGGAACCGTGCTTTTGCAAAAGTGTATAAATGGATAATATGATATTTAGTGTTACTTAGATTAGAAAACGTATATAAAATTGTTTTAAGAATAGTATTACAATAAAAAAATTATTTAAGTACAATATTTTGACAAAAAATGAGCATAGAATGGCCCATTTTCAAAACATTCTCCTTTTATGAAAAAGGCTTCTATTATAATAGTATGTGTAGCCTGTATATAGCACAGACCTTTGTACAGAGATTGAATTACAATTTTTGAAATATACAACTTAGAAGTGGATTTATCCATATTTTACGACAACAGAGGGGAGAAATTTTAAGAAAAAAACGCCGATAATTATTTCAATTGGTGGTAACTCTGAAAATAATATGAATTTTCCAAAAGTCCTAGTTCAGACTCTCTGGAGAAGTCTTTACTTTATATAAGCAAAATATTATTATTATAAAAGTATTTTTTATAAAAGGAGAACGTTTTGAAAAAAAGATTATTCTAAGTTGATTTTTTGCCAAAATATTGTATTTAAATAATTTTTTTTGTCATAATGTCCTTAAAACCATTTTATACATGTATTCTAATCTAAGTGACACTAAATATCATGAAAATAATCCATTTAGGCGCTTTTTTAAAATCACGGTTTCGAACGGAGTCGGATGCCTTAAAGGAAAAAAAAATATATAAAATCTTATCTTAAATGATCTCAATAGCAATTTTCTTAAAGAGTTTTGTGAAAAACCTTGTACACACACAATAAGTAATCACAAGTATTCCTCAAGAAGTGTGGGCATCACCTTATTCTTCCCATCCATATCTAGAATGCCTGAAACTACAGTCGAACCTCCATACTACGAACCTCCGTGTTGCGAATTTTTCTATATAGCGAACTTTTTCCTGGAATCAAGAACATTTCGCGATTTTCTTCGTAAAATAACCTTTCAAAAGCGAAGTTCATTTTCTATATAACGAACTTTTTTTCTTGTGATTCACTTTTTTTCTTCCTATTTTTAAAGTAAAGGGTGTTTTTTTAGAGGTAAAGAACTTTAAATTGCAATAAAACAACGATGTATTATTCGATTGATGTGAATTTTTTTTATTCGAAAGATAATCTTGTGGCATTACATTTTAAATATGATTTCTGGCATATGACTGCCCCGGCTGGCTCGGATGTAGTCCAATCTGGACGTCCAATTTTCGATGACTTTTTCCAACATTTGTGGCCGTATATCGGCAATAACACGGCGAATGTTGTCTTCCAAATGGTCAAGCGTTTGTGGCTTATCCGCATAGACCAATGACTTTACATAGCCCCACAGAAAATAGTCTAGCGGTGTTAAATCACAAGATCTTGGAGGCCAACTCACAGGTCCAAAACGTGAAATTAGGCGGTCACCAAACGTGTCTTTCAATAAATCGATTGTGGCACGAGCTGTGTGACATGTTGTGCCGTCTTGTTGGAACTACAGCTCCTGGACATCATGATTGTTCAATTCAGGAATGAAAAAGTTAGTAATCATGGCTCTATACCGATCACCATTGACTGTAACGTTGTGGCCTTCATCGTTTTTGAAGAAGTACGGACCAATGATTCCACCAGCCCATAAAGCGCACCAAACAGTCAGTTTTTCTGGATGTAACGGTGTTTCGACATACACTTGTGGATTAGCTTCACTCCAAATGCGGCAGTTTTGTTTGTTGACGTAGCCATTTAACCAGAAGTGCGCTTCATCGCTAAACAAAATTCGCTTATGAAAATCGGGAACAACGGCAATCTCGTTTTGGGCCCATTCGACGAATCTACGCCTGGCTTGATGATCGTTTTGATGAATTGCTAAGCCAAACTGAGAATAAATCACTTGACAGCTGTTAAATCGGTCACCATCTTGGAAAGTAATGCCAACTTAAGCTTCTATACCTGGAAAAAATCTCTCTTTATAAAGGATATTGCTTTAAGATTTGGTATTTCTTCAAACAGCTTATCAACTATATACAATAAAAAATCGAGATAATTTACAAAATTGTGATTCATCGAATTCTTGTTCAAAACGTTTAAGAACACGTGTCTATGAAGATGTCGATGAGGCAGTTTTGAAGGGGATACACACAATGTGATATCAAACTGTTCCGATCTCTGGACCTTTCGTTTTCCTGGCTTTTCAATTTGCATTGGGATGCAACCAATTTTTAGATAACAATAGATGGCTAGAAAAATTTAAAAAACGACAAGGAAAAATACACCTGCAGGGATTTTTGGTGCATTGCAAAGATGTTAGGCGCATTGTGAAACAAAGTATTTTTTAAAGAAAATTAACAAATTTTATGAGTAATTCAATTTAAGAACGCTTGTGGTAAAGTATGTTTAGCATTTCTAGTTATAAAAATAATGTATGTACAAATTTGCTTGTATGCTTTATAAATTAGAAAATGTCCTTGAAATTCATTATTTTTAATATAAAACTATTTTTTTAATGTTGAAAATACAATATATTCATCGGTATTCTTTTTTCTTGTTTTCCTTGTAGTTTTTCTTTCTTTTTATGATGTGTAACATATATAAAATAAATAGATATTAATTTACAAAAAGATGTGAATAATTAATTTTTTAAATACATAGTGTTTATGCATTTAAAATTTGTTTTATGTGATTCATAAAGTATATCGAAAGATGAACCTCTATATAACGAATTTTCCACATGGCGATATTTTTTTAGGGATTTAGCGACTTCGTTAAATAAAGGTTCGACTGTATCTATAAGTAAACTCTTATGAATTACGGTTAAAATTAATATTAAATTGAAACTTAGATTAGTTTTTTTTAAATTGGTCCATGGCGACAGAGTTCGACAAACATAAAATTTGCAAATTGTTAAGATATGCGACTACCCAAAATTCGTAGTATTGGTGAAAATTTTCAAAATTTCTTTTATGATGTTATTTTATAGCCCATACATTTAAGATTCCAAAAACACTCTATTTTTGTTTCTATGATATTTAGAAACAAAGTTATAGCATGATTAGTAAACCAGAAATTGAGTTTACAAAACCGGAAGTAGATCCCTACACAAAATATTTTTAGGATATTGAATTGAAATTTTCCAAACCTTTTTTACTTAGTTCTATCTGTGTTATGAATCAAAATTTAATCTCTGTTGAACCGTTTGAAAACTCTTGTCCGAATGAGGTACCCAGGAAATAAAAAAAGAGAGAATATAATTGTTTCCTGGCATCATGTAATAACGAAGGAAGAGCTTAAAACTATTTTCAACTCAATGAAACATCGATGTGAAGCTGTAATAAAGAATAAGTGCTACCTCACTAAGCTCTGATAACTGACTGCTACCATCAGTATCTTCTTATATCGAAGGCTATTGCAGCATAACTTTTTGTGCGTTGTAAATATTTGAACTTTCGTTTTTGTATTGAATTCAGTATTAAATTCCCTTTAAAATGATATAACATACTTAACATTTTGTGCAACGAAAATTTTCTATAAGCATACAAATTTAAAAAACATAATTTAAATAATTGTCCACAATTTTGGCCACCACTGTACGTAAATTCTTTAATTTAGTAATACTTGCTACAATCCTTTGAATTCAGCGCCTATGACATATTCTTTATAAAATATCCCAAAATATAGAGATTGAATTTTGCAAATGCCAACTAAAATCCTGTACAGCAAAGTCAACAATAATCTGTAAAAAATGTGATAGATTAAGCTTAAGATGTCCCCCCCCATATTTCACCTATGTAATGGTAAATAGCAGTACATTGTTCAATTGCCGTATTTTTAAGACAGCCAGTAATAATCAAACTAATAGAGATTTAGAAGGGTTTTTAGTTTGCTGTGTACACACATGTTAAACATTATATAAAAGTACATCAAATTTCAAACCTTAGTGTGTAAAAGAAAATTTCACAATATTTTTATTTCCACTTTTTGCAAACAATTCATGATGCAAGTAAAATTAAAGAGCTAGAAAAAACGTAATATGTATTTATACTAAATCACGTTAATTTCATCTTTCAAATTTTTAATTCGAAATGGTACTGAACCTTCAGGACTACCCGTATAACGGGATGTAATCGTAACTTTTATCTCTGAAATTAAAGCCTCAGCGTATTTAAATTAAGAATTGCAGAATGAACCCCATCTGATTATTTGGACCAATCACAAGAGACATCCTAGTGATGGGAGGCCAGAATTGTTCATGCTTTAGAAATCGTGCTGGACTTAATATCAGGAAGTGGGACGATATGAATGTACTTTGTAAATGCGTCTATCATGGAGAAAACATAACTATTACCTTTAGGCGTGGTCTTTAAGGGACCGAAAATAAATATCAATGTGAGACGTTTCTCCCGATTCTTGACTCTGTTCTACTAGCGGATGAGGAGCTGGTGGTATTTTGAAAGCATTTTTTCGAGATAAACATATGGTACAGGAACGAAAAAAATTTTTAGTATCCTTGTACATATTTTGCCAAAAGAAATTTTCACTGAGTCGGTAGTAAGTTTTAAAAAATTTAAGATGCCCTCCATATTCGGAACGAATTGATTCGAGAATCTTAGCTTTAAGACAATGTGGAATGCAAACTTGTTTTCTAGTGGTAGTAGACCTGGGTGACCTGGACGGGCGCTTAGACAAATGGCATAACAAACCGTCTCCAATAATAAAGTAACTGCTAATTTGTGGGCTCACGTCATTTTGATGAATTTTCTGTATGATGTGACTTAGAACAGGATCCTCACGTTGCATTTCAATGAGATCTTTTGACTCAGGTAAAGCTATTGTGATGTTATTAATATAACGTGAAAGATGATCTGCGACTGAATTTAAAGAACCCTTAATATAGTGTATTTCATAATTAAATTCTTCCAGTGCCAATTTCCAGCGCAAAATTTTAGATGAAGGATTTTTGTTTGAAAGAAACTCTGAAAGAGGTTTATGATCTCTAAAAACTTTGAATTTTCTTCCCAATAAGAAAGGTCTGAAAAAATGTAATGCGGTTTATATTGCGAAGAACTCTAAAACACAGTGGCATTATATTTACATTGCGAAGAATTTAATTTCTTTGAGAAAAAATATATAGGTTTGACTTCAGAGTTAGGATACTTTTGTTTCAAGACCGCCTCGATACCATGAGAGGAAGCGTCAGTCGTGATTTGCAATTCTGCGTCCGGATCAGGTAATACCAAAACAGGTGGGTTTAATATGGCTTCCTTAATATCATCGAATGCCGCATGTGTCTCAGATGTCCATTCAAATGGAGTGTGCTTTCGTAAAAGATTCGTCAATGGAAGTGCTCGTTTTGCGAAATTTTTAATATGCCTTCTATAAAAATTACAACACCCTAAAAAAGGTTTAATTTGCTTTTGATCAGTTGGAACTGGAAATTCGTTAATTGAAATAGACTTATCCTTGTCAATAAGGATACCCTCCGGCGTTACAACAACCCCCAAAAATTTACTTGGTTAAAAACTGAGATTTAAAGGGTGTTTTTTGAGAGGTATAGAACTTTAAATTGCAATAAAACAACGATGTATTATTCGATTGACATGAATTTTTTTTATTCGAAAGATAATCTTGTGGCATTACATTTTAAATATGATTTCTGGCATAGGACTGCCACGGCTGGCTCGGATGTAGTCCAATCTGGACGTCCAATTCTCGATGACTTTTTCCAACATTTGTGGCCGTATATCGTCAATAACACGGCGAATGTTGTCTTTCAAATGGTCAAGCGTTTGTGGCTTATCCGCATAGACCAATGACTTTACATAGACCCACAAAAAGTAGTCTAGCGGTGTTAAATCACAAGATCTTGGAGGCCAATTCACAGTTCCAAAACGTGAAATTAGACGGTCACCAAACGTGTCTTTCAATAAATCAATTGTGGCACGAGCTGTATGACATGTTGCGCCGTCTTGTTGGAACCACAGCTCCTGGACATCATGATTGTTCAATTCAGGAATGAAAAAGTTAGTAATCATGGCTCTATATCGATCACCATTGACTGTAACGTTGTGGCCTTCATCGTTTTTGAAGAAGGATTCCACCAGCCCATAAAGCGCACCAAACAGTCAGTTTTTCTGGATGTAACGGTGTTTCGACATACACTTGTGGATTAGCTTCACTCCAAATGCGGCAGTTTTGTTTGTTGACGTAGCCATTCAACCAGAAGTGCGCTTCATCGCTATACAAAATTCGCTTATGAAAATCGACCATTATTTTCGAAATAAAATTGCACAATTTGAAAGCGTTGTTCAGGTGTGAGTCTATTCATGATGAATTGCCAAACCAAACTGAGAGTAAATCACTTGACAGCTGTTAAATCGGTCGCCATCTTGGAAAGTAATGCCAACTTAAACTTCTATACCTGGAAAAAAAACACTCTGTACCTGGATTAAATTTTAACTGAATTCTCTCAACGCATTCTAAAACTTGACCCAATAATTCAAAATGTTCCTCTATGGTTTTAGTGAATAATATAATGTCATCTACGTATACCAAAGCTCCGTTATGTAATAAGTCTCCCAAAACTTCTTTTGCAATGAATTGAAATGTTTCAGGTGAATTTTTGAGACCAAAACAAAGTCGATTAAATTCGTATTTATCACCGTCAGGTGTAGAAAATGCCGTCTTATGGGAGGCCAGAGTTGTTCATGCTTTAGAAATCGCCCCTCAACAACTTGGGATTTTTATACGAGTCCCCCTTGACCGGATGTGGTGAAATTCCTCTGGTAGGAAGTGTCAAAAAGTTTCCCGCGTCACAAAAGTTTAGTAAACGCATAAATTTTGAGGTGGTGTAACACTGCGCCTGGTCCAGGACCAATCAGAGAAATTATACTGGACAGAGCAAAGAGTTCGGCTCCAGGATTTTGGAGTGACGAGGAGCGGGATAAAAAAAGGGGACGCAGAGAATTCGGACAGGGAGCCTTTCCCAGAGTTGCAGAAAAAGAGAATCAGATTTAAAAAAAACCCGCCGAAACTCCACCCGGACCGGGCGACCATCATGTCCACCCCATCTGCACCTTCTCTCTCTCAAGCTAAGTTTAAATTATTTTTTGATCTTCTTGTTTGTAGAAGTATAAATCCTTTTCTATAAGTGTGCTTAAAATAAATATATCTTAAACGTTAAAGATAGTCCTGTAATTGATGATTCTTGTCTTATTTAACTTTGGTCATGATGCGATGTGAAATTATGAAAACTGGGTTGATTTTGAGAATTTAAATAAGATAAAATAGCGTCGCATCCCTAGGAAGTCATGTGAGTTCTTAAACTTTCGGTCGTTATTTCGTATAAAAACCGAGATTCTCTGGAAAATTCGCCCGCTTCTTGTCCTTATCATGTAAACGCGCGTGTGTCTTATTTGTGCAATGTGTCGTCAATATCTGATTTGTGTTTGCGTGTGTATTTAAATGTACAATATATTGGATTATATCATCAACAAAAGGACCCCATCAATACAACCATAACAGCACCAATAATTTCATGTGACCATCGATAAAGAAAACCTTACCATTCCAGTAAGCAATATATATATATAGTCGGACCTCTATATAACGAAGTCGCTAAATCCCGGAAAAAAGTTCGTTATGTGGAAAAATGCGTTACATAGAGGTTCATCTTTCAATATACTTTATGTTTATTTTATATATCTTACCCATAAAATAAAATGAAAGAAAGAAAATTTACAAGGAAAACAAGAAGAAAGAATGCAGATTGCCTGTATTTTCAGCATTAAGAAAATAATTTTATATTAAAATTAATGAATTTTAAAGCCTTTTTTTATAATTTAAAGCATATAAGTAATTTTAAATATACATTGTTTAATAACTAGAGCTCTACTGAGGGTGAAAGAGGATATCTAAGATGTTTCAAGTGAACAGCACAATGGGAGTTAAATGTTGTAATTCTTGGATGAAACGTCCTGAATTCTATTCCTCTCGGCGAGCAGTTCAAGATTTATGACCACCATAAAATGTTTTAAAGAGAGAATAATTTGAAACGTCCAGAAGTACTTTAAAAATAGGAGGAAAAAAATTGAATCTCAAGAGAAAAAGTTTGTTATATAGAAAATGCACTTCGCTATAGAGAGGTTATTTTTCGAAGAAGATCTGAAATGTTCAAGGTTCCAGAAAAAAGTTCGCTTTTTAGAAAAATTCGCCATATAGAGGTTCGTTATATAGAGGTTCGACTGTATATATACATATATACAAGCAATCTTTTTTACAAGCAAAAAACTTGCTTAAAATCCAAAATAAACTCACAAAAAATACAAAAAATACGTTAAAATATAAAAGATAAAGAAGAAACCCACTCAAAGTGTAAAATTTCCACGGAAATTAAAGTTCAACGTGCTTTTAAATCTGTGTTGCCGTACAAGTATTTGATTTTAATCAAGAAAGTGAAGAAAAACATTTCTTTCACAAAAAATGAGGGCAATGTAATTTCTTTCTCGAATTTAAACTTAAAAGTGGCAAAGAAAGTGTTTTTGTAAATGGAATGTTTCGAATGTGTGCGCCGAAGCGAAGATGCATTTGAATGAGTCATTCAAAAGCTGAAAAACCATGAGCCACATAGAAGGTAAGAAATATAAAAGTATACTTACTTTTGCTGCGTCTGACTGTTTTGGAAGAAACGTAAAACACTTTTCTGGAAAGAAAATTATTGCTTTATTTTGCAAAGATAGATTACTTTTTAACAGAACAGTAAAGGTAAATAATCGGTTTTTAAGCGAATGATTGCTCCGTTTAGATGGATCGCTATAGAAGAGAAAAGTTGAAGGAATGTTCGAAAAATAAATAAATATTTCATTTAAAAGTAAATAAAGTAAGGATTGCCAAAGCTACGTGCTTAATTTATTTGTGACGAATAATAGATTTTTTTAGGTGTGTTTTTCAGAAGTGAGGGACACTTGTTCGTGTTTTGATTGTAATAGATGTAATGGTTTAAGCGTTTAAATGTTAGAAAAACATTTTTTTGTTTTGTTTTTATGAGTTTCCACAACGCTAAAACAAAAATAAAGGCTAAAACATGATTTTTCAGCGTGAATACTCAATGTAATCACAGATAGGGACTATACTTGTTTTTGTAAATAACACTCAACTTGAAAGTATAAAATTGCTGCGTCCATTTTTTTCCAAATCCAAATTAAGAGGACTTGGCACCCTTTGAGCAAACTTCTTTATTTACGTATTTAAAAATTATATTTTAGCATTTTATACAATGTTTCTATTCAAGAAAATGTTATCAGATGAAAATTTTCATATATTATTCACACAATTTTAAAAATTTTAATTTTTTGAAGAAAATTGGGAAAATTTTAAAACCCTACTCCTTTTGTAAAAATTAATTTTTTGACCTGAAATTTTTTTATAATACTCTTATGGATGATCTAAACAACTTTAGGGATCGATTTTATATAGAATAAAACTTCATTCGTTTTCGAGAAAAAAAGTATTCAGTTTATAGCAAAACGGATCCCTAATTTTATTACATGCTTTATTTTCAACACGCAAGAAAAAAATGGAAGTGATTGGTAAATAATTGTCGAAGGAATAGCATTTTGAATGCACTAAGGTTTCGAAAAACACAAACTGAGAAAAACAGGTTTAAAGTTTATAATTCTGAAAAAATAATTATTATAAGCTTAATTAAACTTAAAATACCACTTTAAGATATTAGTTATACGTTTTTCTTTAAAGTAATTGCATTTTCATATTTTTTCAACCCACACATTTTTATAAATGATCAACTTTTAGAGAGTACTAATTGCCCATGAAAATTCAAGAAAAATGTTAAAAAAAAATTTTTTTTCTGTCACGACAAAAATTTTAGCTGTTTTTCTTCTTATAATATTAAAGCATTACATTTGTATGAAAAATATATCAGGAAGAAGAACTGAAATTATAAAATTATTAATATAAAATGCCTTAATTTAAAAATTTTACATGCACACATTTCACAAGGAAGAAAAATTACATTATTGTATTGCCTCGGAAGTATTCTGCTTTTCATACTACACATTCTTTTTTATAGTTATTATTTCTATTTCTAAAATAGATTTTTTTTTATCATAAAGCATTTTTTAGCTTTTTTTTCTAAAAAGGGGGTGTGGCTGAATTGCCTAATTTTTTTTCAAATGAAGTTTTAGTCAACTTCTAACTTTCCGACATGCACAAGTGATATATCAATCGAAAGATAATAATGCAAAGAATAAGATTAAATGAAAATAAAAAAAAACGATAGGTTTGTGATTTTTAGGGTACCAAGTCTTCTTAAGTAATTGATACCATTACATAAATCAGCAAAAGTAGAATCCAATGTACAAGTTTTATAAAATACAGATCAAAATGTTTTCAACTGAATAATTAATTCTCCTTTGTTAGCAATATGATCTACTTCAATATAAAACATAAAAATCTGCTTAAAAATAAAACAAAGCGAGGGGGAAAAATGCTGTTATTAAGTTACATTTGAAAAAAAAAATGTTCTTGCGTAAAATTTTGCAAAAAAACTAAAAATAAACGCATTTTTAAACTAACAGAACTGTTCTCACATTTAATCTGTGAAAGTTGGGAGAGTAAGGTGCCAGTTCACATGTGTCAGCCTCTTTACTTGACTGGTTCAAAATTACGAGATCCATCACAACGGCCCTTCGCGTAGCTTCTTAGTGTGCGACGTTGATTAACACACGTATGCTGATGGAGAAAGAAACCTCAACTTCCCAAGAAGAAATTATCGCAGAGCAATGGAACTTCGACAATACATTTGTCTACGTAAGATATTTAAGTGATTGCAGTTTCAAGATCCTAGGTTAATGTAAGAGCAAGGTAAAATGATGATACTTTAATAACCGGTATGACCGCCAGAATTTTGAATGCAAATATGTATGCAATGTGTCGTACAGGTACCGGTTGTCAGTTTGTGGGATAAAATTACATGCCTGTTGCACTTGGTCGGTCAATATAGTGGCATTTGTTTCTTTTTGTGGATGACACTGTGGAGTTTTCATCCAATGATATCCCATTCATGCTCTCAATTGGAGAAAGATCTGGTGATTTAACAGGTCAAGGCGACATGTCAACACACTATAGAGCATGTTTGCTTACAACAATGGTATGAGGGATGCACAATATCCTGTTGGAAAACAATTCCTTGAATAATGTTCATAAATGGCAGCACAACTATTTGAATCCCTGTCGGATTATGGTTTGCAGTTAGGGTGCGTGGAATAACCACAAGAGTTCTTTTGCTATCATAGGAAATTGCTCTCCAGACTATAGCTCCAGTGAGTGTAGGTCGCAGAATGGTTGTTTGTAGGAGCTAATCTAGGCTTTTTCTTATCAATATACGGCCATCAATGGCATCAAGACAGAAACAGCTCTCATCAGAGAACACAATACATCGCCTCTCCCCCCTCTTAGGAGTTTTAGTGTGGCATCACTGAAGTCGCAGATGTCAGTGATTTGGAGCAAATGGTATGGACGCTATAGGGCAGGGATGGCGAACCATTGGCACGCGTGCCATTCATGGCACGTGACACAATATTTTGGGCTCGCCAACGATCAAAATAGTTTGCATTTTATTTCGAAATAACAAAGTTCACTATGAAGTATTACGAAAAAATGCGAGTGATCGGTCGTGGGGCGGCGGGGAGCACACTCGTTTGTTATTGTCTTGCCTTAGTTATGTCGAGGACTACAATTGCAAAGTTTGTCTACGCATATCATAGTCGATTTCATTGACACAACTGTGTTTTAAAGTTTATTTGTGTTACATTTATGATTTTAAGTGTTATTTAACATGGCTAGTTCAGCGAAAATAAATAAAAAGGGCAAGATAGTAAGTGTAACAGAGAATTTCAAATTTGGGGAATCTAGGAATATGGCATTATTAGTAAAGGCGACAAAAAGGTGTGTGTTTTATGTTCTAGAATAGTGGTATGCAGAACATCGTCTGTAAAACGGCATTTCGAAACACATCGCACATCCACTTGTCAAAAAATGAACCACATCAAAAATAATTAATTGCTTAAAAACCTATTGGCTGATGACTCCTATTGCGCATGTATTCTACTAAAATCAATATCTTACACTCCTAATATAAGTTATTTGTCATCCAATTTGCAACAGCAGAAGTCACACTAATGTTACTTTAATTTGAATTACATATATAACTAAAACATTTACAATTATACACTGCAAAAGGAATTTTTTCGTAGTAAATAAAGAGTTTTGTGTTCTTAGTAATAAGTTTTATTATTTTCCCAATAATCACAAGTCAAAATTATTTGGTGGCACGCCTGTACCTCATTAAACACTTCTTTAGAAAAAAATGGCACGCAGATTCATAAAGGTTCGCCACCCCTGGTATAGGGCATCTGACTCGGGGCTGTTCCTTAAACAATCGATTTGTTACATTTCCCCGTGTCACTAGTACCAACAAAAGCTATTATTTCTACTGTAGATGCATTGCGATACTCCACAGCTATGCAATAAATACGGTTGCCTTCTCTGTCAATTGTGACGCGTGCCTGGTTAAACCCTGGTTTTTTATAAATATGTCTTCCTGAGACCACTGCTGATAACACACACACAATCCATGCACAGTAAATACATTCCTACCAAGTCTTTTTGTAATATTGAGGAAAGAGAATCCACCTTTTCTTGGCCCTATTATACGACCTCTTTCAAAATCAGTGAGTTGTTGATAATGGCTTCATCGTTTTCTGAAAGATATTCTTGACTAACATCAACTCACTACGTCAAATTTCAAAGATGAATAATACCCACTAACTTTACAGCTCGTATATAAAGTACACCTGATTTGCATGCTCATAATGACTACAAGTGCCACACTTTTGGACTACCACGAAATTTGAATCAATATCATCTTTCTGATGTATAAAAAACTTGACCAAATTTTGTTTTTTAAGCACCACTTCTTTTTGGTCTTGGGATTTTCATTTCCATCAGTATATTTTATCGAAATCACATTCACAATCACATGGTAGCATGTATATATACTTCAGCTCTTTAACTCTAGAGAATTAAAATTAAGAAGGTTTTACTTTGCAACTAATCAGTCGACTCAGTCTACACGTAGGGGTGCAATTTTCGAGTGTACACTCAACTCTCCTTTTTACACGGTTTTGAAATTACACAGTCGGACAAAAAAGCCATATTTCTTTCCTTTCATGGCTAATTTACTCGAGTAAGATTTAGGATCACTGATCGTTATGCGAAAGGATGAGGACGTAATTCATTATTTAACACAGTTCGTTTAATTTCTTCTCGTTCATCTGAAAAATTATTTTTTAAACATTGATCCAAACGTAAAACGCGCCCTACTGTTCCAACAGGATCTGAAAGTGTGTTTAAGCCAGTGTTTCTCAAACTGTAGGGCGCGCCCCCTAGGGGACGTGATAACCCTACAAGGGGGGCGAGTATATTGAAAAGTCGAAAATATAAGGTTATTTAAAAAATTATTAATTTACTGAAAGGAAGCAAAACAAAATACATTCCGACATAATAGAAAAACACATTTATATATATATATATATATAGTAACACAATATATTTATAAATGCATCAGTATTGCACAATGCGTTTCTTAATTAATTTAACAGAACTAACTTATGAACAAGTTTATTAATCACCAGTGACCCTATGGGCATGTCACAAAATTATATACAAAATTTAATACTTATTTTGATATTTTGTACGGTTTATAATTAAAGTCGTATTGTAGCCGTACGTCAATTGATTGATTGGTTGAATATTAACGTCGCACTGTTCAGCTACACGAGGGCTTTTGGCGACGGACCACGTAATTTTGAACCATGGTCAAGTGACGTGGACCACACCTGAGCTGGCACCCCCCTCTCCTAACTACCCCACCACACCAACGGGAGGACGTTTCAGCTCTTGACAGATTTAACGTGCATCGCTGCCCTACACGGCGGGTCTTTAGTGGTACTGGGCTCGAACTCGTGACCAGGCAAGCCACGATCCGATACCTATACCACTCGGCTACCGCGGCCACAGCCGTACGTCAAAGTATATCATTATTCAATTCAATACATTGTTATTGTTTGGAGGAGGAGGGGGGCGTGATGAAAATTATGATTGAAAATTGGATCGTAAGTATAAAAGTTTGAGAAGCATTGGTTGTGAGTACTGAAAATTAGATATAAAGAACTTGCAAAATCAAAATATACAAATAACATACTTTTTAATAACAAAACATTTCGGAAAACTATTAATCTTCTCAAAACGTCATTTCCAGACGAAAATCTTCGTTGGGTTCATACGCAGCCAGTAGTGTATACACGCTTTTATGGGAGAGATTTATATTGCTAAGAATTTTGGGAAATTAATGCGTAATTTATCTTAAAATTGTATAAAACCGTGAAATCCGGCGTATATATAGCTCGCACCGATACTTCCCAACCGCATTTTTTAATTATTAGGTATATTCGCCGTATCTCCTTTTTACGAAGAAACCTGATATTTACTTGTGCAATGCTCTCATGTCTTGAAATCATTTATTAGAGGTATTATTCCTGGCTTTTGAAAAAAATAGTACATTTCTAGAACTACAACCCTTAAATTGCATAGGGCAGTGCTTCTCAAACTTTCAATACTGGCGCCCCCCTTTTCAATCACAATTTTTATCGCGCCCCCCTTATACATAATAATTTACTGAATGCAATAATAATGCACTTTTACGATAAAGCAACAATATTTATTATAAACCGTACAAATTCATGACATAAGTATTAAATTTTGTATATGTTACTTTTAAGCAAAAAAAAGTTAAGTAATAGGATAATTACTAAGTTATTTTTCCTTTCTCTGATTTTTAAATTGGAACATATTACAAAATGCGGTGGTTGCTTAGAAGACAAAATATAGATATCAGCTAAATATAGAAAATGAACTCAGAGGGTCAATTTCTTATCTTAAAACTCCTTTCAAAAACTTTGCTCTGTGAGACAAGCCCATGGAAGTAGCTAATAATTATTAAACTTGTTCTTAATTTAGTATTAATTAATTAGTCATAAAATACTCTGTGTACCACTCATACATTAAAAGCAGTGTTTCTCAAACTTTCAATACTGGCGAACCAATTTTCAATCATAATTTTTGTCTCGCCCCCTGTACAAAAATAATGTATTTACTGCAATAAAAATGCACTTTGAGAGAGAGACGCTAAAGTTACAATACGATCTTAATTATAAACCGTACAAATTAATACGATAAGTATATTAAATTTTGTGTATATTTTAAGTAATATATATATATTTTAAGAAAATTACTTAAAATATATATTACTTAGAATTATGTTATTTTTCTTTCTCTAATTTTTAAATTGGAACAGATCGCAAAATGATGTATTTAATTAAAGATTTATTTCCTTCAGCATTCATTTCTCAAAGCACAAATGTCATTAGAAAAATAGTCTAGTCAATGTCGCTCTCTATCATATCCATCACATCTGGCATTATAGGGTACGTTTGCGTGAGTCTGGGCAACCTATCGGACGTCTGCGCAAAACATGTAAAAATGCTTTTCCTCGTACAATTCCAGTCAGTTTTGGTCGACTCGATACTCCTATAGCTACCGAATCTAGCTTGAATGTACATTTTTTTAAATTTCCACGTTAATTGTAATTCACGGTAATTAAGTATTTACGGCAGTAGATTAAAACAATATCATACATACATTTTTAAGTCGTAAGCAAACATTCGACCATAATGAAGAATCAACAAGTACACAGACGAACGAGCATGGTTCCGAAAATTAAATCAAGGCGATCTCTCAAAAATACTTAAATTTTGGATTTACCACTACTGATGTAAATGATGGAAAAAAGCCCCAGCTCCATATGTGTTAAAACTTACAAATCTGTAGAACAACATGTGAAAGTTGTTTTTAAAACATGTAAAATCATTTAGCTATGTTGGCAAAGAATTTTAAAAATATTTTCTGGATGAGGACAGCTTGGTAGCAAGTTACGAGTGGATAAGTGATCTATTTCAAGATACTCCAGAAGGGCTCTCAACTTCCGAAGAAGAAATCTTCATAGATTTCACATCCAGTGAAAAATTAAAAGGCAATTTTGTAATAAATCGCTCTTTGAATTTGGGGTAGAGGTGGATGAGGAATTTTCTGTACTGAAAACAAAAGCACTTCGTATACTATTACCATTTTCAACATCCTACCTTTTTCAAACCGGATTTTCTGCAGTGGATGCCTTGAAGACAAAATATAGATCTCAGCTAAATATAGAAAAATAACTCTTTAAGTGTCAATTTCTGATATTAAACCTTCCTTTGAAAAACTTTCCTCTACAAGACAAGCCCGTGGAAGTCCCTAATAATTATTAAACTTGTTCTTAATTTAGTAATAAGATTGATTGATTGAATATTAACGTCGCACTGTTCAGCTGCACGAGGGCTTTTGACGACGGACCACGTAATTTTGAACCATGGTCAAGTGACGTGGATGACACCTGAGCTGGCACCCTTCTCTCCTAACTACCACACCACACCAACGGGAAAACGTTTCAACTCTCAACAGATTTAACATGCATCGTTGCCATACATGGCGGGTCTTTAGTGGTACTGGGCTCGAACTCGTGACAAGGCAAGCCACGATCCGATATCTATACCACTCGGCTACCGCGGCCAAATTCAGTAATAAGAAATTATTTATAAAATACCTTCTTCAGTACTGATACATCAAACGTATACTGGCTGAAACACCGACTCTTCGCACGAGTTCATTTTTTAAAAAAATAAAACATTATTCTTGATATAATAGCTGAACTGTAAGGAGAGTAAAACTGTGTGAACGACATTGTATACAAAAATGTAAAATGATTTTTTTTAGATAAATGCTATAATTGTAAATAACTGTTTAAAAAAACTGCAATTTTAAACCTCACACAATTAGCATTTAGAATTAATGTTAAATTATGAAAAAGAATATAAAATTCCGATGAAGAATAATTGTGTTACTTTTTAACATTTAAAGCGAGAAGACTTCAAAATGTTTTAACCCGGGAGCAGGCGCGTACTCGATACTAACATTAATGGTAGTGCGGGGGGACTCAATCACCCCAATCATTTGTTTAGAATTATTTTTACTGTACACGATACAAATCGGAATTCTAGTGAATATTTTAATTTATAGAAAGTATACTTACCTTCTTTCAAGGACTATTCAATTCTTTGATGATTTGAGAAAAAATCCAATAAAACTGAACTAAAATGATTCAAAAGTACAAGACCATAATAAAGGACGCAAATCAGACACTTTTCAGTTATCCTACAGAAATGTTAAACCAATCAATTCTTTTCCAAATATCGCAAAACTCAATTATTTACAATTTCCCTAAGCGAAAAGCACACGCATAAAGGGAACTAATATTGATAATAACCATACAATAAGATTGAAGGTCAATCAAATGGTTAGCAAACGTACTATGCAGCCTGGCTGAAAAGTGTGTGAATCATGACTTCCTTTTCTTTTTCTACAACTAATGTACAGTATTTCAATAATAATTACAGCGGAGAATTATTTATCTTCTTAGAATTTTTCTCAGGGTCTGGGTTTCGTTTTTTCTTTTAACGAGTAATATTTTATGTTAAAACGTAATAAAAAAATCTCTCATTGAGGAAAAACAGCAAATAAAACAAAAAGTTTTTTTTTTCTTTAATTTGGTTTTGGGATCAAAGATAGCTATTTGATGACGGAAAAAAGCCAGATAATAAATATAAATTATGTCAGTGTGTTGTTGTGTGTATTTTTTTTTATTATGGAAGAAAGCATTTTGTTTTACTTCTCTTTCCGGTTATTTTTTTTAAAAAAAAATCTTTAAATTTTCGATACGCTCGCGCCCCCCTTGTAGGGTCATCGCGCCCCCCGGGGGGCGCGCCCCACACTTTGAGAAACACTGGCATAGGGTATGTTATTTTTTTTATACAAATAGTATTTCGATACATATTGAAAATCTTAATTTTTCTCATGCTCATCTCTTTCTTTTAATACCCGGCGAAAAAGTGCTTTCGTAAATTTCGATCTTATTTTTTGTGCTGTAAGTGCGCGTTATAAGCCGGATTTTACGGTAATTCCAATCTGCATGTTTAATTCTCGAAACTTCTGAAGTAGTCTGTGACGTAAGCGGATTGTTCAAGAAAGCAGTGGAAAGTAGCCCCGTAGATTATAAATAGCGGTTGCTTCCTGAAACGGAGTTAGTTCTACTTCAGTTGTGTGGAAGTGTGCACTTCGCTGTGTCTGCCCAAGATCGAGTGCTTTCTTGCGGATAGTTTTTATCACAGGCGTAGCTAGTTCTGAGTGGGCCCTGTATCAAAATTCCTTTGGGGCCCTTTTTTAGGTATAGGAGCCCTGTTAGTGGGATTGTAGTTAGAGATTTTGAGGCCCATGTGTAGCTTGGGGTTCCCGCATCATTGATACAGCGCTAGCTACGCCCCTGGTTTTTATCGTTACGTAGAACTTGTATTTTTGGCCCTCATAATTGAATCAGAGTGCTGTAAAAAGTGTCAGAGTCCTCTGGAACATTTTACTCGACTTTTTACTGTTGTTTATCCAGTACTTTAAGATTGTTTTCGCCATTGAACTTCATTGCTCTAGAATATAACTGTTTTGTTCTTTGGAACTGTCGTAGCATAAAATCTACGAACCCCGATTTACGCAACAATACTTTAAAAAGCAAGAAGACAAAAGCGTAGAGAAGTATAATTCTTAAATTAAAAATCTCTTGACGGATGAGAGGGTTTTGAACGTATTTTAAGTGAAGTGAGATTGTGTTAATTTCAATAAAAGCTTTGAAGTCTTGAACTCATGTGTGTCGAAGTAAAACAATAATATACATTGGTGCGAAAAACTAAAGCAACAATGCAAATTTTAAGCAGATAGCTATGAAATTGCAGAAAAGGGAGGGGGTGGTATTGCGACCAATGCAACTAACACGCAATTCAGTAGAAAGGGGATGCGTATGCAAATGTCAGGAACAAAATGTCATAGGCGACGTGAGTGTACGTACAACACTTGCGGTCAGCGCGAGCAGCTCAAGACTACAATAAAAGGAAGAACGGAGGCGCACATTTAAAGACATTCGCTGTAAGTGCAAGGGAGTTATTTCGTGAAGTACGGCAAAAAGAAATCCCCTGGATGACTTCACACGTGGATAATTGATCGGAAAGCAGGAGGAGGGGAGTATTTTGACCAGCGTAGTTGAAGAGTTCGGAATCAACAAAAGTATCGTTTTGCGCGCTTGGAAAGCCTCCAAGCCATAGGTACAACTGTTAGAAAGGTTGGTGGTGGCCACCCTAAGAAAACAACTGCAGTCGATGACCGATACATCGTCAGACGAAAAAAGCCCGACACCAGTCAGTAAGCGCCATTGCTCAGCAACAGGGTGGCAAGTGTCGTGGTTAACTGCGGTCTATTCACCCGCTGTCCTGAACGCTGCATCCCTTTGAAAGTTGGCCGTCGGCGAGACACCAATTAGAGTGGTGTAAGAAGCACAAAAACTGGACATCTCATCAGTGGAGTCGTGTCCTCTTTACGGATGCGAGTTGTTTCAGTGCTAAAAGCGATTCTTAATTCCAATTGATTTGGAGAAAGGTCGGGACACGGTTTCATCCCAGTAATATCCCGGAAAGAGACCGTTACAATGGTCCTAGAGTTGTCATCTGGGGAGGCATTATGCTGAACGGGCGGACTGAAGTTCTGTAACCGGAGATCACCATTTTAAGGAGGTGATCCTTCTCCATGCGCGTTTGTTCCGAGGTGCTATTGCACCAGAATTCGTTTTTATGGTTGACAATACACGGCCACACTGGATTGCTGATATTTGGCAGCTACTCGTAAGTGAAGATATCACTCCAATGGATTGTGGCCAGCGTTCTTCCCTGATTTAAATCCCATAAGCCATGTGGGGATACTTTGGGAAGAGGCTTTGTAGCAAGATTACCCTCCGGGGAACACCTAACACAACTCAAACAGATGCTGATTGAGGAATGGGCACTCTTACCTCAAGAACCGTTGGACAATCTAGCGCTGATTATGGAGAGATGGTGCGAAGCAACTATTGCAGTAAGGGGAGGGCATATCCCATATACTAAGGGGCATCTGCTTGTTCTTCCTCTTGGACAGACAATCATGTATAACGATACTATGAGCTCAGTAAAGCCTTTTTTTGTTAATTCCATTCTATATGCATTGTATTCATTTTTGAGCATTTGTTATTGTTTAAGTACAAAATGCTATCTCTCATTTCTGAATTTTATGTCTGTCAGATGACTTCTCGAGGAGTTATGGCAAAAAAAACCCCATCTGTTGCTTAAACTTTGCACATTAGAGTATATTTAGCAATGATAACTGCACCTTCCTTCTTATCTTCTTAACCATGGTTAAACGATCATAGCTGCAAATAATAGGTCCCTCTGATCTGCTGACTTCTAGGTCGCAAATATCACGACCGGTGTCTTTCAAGTCCCCAATCCAAGAAAGATTGCTGAGGGGAACAAGAATGGTAGTAGTATGTTAAAATTGCTTGGGACTGTGGAAGTGAGGAAGTTAAAAAGATAAGAGATACCAGTTTAAGAGCAGTCATCACTTAATTATGGTTCAAAATACGATTTTCCATTTATCTTTAATAGTCCTCATACCACACTGGATTTCAAAAGTTACGGTGCAACCAGTCTTTTTCGTCTAATTTAAAAACAAATGAATATGAAATTTGGAAGAATTGCGCAATGAACAGTTTCTTAAATTTTGCATGATTTTAACATCAAGTATGCCATACAAATAAAATAAAGAATTACATTTTAACCAAAGTATGATGTTTTACATTACAGTTAAATAAATGGTTATTAATAAAGGATATGTCTTTCTCTACTCATAAATACACAGAAAGCATGGCCTTTCCATTTATTCAATTAAGCTATTCGGGAGGGATGAGTTGTATCAATGTCACACTATAAAGCAACACGAGGGCTGCTGGAGACGGACCTCGTAGTTTTGAACCTCAGTCAGGCGACGCGGACAACATCTGAGTCGGCACTCCACCTCACCTATGGGAGGACATTGAATCTCGATAGATTTACCGTTCACGGTGGGTCTTCATAGTTGGATCTGGAGTTACTAATTTTGTAATCTAGCTAATTTATAACACCCTCAGCCGTTGCTTCATTCTGCTTTTCATTTTCTTATTTTATTTGCCAATTTACCATCTTTGAATGATTTTTTTTTAAAGTAACTCATACTTTTTCGACTATTCCAGACAATGCAGACAAAAAGAAAAAAAAAATTTTTTTTTTTCATTCGACAAGATTTTATTTCTTGACTTTTGGTTTCTTTCCGATCTCTTCAATTTTTATCAAATTAACTTATGTGCCAACTTGATAGGGGAAGGAAACACTTGCATGAATTATTTTTTGAAAAAAAGCATATTTTTAAAAATATATTGGAAGTTTAAAAAAGAAAATGTACCCTGCATTATTTGTATAAATTTTCCTTTAAATCTAAGATTTATTCAAATCAGTTTTTTTATTTTCATAACGTGTTGAATGGAGGAAGGAATACTTTTGAATAGCAAAAAATTCTAAAACATTTATTTAAAAAATTTACCGTATTTAATTAAGAAAAGAACACAAAATCTGTTCAGAAAGTATCCGATCCTGAATTTTTTTCCGCGCACAGTAGAGATTCTAATATGGTGCCACTGTGCACAGAGGAAGATGACAGCTTAATGCACATGCTTGAATTTTTATCCTTCGTTCCAGCATTTCACGTAAGCAGACGAGTGAAGTGCTGTTCTTCGGATTTTTATTTCTCTAAAGATGACTGAACGACTTGAGCATAGGAACTGCATCAAGTTTTTCGTCAAAAGCTTGGCGATTTTCTAACTGAAACGATTCACAAGATTCAGCAAATGTTTGGAAACGATGCTATGGAAGGCACACAAATTAATGAGAGATTCAATAGATTCGAAAGTGGCCGCACGTCGGCAGAGAGTGACCAGTGTACTAGGAGGCCACAAACCACTTGAAATGTAGCTGTTGTTAAAAAAAAGTGGAAAATCTAATAATGAATGATTGTAGTTTAACCGCACGAGAGACTGCTGAGCAAATTGAGATAAGTACAGGTTCTCCATATGCAATTTTGTGTAATCAAGCGGAAAGCGGCTTCCTAAGCTTCTATCAGTGAAACAAAAAAAACAAAAAAACTCCGTCTTGCAGTCCTACTGGACATTATCAAAGCTGAACCTGGCTTTTTTTGCAACTTGATAAATTGAACTCAAATTTATCTTAAAAAAATTAAACCTGAACATGGAAGCATAATTGAAATTTTTAATGTATCTCTAATCACACTAGTACAATCAATTGCAATAAAAAAAAATCTGTTAATTTGGTCATTTTTGGCTTTTAAAAACCATTTATTTTGTTTCTATAATAATAAAAAAAAATTAAAGATTTTCAGTGGGATCCAAAACCCAAAATATCCATTTAGTTCACTAGAGGTTTCATTTTTCGAATGCATTCTAATCATCAGAAATGTTGTTGAGCATTGGTTGCGTATTTACAGTTCAAATATCAGTCCTTATTTTAAATTTTTATTATCACGAGACATTATGACACATAATCAATTAGATATTCATTAAAAAAATTCAATTTTTTAAATAGGTACGCATCCCACCGGTTCCGACGCTCTGCATTGGCCAAAGTTATTTACAGACTGATTGAACTCCCCACTGATTAGGGAAGGTTCATGCAAATTTCCCTTTAGGGTGTGGAGGTATCTGAAGAAACCAGTACCAGCCTCCGGATAGGAGTGATCTTTTTTTGTTTCGAGTGGTGTGTTACGTGCTTAAGAGCCCATAGGTCATGGGTTATAAGCGACATTGGTGACCTTGCTGAAAAGCAAAACGTAAACATTCTGATGTGTCGTGGCGCCATCTACCCGCAAAAAGAGCAATCAAAAGTCGTAAAAACCCACCTGACGCAGCAAGCAAAGTCATTAGACTAACTTGACACAACAGTAACAACTCCCACGCTCGCCTTAGCAACAAATATCTAGTTCGTTCGCCTATCTATCGACTCGCTGGTGGGGGAGTACTGTGGCGGTATCTGAATAAACCACTAACAACCTCCAGACATGAGTTATCACTTTTGTCTAGTGGTATGTTCCTTGCTTACAAACCCGTAGGTCACAGGTTCTAATCTTCGACAAGGGATCTGTGATGTGAGTCGCCACAAATGTAATGTATGTAAACAGAAGTTATTCTCAGGAGCTATTCTCTACTTCAAGGAATTTTTAAAAATATACTTAAAAAAACAAAATGAACATTTGTTTCATTATTTCAATATAAAGGAATTCACTAGCTTATTAAAAAATTAAATAACCTTTTCACAAAACTTATTTTTATTTTTACATGAAGTTTTCAAACTTGAAATGTATATATTTAACTGTTATCAGAGCATTTTGAAAAACTACCACTACATTGCACTCTAGTGCTTGTACTAAAAATATTCTTATAGTAAAATTATTTTCTTATATATAAATAATATGTCAAATACTTTACTGAAAAATGCTGCAAATCATGTGCATTAGATCTTTAAACACAAGTAAAATTGTCCTTTTTATAAGTATTTGATATACTTGTTATAGACACACTAAACAAATGTATGTAATAAATTTTAAAATAACAAAACTGTTTCTTTACCAAATTGTTTGTAAAAATCTCACTTTTATATATAAAAAAAAAATTTAAAAATTGTCAAATATTTTTTTTTAAATCATAGAAAATTATTTCAGACTTTTTCATGTCGAGGGTGATTATAACTGAAATCAAACAGAAAAATATCATTATATTAAAAACAGTATTGAAGATGACTAAAGTATTCAAAATATGCTTAAATTCCTTAAATATAAATATTTATTGAAAAAAAATAGACAAAAAGATTTTTTAATGAAGCAGATTTTCAAAATTGTGCAGCCATTGACTTTCAAACTGTCTCTACCTACACACTGCATTTCAAACTATATCTGTCTATATATTGCCTATGTGGTAACACGCGTCACCCTATTTCTTCAAAAGAAAAGTCACATAACATAAATATAGGTAAACCACTTCAAAGTGGTTCACATCCATTGATTTTTCACAGAAAAAGATTTGATGAGGCAAAATTTTATACTAATGACATTTTAAATATAATGACACCATGCAGTTATCATTTATCTCAAGTACCATAGTAGACTTTAAAGTCTTTGAGACGTCAAGAACTTTCTCTGCCGAAAATCATGTGTTGATTCTGTTTTGTTTAGAATGCTCATTTTCCCCTTTTCTCAGCGATTGAAGATTTGCACTCTCAGGAAAAGAGGCATCAAATTCCATTTTATTTGTATGTTAAAGGATTCACAAGAGTGTTTGTTTATCTTAGTTCAGAAAACTTTTTGTGTATTTCACTAGCCTAAGTGCATTTTGATGAACACTAGAATTAGAAGATTTACAATAACTGCAATGAATTTGACAGAAAATAATTTTTAAAAAAATGTTTATTAACAATTACATTTGCATAATAAAAACAAAAGTGTAACTATTTCTTGTAATGCACTATTTCTTCACAAAAAAATTAAAAATAAAACTGCATAATCCTCTTCCAGTTATTAAGACTTGATTCTATCAAAAAATTATTATGCTCTGAATTTTTTAGTGGAGTTGCCGTAAGGCATAAAAATGGTAAAAACTCAGGGCCAGTCAATGAACCTGTATAGCAAGTGTTTGACTGCATTATTAAAACCTCAAATAAAAAAAGTTAAAAAAAAATTGGCCGATCTCGATTACAACAAATTACTGAAAAATGAGAGGCGGAAAAAATGTTTACAGTAAAAAATTTAATTCATCATTAACTATGTACATTATTGTGCCAGTGAAAACTGACAGTCATCATTTTCTTCAATATATGTGAAAATCTGCTCCATTGCTGCATCTACTTGTATTGTTACTGGATTAATTTTTTTCTCCCTCTGGGTCTGTTTTAGGGTAGTTCTTAAATGCATGTATAACAATCCACGTGATACTTAGCTTCCTGAGCTACTAAATCTAACACACCTACAATTCTTTTACGAATATTGCGAGAATATTCACTTATCAAATTTAAAATAGTTTTCTTGAAATCAGAAGTTGTAACGTAGCTTATTTACTGTCTTGACGATTTGGACTGTCTTCTTTCCTTCATTTCATCTGCTTTTTTTTCACATAAAAAGCACCTACTTTTCCAATCAAAATCAATAGAAGCAGCCGTTCGAAGTTTTTTTTTTAAGTGGAGAGCATGCTGATGTGTTCTTTTTTTTAAAAATAAAATTAATGCATCCTTTATTGATATATTTTTGTCTGCATACTGAATGCACGTAGACAAATTCGCGAGTATTTAAATACTGAAAAAGTCCATCCACTCTTTCCACAGAAGCAGCTTTCAGTGTTGATATTCCTCTAATGACTTTTATAATATCTCCTAGTTCAGAGCTTAATTCAGAACTACATCCGATTTTATAACAAATGAGGCAATCATTACTTATATTATCACTATTCGATGGTTCACTCATTTTGATAAGAGGCTGCAACAACAAATATTACTAATATTAATAACTAACTTTTATATCATAATTAATGATTTATATTATTACATTTTACTATTACACTCTAACTTTTAACATCGATTTATTATATAATATACGAGTGAGTATTCATAATGGTTTTCAAAAGCATGTAATATAAATCAAAAGCAAATACTATCTATGCCACTATTTTCAAAGTTTGTAAAACTCAGTAATGTTCAGTAATTAACTTTTATCCCACTCACTGCACAATATAAACATTAATTGTAAATAAACAAAAATCAGATTGTTTTTCAGAGCAAACAAAAACAGCTACGTATTAAGCCTGGCAAGTTGCCACGTGTACTATGCTGTTAGGGCCCGCGTTAACACCCAACAGCTGCTGTTGTCCCTTCTATTCTCTTCCCCACCCTTCATTGGTATACCTGCAGTCCTTTGAGACCCAAGATCAAGTTTATAATAGTTCTTTTTAAAATATAACTTTAAACTAATATAAATGAAGGAAAACTAAAAAAAATTAAAAATTATTTATAATAATAATTAAAAAATTGAGATCGCACAAAATATTTTTTTGAACATTTTTCTATATACTATTAAAAACACATTTCCAAAGTTTATATAAAGATTCATGACTGGCCCTGGATTCTGAGGTATAAACCTTACGGCGCACCCCACTATTTAGTATATAACAGTAATACATAATACAAAAAAATGTATAATTTTTAACTTTTTCTCTTATGTCTGTATTCTTTTTTTTCCCCTGTTGAAGGATGGAGTAGGAGAGATTTTCAGACATATCCGAGTTCTTAAGAATAAAAATTTCATAAAAGAGTATAATTGTGTGAATACCAGGATACAAATCTGAAATAAGTTTTAATAAAGATGTAATAAAAACAATTTAAATGTATGATACTGAAATAAGTTTTCCACCAACACAAGTAACATTTAACATATTGTAAGCTAATAATAATTGCTCAGTGGCCAAGTAGTAGCGTATTGCACTTCCACACCACAGATCCAGGGTTCAATTCCCGAGCTTGGGCAAGGTTGACTTAGCCTTTTATTCCTCCAGTGGGTCGATAAATGTGTACCAAGCTTGCTTGGGGATTGAATATGGGGGTTTCACATCAGATTGACCACAAAACATCTGCTCATGCACCTCAGTGCCCAAGGTAACGAACACCAAGATAGGCACAGAAGGCTTTGACCCTCATGGGCTGTTGCGCAACTGAGTTTAGCTTGAAAACGTCAAATATTCTTTTCCAAAACATCAAAAAATAAAATAGTATGAAATACCTACAATCAAATAAATATCTTAAAAAAATCCTGAATCAAGATTTTTTTTAAAAAAATTACACGGGAAAGTTTAATACAAAGGTAGGAAATCAAGTGAGATGTAGCTTTTTCCACTTAAAACAATAGATTTGATAACAATGCTTCTGATTACATTAAAGTATTTCTTATGTCAGCATGTATTGTTGCACATCTATATTTTACTTACGACAATAAGATTGAATAATATATTTAAATATTTAGTGAATTCATTTATTCTTTTTTTTCATAAGCTCCATTAAACTACAAAGTAAATAATCTATAACAACATATTTAGACTTCAGGGGTGTTGGAAAGCTAAAATCTTATTTTTTTTGACAATTTGAGATTTTTACATTTTCAAACTGTATAGATTTTAACCTTTCTAAAAATACCTTACTTTAATCTCTAGGGTATTTAGAAGCCCTTAAAACGTATTTTTAAATAATCATTGAATTTGGGCCACGCCCATTTTAATGGCGAAAATTGTAAGCAAATTTCTTTGTTTTTGCTTAAAAGTGTAACGACTGATATAAACTAAAACATGTATCTTTTATTTTAAAAATTGAGCCTTTTATTTTTTTATTTCCTAGTCGATTAGAAGTCTCACTGTATACATTAAAATCAATTTATCTCAAAATGTAAATTTTAATGTGCGATGTACCTTTTCTGAGAAACTACTGTTCACAGGTATGTAAATTTTTTATGAATTATTTATAATTATGTCTAATGTATACTAAAATGAGCTTTTTGTAAAAAACTCAAAAATTTAATTTTTACAAATTTTTTAAGTAAAAAATGGGTCAAATTTTGCAATGTTTGATAAAATGTTTCATAATTTATTAAAAAATTCAAAATTAGCTAAAAGCTAATTTTAGTATAATGAGAGAGGTGTACTTTAATAGTATGAAAAATTTCAAGCATGTACATAAAACAGATTTTGAGAAAAGGTACATCGAAAACAGCCAATTTAACATTGTCAGTATAGAGAAAGAGAGAGGTTTCCAACTCCCCTTCAGTGGATGTTCTTATATGAAACTAATAAGCACTATATAAATAAACCACACAACAAACCAATTGAAAATTTTTTTTTGTATATGTCCAACTTCAAACTATGTTAGAATATTGACCAACTGACTTGACATGCAATATTTTAATATTAAGAGATTCATTCAACTTGGTTTGATTGAAGGACTGTTTATTAATCTCACATTACAAAACAACATGAGGGCTACTGGCAATGACCCTTTGTAATTTTGAACCACATAATCAAGAATGACTATCCCAATTCTCCAAACTTCCACACAGCACCAAAGTGAGGACTTTGAACCTAGACTGATTTAATGTACATCAACCCTTAGGGCTACAACTATTCACAAGAAAAAACACCAGTCATAAGTTCACAATTATGATCACTTGACTACTGTGGCCATATATCTCATTTGGAACATTCATTATATATATTTTTTAAAAGAAAATTGACTTTTTCTCATTCAATATTATTTTTCATAAACATAATACTGGCCATTCTCCTTGCACAAAATGTTTAGGAAATTTCTGAATTTTGCAAATAGGGATCAGATATTTTCACGTTGCTTTTTTTTTAGCTAATATATAGTATATTAAATATTCTTATTTAAGGTTATCTTCAACTAATGTTAAAGAACAGGACCCAAGTTCGGAATATTTTTTATAAAAGTACTCTAACATTAATATTATATTCTGGCTTCACTGTCCTGCAGAGAATCACTTATTTTATCATATTACTCATTTTTATCCTAATTGACTCATTTTTCCTTTTATAAAATGAGTGTTTTGCCTTTTTTCTTTTAAGTGTAATGTTAAGTAATACTTTTACATTTTAAAAGGAAAAACTAATTATGTATGAAATATTTTTAAATTTTAAAAACACTGTTATAAACAAATACATGAGTTACAATGTCACAAATTTTTATAAAAATTGAGGCATTTTTTCTGCCTGAAAATGTGCTCTGTGTTTAATAAGGCGTGCATAAGGCGAAAACAACCTAAAGATACACTAAAGATCATTCTTTCAACAATTTTTTTAAAAATATTTACATAACATGTGTGGTACAATATAATACTTTAAAAATTAATAAAAGAAAACCAGTAATTTCTTTTTAATACAATTTTATTATATAGCCTTTTTAAAGCTTTAATTACACATATCAATAGCATAATAAAAATTTCAAATACTTCTGGTGTTAGAAGGTTTTATTTTATTATAATTTTTTACATTACACGAATTTGTAAAATCCTGTCACTAAAAATAAAGGGTTCAAAAATTAACAAAACATGATTAATCAAGTCTGTTATTTAGCGTGATACCTATTGTAACCAGAATACCAATGACCTATATGATGCAATTTAAACAAAATCTTGTCTCCAGCCATTGGATTGAAACCAAGAGCATATCTTTCACCAGGAATCTGAAGGAACAAAAGTAAAACAAATATCAATCAATAAGTATAAAAAATTCTCATAACTTAAAAAATATTTTTTTAAAAATTCTAAATACACTAAAATTATTTAAAATACACTTAATTTTTTTCAGATTTTAGCCTTGGAAAACCAAAGTAGAGCTATAAATATGTGAAATTTAAAACAGTATCTTAATGACTTTCTCAAAATGATAGCTTTTTGAGAAATTTCTAAGACAGCAATTTTAACTTATTGCAATTACCTTAAATGTTTTTGCAATTAATCTTCAAAATTAGAAACAAAAATATATAACCTGTAATAACTTAGATGGAAATCTATGCAAATCCCATTAATATTTTACAGTAAATATGTTCCACACCTTTTTAAAACACAAAATCAGGAGGGGGGATCAAAATTTCATGTGTGTATATATATGTTACGGTGGAACACCGAAATCTAGAGAATGTCGACATTCACATTGCCGCTTGGTGTATGCCTGAAATATTTGCTAAATATCCTTATTTCTGACTTACACCGGTTTAAATGTCGACATTCACCATGCATTAATGGTGAATGTTGAACATGTTGGACATTTATATTTTCTTCTCAGTAATTCAGTTGCGATAAATTTTTTGCATCTCTTTCTGAGAGGAATGACCAAGAACTTAAAACACACAGTACATTCAAAATGAGAAAGGAAAATTATAGGTTAAAAACTTAATTATACAGTATGTTCTATATGAGGAAATAAAATAATAGTATTAAAAATTTACTAAATGTGATTCAAATCTTATTTATTATGACAAAAACTATTATGAAACCTTGAATTGCACAAGAAGCCCTTGCTTTTACAACTGCATTTATTTGTGGAACACTTCCTTTTGCAATGACAGTATGTGTGTGTGGGTGTATAGCCTTGCCCGCCGCATCTCAAATTAACAGCAGCTGTTTCTCTTGGAGACATTTCTTGAAAATAAATCTCATCTATGGAAAGTAACTTTCCTTTACAAATTACAAACTGATTATGTGTGTAAAGCTGCTTGAGGGTACCATTTTCATTTGCAAGTTTATAGAAGTCAAAGTTCTATTCCAACAACAACCGCTAACACATTTCGGTTATCTGTATGATCATGGTCGACATCAGGGACTTGTATTTGTACAGTATCCCCAATTTGAGCAGGAGCAAAATTTTTTTGTGAGGTTCATAACATTCTTGTTGCTTGCAGTAGAAGATTCTCTTTTGCAGTCGCTCTCTTTTTAGAAATTAACTCGTGTTTTTCTGTTAGAACTTGATGTGAGAACATGGTAGATTGCAAGTCCTCTTCAATATTTTTCTTTGGAATATCATTTTCGGTATGACCACCGCTCAAACTTTTTTCAGAAGTATTACCAGTTTCTTCAAGCTGGTTTCAAAAGTATAGGCAGTTTTTAAAAGCTGTTCCTCGGTTTTAAAAGTATTGGCAATTTCTTCAAGTTGTTCTTTGGTTTTGATATTTGTGGTTTGTTCACTAGACAAAAAAGACGATGCTGTGCCTCTTTTTGCTTTAATTCCAAACATGGCTTTGGCGTATTTCTTTGTGGTATATAGTGTTCTCGGCAAATTGAACAAAAGGTAAACCTTCTGACCATTTATTTGTATTGTTCCCCCATGCAGTTAGCATTTTCTGTATATCCTGATTGGCGCTTTCAAGTGAGCCTTCTGCTTGACTGTGACAAGGCTTTCCATGAACTATCTTAACATCGTTCCACATAGCACATATTTCGGATATGACTTGATTACTGAATTCTCTACCATTACCAGGTGTATGCATATAAAATGAGACAATAGCTAACAAATGTCGCCACGCATATATGCAAACAATACGAAACCGTGACACGGGATTCTTTTATAGTTTGACCTTTGATACTCATGTTTAGTTTACATTTGGACGAGTTTCAGGGCTCATTGTATTTTTCATACTGTGCTGAAAATGTCAAATTTTATGCCTTCCGACCACGATTTGCGGACAGCATTGATGTTTTGTTACCATCTGAAGAACAATGCTGCCGAATCGCTTCAAATGCTTATGGAAGCATACGGTGGCAATGCTTTGAGCCGTGCTATATGTGGTTTGAAAAGTTTCAAAATGGGGATTTCGATGCGAGAAACAAGGGGCTAGGCAGACCATCAAAAAATTTTGAAGATGCTGAACTGCAAGCATTACTCGATGAAGATGATGGCCAAACGCGCAAGAACATTTTGCAGAATAATTGAATGTTGACCAGAGCACTGTTTTCCGTCGTCTCAAAGCAATGGGCAAGATAATAAAGGTCGGTAGATGGGTACCACATGAGCCAATGAGCGCATCAACAGGAAAACCGAAAAATCGTATGTGAAATGTTGCTTGCCCGCTAAAAACGCAAGTCATATCTCCATCGTATTGTGACTGGCGATGAAAAATGGATTTATTTTGAGAATCCAAAGCGTAATCTATCATATGTTGACCCCGGACAGCCGTCCAAATCAACCGCAAGGCCAAATCGCTTTAGCCACAAGAGAATGCTGTGTATTTTCTGGGATCAGGATGGACCAATCCATTTTATATATGAGCTTCTCAAACCCAGCGAAACCATTAATACTGATCTTTACACAAGCAACAATTACTTAATTTGAACAATGTTGTACTCGAAAACATGAGCAATACAAGAAACGGCAGCACAAAGTGATTTTCCTTGATGACAACGCACCTAACCACCTAGCTTAACTGACCTAGGACATCGTTAAGGCGCTCGGCTGGGAGCCCTTAGCACATGCGGCTTATTCGTCAGACTTGGCTCTTTCCTATTAACACCTATTTGCATCATTGGGACATGCATTGTCTGACCAGCGATTCACTTCTTACGAAAACGTCAAATCTTGGTTTGATGACTGGCTGGCCACAAAAGACCGATAATTTTGGGGGGTTTTATTCACAAATTGCCCAAAAGATGGGGAAAATGTGTAGCTAGCGATGGATATTACTTCGAGTAAAGAAATATTAACAGTTTTCGCAAATTTATTGTGTTTGTTTTTAAATCAATCGTCTCATTTCATTTGCATACACCTGGTATCTGATTGCAATATTGCTGGAGCACCAAATGTTAAAAATATTGAAAGAACGTGATACACTACTTCTTCAGCTCTTAGTTTCCAAAGATTGTAGCTGGACAAACTTAGTTAAATGATATTGACACATCATTTTGAACTTATATTTGCCATCTCTATACATTGTGTTCTGAGGAGAATCGTAACCAAAAATCTACAGATAAATTTTAGTGTGAAACCAGAAAGATATTTGAAACTTGCCAGAAGAGGAAATGTCTTATATATATGAAACAAACATTATAACTTTTTATTTGTACACAGTAAGACTCCTCTGAATCATCATGCCAGATCGGCCGTGTAATAATCCCTTGGGGATTATTTCAAAGGGGAAATCCGTTGCCCGCGCAAAGCAGGGTGTGCGGTAAATCAGAACTCAAGCAGACTTATGTAAGAGGTGTCCTGTTTTTGTGATGTAACGTGCATATTTTTAATTAATTGTTAAAAACTAATAAATTTGTTTGGCCAAAATCAAGGCTTGTTTACTCAAATGATGCAAACTTTACTGACGCAGTCGACAGGAAATCCTGCAAACATGTTAAATTAACGTAAATTTAAAAAAAAAAGAAAAGCACTCGTCTTCACAAAAATGGAGGTCACTTTTGGAATAACAAAAAAATAAGGTAAGAGCCTCATTTTTATATAATATGACTCCTCAATTTGTAATCAGAGAGAAATAAAATATTAATTTATGTCGACGAGTTCTCTGGTAAACTTGTTTGGATACGGCAGTATTCGATACACTTAGTAAATAACACGACATGTGTTAAGTATAGTAGATAATTAAATTTTGTTGTTTGTTTGAGTACATCAGTATTCTACATGGTAAATTTGTTTGAATACGTCAGTATTCGATAAATTTCGTAAATAACACGACATGTGTTAAGCATATTAGGTAATTAAATTTTGCTGTTTGAGTACATCAGTATTCTACATGAAAAATTTGTTTTAATACGCCAGTATTCGACAAATTTCGTAAATAGCACGACATGTGTTAATTATTTAAGATAAGTAATTTTGTTGTTGAAATACATCAGTATTTTAAATTATATATTTGTTTGGATACGCCAGTATCCGATTAAAAGTATAAGAACCATTGTTGTTTATATTATGCAGTATTCTTGTGTTAAATAAGTTTTTGTGTTAAGTCTTGCATACGCCAGTGTTCAACGAATTTGTTTAGTGTAATAAGATTCGGATTAATTTTGAAGTTAGTTTTGGTTCCAGTTTATTCATATTTAGAGTTAATTTTTTTTTCTTTTCCCGCTAGAAATGTTAATTGAAATATAATGTATTCCAAAGACTATTTTTATGGAGTAATCTGAATGTAGTGGCAGTACTGTGAAATTATGATACATCTAAACCGTTGTAGTGATGAATCAGTAATAACCTCAACACCGGAAATCATTTTTTTATGTTGTTGTGGAATAGTTTCTGTTTGATTTATTGAAGTATATTGCAAAACATTTTTTTTTAATAAAAATTTTTGTGGGATTATTTCGGAAAAGTACTATTTTCTAACTTTGTGAGACTTTGATTGGCTCTCATGTCATAAAATGTCATTCTAAAAAAAAAATTCCTTTACTTAAGATTGAGATAGTGTATAAATTGTGATAATTTAATTTTTTTGATTGTCATATTTTATTCTATTTTATTTGTGATTTAATTAATTATGATATAATACTTGCATATATTTATATCAAACTATTTTTGATTTTGTATTTGAGTACTTAAGATTGCATTAATATCATATGACATAACTTAAATGTGAAGTGTTAGTTCAATTACATATTGAGAGGAGTAATTGTAACAAAAGTTTTTTTTTTCTATCGCATTTTCGTGATTTTAGTGTTGAGTAGATAGGCAAACAAGTAGTAAAAATGGCTTATTTAGGTAAGGCACGAAAGGAGGATCTCAGGCAATTGGCAGAGGAGCTGAATCTTAATGTAGGGGATAATATGAAAATGGCAGATTTGAGTAAACTAATTACCACACACCCAGATTATGATGAGGAGTTTAGCAAAAATCTACTCACAATTGTAGTAGAGGATAGAAAACTTCGAGAACAACAGGAAGTGGTTCGAAAACAACAGGAATTTGAGAAAGAGAGGGAAAGGCTTGATCGTGAATTTCAGTTGGAAAAATTACGATTAGAGAGTGAAAGGCTTAAGGGGTTAACTAGTACACCTGAGGCTAAAGTTAGCATCTATGAGTTAACGAAAGTTGTACCCAAATTTGAAATGAAAGATGGGGACATAGTGGTGTTTTTGACCTTATTCGAGCGACAGGCAAAGAGAGTTGGCATCGAAAAAAGACACTGGGTATCGGCTCTTTTGGCTCTTATGCCAAGTGAAATTAACCAATTAATGGCTCGTGAAGCAGAAGAAAAATTTGATGACTATGATTATATTAAAGATCTGTTGCTGAAACGGTTCAAACTTAGTGCAGAGATTTTTCGGCAGAAGTTTGTAAAACACCAGCGGAATCCAGCTCAATCTTGGCGTGATTTTGTTTTCGAAATAACCAGCTATTTTGAAGAGTGGCTTGGAGGTCTTGGAGTAAATGATTTTGAGGGGTTGAAGAACCTCATGATTACAGATCAGTTGAAACGACGTGTCCCTGGTGACGTAAGAGAACAGTTTATCGACGACTGGGTTAAATCAATTGTTCCAGGCGACCTAGCTGACAAGCTAGATGAATACGAAAGCGTGAGGGCTAATGTAAAGGGAGCCCACTCGAACGATACCAGGTACAGGTCAACAAATAATAAGTTTGTCTCGGATAATAAGGGCGCTAGTCTGCAACCAAAAGATGCACCATTTTTTAGGAAAGCTAAATTACCGATAGAGTCAAACACAGGAACAAGTAAATGGTTTAAGCCTAAATGTTTTGTTTGTGAAAACGTAGGACATTTGGCTCGAGAATGCCCGAAAAATACAAGAAAGACTCCACCTCACAATGCCAGAAGTAACATAATTACTGCTAAGGGAACTGAACTAGAAAAACGAAAGAAGTGGTAACTGCTAGGGTTTCAATACCAGTCTCCGTTCTCATCAACACAAGGAACGGAATTGATGATCTTCAGTTAGTTGATATCAAATGTGGACAAACGTCCATAAAAGCGGTAATCGATACAGGAGCACAAATATCAGTCTTACGCGAAGACTTGATCGATAAAGGTTGTGGAGAAGGTGAGGGAACTATCCAAATCATTTCGGCATTTGGTGAAAAGGAAATAGCTGCTCTTAAACTATTTAACTTAAAAATAGACGATGGAAAGCATGGATAGGTTCCAATCATGTGCGCTGTGTCCAAGAAACTTGTCAATGACATGTTGATTAGCGCCACCGCTTATGAGATTCTGTTAGAAAATGTTCAATTATTTGATTTTGAAAATCAGAGAGATTTTGAAGACATTAAAGATAAAGATATACAATTAGAAAGGGAGGAAGAGCTATCTGCTTTAGCCTTAGGACAAGAGACCGATACATCGGAAACAAATGTGGCGAAATCATCTTTTGTTAAACTTCAAAGAATGGACGAGTCATTGAGATCAGTCTGGGGCCAGGCTGAGAACAAACAAAATGCGTACGATATTGATGATGGCGTTTTGGTACACATTGAGTCAATATGCAGTGAAAATGTAAAACAAGTGGTCCTTCCCACCTGTAAAAGGGAAGAAGTTATGAGAATGGCCCACGAAATACCCTTAGCTGGACATTTAGGCGAGAGTAAAACTAAACAGCGCATCAAATATTCCTTCTTCTGGCCTAAACTCAAACAAGATGTAAAGTCATTTTGTCAAAGCTGCAAGACCTGTCAGCTTAGAAGAGGACTCACTTACCGGGATAGAATTCCCATAACGCCCATAGGTCGACCGGAAAACCCATTTGAAGTAGGGAGTGTCGACTGTATTGGGCCGTTGGAGCCATCCGCTCGCAGAGGGCATAAGTATATTATCTGTGCTGTCGATATTTGCACTAGATGGGCAGAAGCTGTACCGGTTAGGAATATCAAGGCAAAAACAACATGTGAAGTTTTAATGAGGATATTCACCCAAACTGGGTTCCCAAGAATTATTTGCACTGATCAGGGAACTAACTTCACCGCTGAATTGACTGAAGCCTTCAAGGACGCTTTGGGGATAGCTCCAAGATTCGCTACTCCAGGACATCCGGAGAGTATGGGGGCTGTAGAGCGTTGGAACCGCACTCTAAAAGAAATGTTGAATAAAAATATTCAGGAAAACGGAAATAATTGGGATTCTCACCTTCTGTATCTCATGTTTGCTTATCGGGAAGTGCCACATAGCACAACAGGTGTCTCGCCATACCAACTTGTTTATGGTCGACTACCAAATGGCCCATTGAAACTATTGAAGGAGGTTTGGACTGGTGGCAAGGAAATTCCCACAGGTAGCTCAAAGTCCATTGAGGAATATTTGAGGGACCTAACTGAAAAATTGAAACAGGCTCATAACCTGGCAAGAGGACACTCTGAAAAGGCACAAGCCGAATATGCAAGTAGATACAACCTTAGGTCTAGAGAAAAACGTTTGGCAGTTGGTGACCAAGTTTTGGTACTTATCCCATCGTCGTCTCACAAGCTTCTAAAAAAATGGATGGGTCCCGCATCTATTGTAGAACTAACGAGACCACATACAGCGAGAGTAAAAATGGAGGATGGAAGTGAAAGGGAACTCCACTTCAATAAATTACGACCGTACGTAGCCAGAATTGAGCAAATAGGTCTAATTTTTGACCAAGACAATGAATTTGGTGATCTTCACTATGCTCCTACTGATACCGTAGAATTGGACGTTAATGACATTTACAAACATGTAATGGACGGCTCTGCTGGTCTAGAAAATCCTCAAAAACATCAGCTTGCGGACCTCCTCTCTAAATTTTCAGACGTATTTAGCTCCGTTCCAGGCTCTGCTAAGGTAAAAGGACATTCAGTGAGTTTAATGCCCGATTTCGTTCCAAAGAAACTGAAGCCTTATCGCATACCGATAGCCCTTCAAGAAGAAGTAAACAAACAAATTAACGATTTACTTCAATTAGGACTGATTGAGCCTAGTGAAAGCGAATGGGCTCACCCTATCGTATGTGTCTCTAAAAGGGACGGAAGCGTAAGACTCTGTGTAGATTATAGACTTTTAAATAATGTCACAATTACTGATGCATATCCAATGCAGAATGCAAGAGACCTTCTTTTTGAAATCGGCCAAGCCAGATTCATAAGTGTACTAGACTTGACAAAAGGTTATTGGCAAATCCCTATGAAGGATGAGGCCAAGCCTCTGACAGCCTTTGTGACCCATTCGGGGCATTATCAGTGGAAGGTTATGCCCTTCGGCATGAAAAATGCTGGAAGCACTTTTCAGAAGTCCATGGACAATGCTCTACTCTTGCATCGGAAATACTGCCGCTCATATATCGATGATGTCGCTATCTATTCGACAACTTGGAATGAACACCTCGATCATATCGCCAAGGTGTTTAAGTCTTTGCAAGAAGTAGGACTAAAGGTGAACCTGGAAAAGTGTGCCTTTGGCAGAAAATCTGTCAAGTTTTTAGGCCATATAGTTGGTTCAGGAAAGCATTCTCCGGATCCTGAAAAGGTAGAAACGATTCGGAAACTGAGTCGACCTACCACAAAAAGTGAAGTCAGAAGTTTCTTGGGTCTCACGAGCTATTATCGAGATTATATCCAGAACTTCTCACAGTTAGTATTGCCCTTAACTAATTTGACTAAGAAGGACATTCCTTGGGAATCGTCTGCTGAAGAGTCTTTCGTTAGACTTAAGGAGGAACTTGTAAAAATGCCTTCTCTGCATACACCAGATTTGTCTCGCCCCTTTCTACTATTCACAGATGCTTCCGCTACTGCCATCGGTGCTTGTTTAGCTCAGCACAATGACCATATGGAGGAAATGCCAATTGCTTTCTTCAGCAAAAAACTGACTTTGTCCCAAACAAAGTGGTCCACGATCAAGCGTGAAGCATTTAGCGTGTTAGAGGCACTTCGTAAATTTGACACTTGGATCTTTGGGTCACAAATCCAGGTCGTTTCAGATCATGACCCTTTGACATATCTTACCAATAGTGCTCCTCACAGTGCAAAATTGACCAGATGGGCATTGGCCTTACAAAGATACAATGTTAAAGTTTCCTATAGAAAGGGTAGTGCTCACGGCAATGCAGATGCACTTTCTAGACTTAGAATTTCTGAGTAGGGTTTTTTTTTATTTGCATCATTGTTATACATATTCACTATAAATTTTTTTTGAAGTATAATTAAAGAACTGGTAATAATAATTAACATACATGTGTAGAGTATTCGTTATATATATTCTCTTGGGTTTTCTTTTCCTTGTGAAATTCCTAATTCTATTATGTAGTCTTTTGTAATGTATGTATATTTTTGTGTCTCCGAGGAGTTATATTATCTGGGGCTCTGCATGCTAAACAATTTTCAATTATTTCTCTCTGAACTGTATCCATGTATTTTGTTTTGTTTCTTTTAGTCTATTTTCAGGCGCATCGTCTTCAGACAGATGCTTTTCCAATGGGGGAAGGAGTAAGACTCCTCTGAATCATCATGCCAGATCGGCCGTGTAATAATCCCTTGGGGATTATTTCAAAGGGGAAATCCGTTGCCCGCGCAAAGCAGGGTGCGCGGTAAATCAGAACTCAAGCAGACTTATGTAAGAGGTGTCCTGTTTTTGTGATGTAACGTGCATATTTTTAATTAATTGTTAAAAACTAATAAATTTGTTTGGCCAAAATCAAGGCTTGTTTACTCAAATGATGCAAACTTTACTTACACTCAACACCCCCAATATATGTTTTAGAAATAAACTAGTGTGAAAAACCATTTGATTGCTAATTCTTTTATGAAAAGATCATTACTATAAAATATGAATGAATAAATCAATGAAGATATAACCTTACCTTGTCCAGGATTTCATTATACTCTTTTACTTCCTCAGCTGGGTGATATACTTCATGAACTTTAGGCCTATGTATTAGTGAATATCCGAGGAGTAAATCTTTCCTGTTGCTGTAACTACAGAGAAGGTGGAAATTTTTTAAAAATGAAGCAAAATTAATATAGTTCAATGCATTTTAAATACTCTAATATATCTAAGAGATGTATTAAAGAAAATATCCAACCTTTATTCATAAAATATTAAAATTTAAATATATAGCAGTTTTGCATTAATCTCCTTCACAACAGACCTTTTGGAATGTAACATATTTCATTTAATGTTTTTGCCATTGATGGATTGCAGTGCTGAAATATTTTGCTGGAGATATAGTATATCTATCATATTCTGGTTGTTTTCTCTTGACTGAATTATGCTCCCTTGAAAGAAACAGTAGTTTTATTACAAAATCCTGTAGAAGATAGGAGGTCTAACAGGACATGTGTGTTATAGTTATTTATCGGTTAAAGAATTGCAGTTTTTGCCCCTGCATTTTTGATTTGTCATCTATTCAAACATTGGCAATATTATCAATCTACATTGTCAAGCCAAAATATTATGAAGACCTCCACACTTTTCAATGAACTCATTGGATTATGTTGAAGCCATACAATTAAGAGAGAATGGTATTTAACTGTTGCTGGAGAAGACAAGGAATTTCTTGCACTTTTGTTAGTGAAGGGGAAAGGAAGCTGATTTGAAAGAGGGCAGATTGCAATGCCTCAAAGACTCTGAATGATTATCTCTGATACAGTGTTACTGGTAGGTTGTTCATGTTTTGCTGTTTTTAGTATCTGTGGAAAGTGGATAAATAATGATGAAACCAAAAGTAGACACCTAGCTGTTGGATGTCAATACATCATCAAAGAAAAAGGATGTCAGAAATTGTCCTGCTTAGAAACACAAAATCAGCCCCACACCATGGGTCAGTTGACAGCTCAGTAGACGTCCCCCTCGTGGACCTCTGTTAACCAAGCATCATTGCCAACTATGCCAAGAATGGGCTCAGAAACATTCAGAATTGACCATAAATAGGTGAAAGGGAGTTTCCTGGTTTGATAAATCAAGATTTTTCATTCATTACTTTGATGGTTGTGTCAGGGTGCACCATCTTCCACAGTCAGTTGCTACTTCCTTGAAAATAGACTTGTAATGGCGGCATAATGCTTTGGAAAACGCTCTCGTGGTTAACTTTGGGATCCTTAGTTCTAGTAGAAGGTACTGTGAAAGATGTAGACTCCCTGAGCATAATTGCGGGAGAGTTGCACCCTTATATGGCATCTGTAATCTCAGCTGGAAATGGAATTCTGCAGCAGGAGAGCATCCCATACCATGCGTTGGAAGAGTTCGAGGAGCATAAAGGTGAATTTTCATTAATATCCTGGCCTCCTATAACTTGGTGAATCAATCTGATATAGAATATTTGAGTTTTCTTAGAAAGGCAACTCAGAGATCAAAACACCTTCATGTCAGAGTATTTTGACTTAACCCAACCACTACTTAGATAATTGATATAACTGGTCTCGAGTCATCTACCAAGAACTTGTGGTATCCATGCCAAGACAAGTTGTAACTGTTTTTCAGACAGAAAGTGGTGTAACGTGTTACTAAGTAGGTGTTGATAATGTTTTGGCTCTTTGGTATATATAACTATATATATTTCTTACTAAAATCAATCTATATTGATACCATAACACAAAACTAGGCTCATTGGCTTAATAAATAAAGCACAGGGTTTCTGCAAGCAAAATCAATAATATTGACAACTAATGGCATTATACCTTTTGCCACAATTCTTGCTTACTTCCATCATCCTGCTGAAAAATGGTTAATCTTGGGAATAGTCAAGTTTTACCCAAAATTTAATGCAGCATTGTTTAATCATTCATCATTCAGTCAAAAGCAATGGACCTCACTTCAGATTTTAGGGTTTCATCCATGTGACTGGTTCACAAAATTTAATTTTTTTTCCTTTTATAAATTGCTTCCTTAACATGTCTAGAATATGGTGGCAAACTGATTTTTTTAAATTCAAAGTCGTCATAAAGATACAGCAGTTAGAAGCAGCAGCAGTCCAGAGCACTGAGTTGGCAGTCAAAGGTTGGGCCTATTGTGTATAGTCGGCTTGATACCCGAGATACCCTTATATGCAAATATATGTTAATACAAGCACAGACAAGTTTGTACAGGTTTAAAAGAAAATATCTATAGTTATTGAATATTTTGATGAACTTGTTTTAGTCTTGGTTTAGCTTTAAAGAGCACAACAGTTACAAATTATTTATTTTTGGAATGACTGGTTGAAAAGGAAGTACTACTGGAAATGTTCATCCTGGTCATAATAAAAACCGTTTTACCACCCAAAATGATACAGAATTTACATCAGCTTCCATGAGAAAACTAAAAAAAAGCATGAACATGGAGGTTCCCATTGCTCCAAGTTTTGAGTATTGTATTTTGGAGTTTCAGTATTTGCTGCTATTTCTGAAACTGTAATTTGTAAGACTTGTAAAAGTGATTCATCTTTCTCACAGAGACGCAAAACAATAACAAATCTAGAAATCTATTGATTTGGACTTTAATTCTAAAGCATCTACACTCTAGCCCTAAGATCGTTGAAATTGCAACCTACTTATGTCATTATCTTTAACGAAGGTTTTGTAGGAATATTCAAAGTAATGACAACTGTGGGATGCCCTGTTGGCCACGAAGTGCATACTTATGTACAGAAACGTGATGAAACACGCATCTCATGCTCTGAGTGGCACATGAGTGATGCCATTAAACAAAAAAGAATTGATACAAGTGCTGAAAAATCTGCTTTGAAAGAATTCCAAGAGGAAGAGGAAGGAGTACTCTATGGAACAGGCATTGCTGATTGAAGATAAGTTAAGATTATCAATTTTTTTATTAAAAAAAACAACATGAAATTCTAAACTTTTTCTTCAGAGGTCTACCAAAAATCAAAATTTTGATATTTTTTAATCGAATATAAAGCATTTAAGCTTACAAATTAAAACGCTGTTAATTCTTTTTATTTCAGATAAACCAATCATCCAGAATCATGGAGGGAAGTGACTGTCCATTTTTCAAGGCGGGTATGTTCAGAGCACTATATATATAACTCACATTCTAAAAACATATCTAATTCTCTAAAAACTTATGTGCATACTCTTAAAATACAGATAAATAAATGGTAAAAAACCATATGTATGAGCCATATGTATAAGAGCCCGAACTTGACAGGGAGCACATTTTCGAACAGAAAAAAATGGCTCAATTTTTATAAAATTTGTGATATTGTAGCTCATACATTCTCTTATAATATAGTGTTTTTAAAATTTTAAAATATTTCACAAATAATTAGTTTTCATTTTTAACATGTAAATGGATAGCTCATTTCGCATTATGGAGGGGAAAAAATGTGCCAACTTAGTTAAAAATGAGTAGTATGATAAAATAAGTGATCCTCTACAGGATAGTAAAGCCAGAATATAATAATAATGTTTGAATACTTTTATATCTGAAAAAATATTTCGAATTTGGTCCCAATTCTTTAACATTAGCTTAAAACAGCCTTAAAGTTCTATCTTTTTACGGGTCGACAAAAATTCCTTAAAAATGCTTGAAAAACAGGCAGTCACTTGGGTGAACCCCCTTAATCACTTATTAGCAGTCTGCTAATTTCTGCAGACATGAAAAAATTCCCTCATGCACACACTGACATCAACTACAAATAAACCATACTTTCTTCACTTAATTTTTTTTGTAATTGAAAAACTATTATCTGATATTTTTTTAATGCACCTCATATTTATATTAGAATTGTGCAATTCAAAGTTGAGTGTTGAATTTTGAAAATCAATGAAACCATTAAAAATTATAAAAGCTTTCATTTTATATCACAATATATTTAATGAAATAAAATCTGACCTTACAACCAGAAGAAAAAAAAATTAATTCAACTGTCTTCAAATCACCTTGCTACTAAACACAGATAATTTTGTTTATATATGAAAAATATTTCTCTAGAATTAAGCATAAATTAAATACTTGTATTTTCTTTTTTTTTCTTTTCTGTGTAGAACAAAAAATATTCAAATAAAATTATATATATTTTTTCCTACTTCAATTCTGATGTATCAGTGAAATATTTTGCATATTTTTAAGCCTAAAAATATCAGACTGTATATTGCCTTGAATATTTACATTGAAATCACGTGTAACAGTTAATTCTTTTCTTTAAAAATTTATAAATAAGGGAAACTTATAAGAATGAAAAGTTATGCTATTATGAAAAGAATACATAACTTATACACATGAAACATTTTTAAAATATCCTATTTATTCAAATCTAAGCTGGTCTTTTTCCCTTCCCTCCAATGTTTATGATACTAAAATTTGGGAGCGGCTTAAAATTGAACATGGAGAAAATCATTGGATGGGGGGAATTGAACATGATACTGATGGTTTGAGAAATTACAAGTTCATGTGTATATTTAAAAGTTTTTAATGCTGGTAAAATAATTAAATAACTTCTTATTAGCCTAGATTTAAATTTTTTAAAATTTTGTAAATATCATGTATAAGCAAACACACTATTTTTTATTTTTTCCCCAAAATCGATGATGGCTTAAATTCGAATAAATACAGTATTCAACCTACTTTAAAAAAGTTTTAAATACATTTCATTAGTACTTATTTCCAAATATTTGCAAGAAAACTCAGCTTTTGTAATTATTACCAATAGTTTTAAATTTTTGTAATAATACTTCATTATTCTTAAAAGTTTATAAGAAAACGTAAAACAAAAATACTGTACCTAAAATAAAGTAATATATAATCGCACAATTTAATGTCATAAATTTATTTTTTTAGCTCACCGTCGCCTGAAATGGGCCCATTCCCAATCATCTTCTTTACGCCAATCTTTCATTTGAGTGTCATATTTAGAATATTTGTCGAAATCTATTCGTTCAATATCTTCAACAACCTAATAAAAATTTTCACATACATTAAACAATCCAAACCATTCAAAATATTTAACAAAAACTTTCAAAAATGATGATTAAAAATAAAATTTTAAAGGTTTGTTTTCGTAACAATTGTCATTAGTATTTTGTAACAATTGCCAATACATTTAACCAAATAAAAATATATGAAAAATACAATATGATTACTTACCACTTCAACATCACCATAATTACTCCAATCATAAATCAAAATTTCAGAGTGCTTCCTAAAAATATATATTAATACATTTAACAATATTACGTATTCTATTCCACATGCTACTAACTCCAAAATGCTGAACTAAGACATTTAATTACCAATAAATGTAATCACAATCTATTTTATACAACTTTTTTTCTTTTGAAAATTCTATGTATAGAGAGAATTAAATTAGCTTAGACTTGAAAAAACCTTCTAAGTACAGGATTTAGTTAGATAAAAATTGAAAAGAAAAATACCTAAATTAATATTTTTCAGCAACTAATGTTGACACACACTGAATATCTAATTTTCTTAAGATGCATAAACTTCATTTGTAAAATTTAAATCCCATTTATTTAAAAAAATTCTAAATAAAATTAATAATTTATACATTCTTTGGCATAATTCTACTTCAAATATTTGCTACATTTTTTAACCTTCCTTAATCCTTTTTTGGTTTGCTTTCTGTTTTAATATATATATAACATATTTATTCAAAGTGCAATTTTTTCACACGTTAATGCTTTTGAAAATTGGAAGTAATTTTGAATTGTAGGCAGAAAAATTGGTTGCATGGGGAAATTAAACATGATATTGATGATTAGAGCAATTATGGGGCATGTATGTATTTAAGTTTTTAATACTAGTAAAATAAATTAATTGTTCCCTTCTTATTAGTTCTCGTTTTAAATTTATTTAAATTGTGCAAATATTGGGTATCCATAAACCTTTTTACGCTATTTTTTATTCTTTTACTAAAACATGTTGAGAATTTTGGATGCGGCTTAGAATCAATGACAGTTAAGATTAAAAAAATAATAATAATTCACAATTTCAATTGAAAATGAATTCCTCAGTGAATGAGTATTAACATCACACTATTCGGCTACTTGAGGGCTTTTGGTGACGGACCTCGCAATTAAACTGCGGTAAAGTGACAAGAACAACACCTGAGCTGGCAACCTCTCTCCTAACTACCACATCACATCAATGGGAGGATGTTTGAGTCTTGACATATTTAACATGCACTGGCTCCCTCTGCATGGGGGATCTTCAGTGGTACTAGGCTCAAACTCATGACACACTGGCTATGAATATGTTACCATGACCACTAGACCACAATGAATTCCTTAATTTGATTTACTATTATTACGATGCAGTTAAAATGAAGATGTTTAACTGCTTGCAAATTAAAATTAAATTAAATCTCTCTTCTTTGGCAAAGTATATGTGTAATATTTAGAGCATATCTCTGCAATGAATTGCAATAAATGCAAGATATGAATGCATATTCTATGCTGACAGCTACTTCTGTGTTTGTATGTATACATATATATATAAATTCGTGAATTTTATCTATAATGATTACTATTTTTGGTACATATGTAAAGCATGCAATAAACCTAAAACAGTTTGTTTTTGAAATAATATACCATCTTATTATTAATATCATAACTACATTTATTTTCTCATAAAAAACACATGAAATGCAATGAAAAAAAATCACAATGCCTAAACTGGGTTAAATAAAAACTATTACCCACCAAGCAACAATAAATAGACTAACATTCCACTTTTATGCCTCTATATCATTCAATCTGCTTTAACATACTTGACAAGTGATAGTAGAGCTTAATAATTTAGTCAACCTCCTCATTTCAAATTGGCGACTTCTCAAAAAAATTTACAACTAATTAGTCTCTTTTAGCAATTCTTACATCATTTACAGTGGTGGCAAAAAATCCTAAACATGCTCAGTTTTTTGCCTAATTTTTGAGTTTCACTTAAGTTTTTGTTATGAAATTATAGTACTAACTATTTTTACTGATTCTAATGTATTTTTTTAATGCTGGTTTCAAATCTGTTACTAGTTTTTCAATACAACAAATATTTTTTGTAGTATAACTGCCTGAACACAAGAATGTGTAATAATTTAAGAATAACACAATTTAGAAAAAAAAAATATTATGCATAGTAGAATAACACAAAACCTCACAAGTATAATACATTTAGCATACATTTTGAAAGTTACGCGATTGTTATATGTTTGAACACCAATATTTTACAGCCCAGCCATTTGCTTAATTATGGCTCATTCCTTCAAAAGTATTATTTTGTGTCTTCCAAGAAAGGAAAATTTAACCATAATTCAAATATTACCCACCCATGCACTTTGAATTGCAATACTCAATTACTTTTTATACACTAAAACATTTTACACATTCTGTTTTCAACCCTTTATCATTATTGCTATTCATAATGGAGCATTTTATCGGTTGAAAAACAAGAACTTATTATTACAAATGTCTTGTGCCTGTCTTTATCGCATTTTTTTTCTCAAAATAGTGATAAAACTATTTACTTTACATAAATTCTACAAACAGATTTGAAATCAGCATGAAAAAATATATAATACCATAATGAAAAATAAAATCAAACATGAAAAGTAGGCAAAAAATTGAGTGTGTTCAAGACTTTTTGCCCCCACTGCACATGACACAGCCATTTCTCGCTTTACTGTGCTTCTAAATATTTTATAAACATTAATGCCCAGTAAATCATTATATTTATACTTTAAGTATAATTTAATAATAGCTTTTTTGATCTTTTCAAAATACATGTGCTTTTACAGCTGACAAGAATAATTATGAATAGCTGGCAGTCTCAGATTTTTCAAAAATATATAATAAATATTCCTAAAAATGTATGCCTATTAATTTGTTATAATCAAATAATTTTGAATAAAATTGTAAATTCAAAATAGATTATACATATATATATATATATATATATATATATATATATATATATATATATATATATATATATATATTTAAATGAGTTACTAATTCCTCTAGAAAACCTAACTAGAGGTGTTTTTTTAAGGTTTTATGTAAATTTTAACAGCTAACTTCTTACAGAAGGAGCATGATACATGGATATGTAATACAAGTAACCCCATACAGTAGGATAATTCAGTGCTCTAAGAAATTTACATACATTGCAATTCTATTTTAAATGAAACAAAAAGCTCTAGTATAAAAAGAATGTTAGGTTTAAAGAATAAAAAATAGACAATTATATTTTAGTAATTACGATAAGTATCTTTATTAAAATTTTCTTGAAAAGCAATATATAGTTATATGAATTAAAAATTTTGTAATCATCACACACTATTAACAAAAGGAGTTTTCTTTTTGGTAAGATATCCTCATAGTCTATATATATTTCTTCAAAATTATACTTTACTCTATGCAAAAAAAAAAAAAATCTTATTTTAGATTGTTTAGCTTTTAGTTATTGATCTTCATTCATTTCTGTTTTTGGTCCTCAGCACTTTAGAAATTCTCTTTTAAATTTTTTGCTCCTATCACTTGAAGGACCTTCATTGAAGATCCTTTGGCGAATTCAGATAAGTAAAAGTTTAATTATTTGGAATTGAATATTCACATTGATTATTCCTTTACATTTTAAGCAAGTAGAGAAATAAAAGAACAGTAGCTTATTTGTGTTGTGAGAACTTTTAGGTGCCAGCCTATTATGACTGCAATATCTATTTGTATGCCGATTTCTAATCAAAATCTTAGAAGTGCAGAATTCTCAGAGTTAACCTATCTTCGGGGACTCTGAAACAAAGTAAGGTTATAGGGGAAACGAACCCTGGAGAGTCCCTGTGATAGATTCAAACACACTGTAATATGTAAGGCCTGCACAACTGTAATATGCTACATCACCAGCAAATAAGTTCTGGGACTCAACTTCACTGCAAGGGTTGTTTTTCTTTAATATCTGTGTCTTATGTTTTCAGTTTAGATCCATAAAAGTTTTGTGTTGGTTAATACTAAAGAATGTTATAGTATATTTGACCAGTTCAAAAAAGACAAATCTAGCTTAAAAAACAATTTCAAAAAGACAACAGCCATGCTTCAACTAAGCAATGATTAAGATAGCCCTCATTTGGATTTACTCTAATTTCTTGAGGTTGAAGTCAAAAGTATAACAATAATTTGGAAAACCATACACTTTAGAATGAGCACAAATAAATAATTTCAAGGAAAACCATATTAGCTCCCCAATACCAACCAGGTACATTTAAGAATGTTGAGATGTTTCTTACTTTTCATAATATATTCAATATGCTTGTGACTTGTAAAAAAATTCAGGGTCTAGAATAAATTCCAAATATTTGGGGTGCTTTCATAGGTAGGCTACGTATTATTTGGTTTTAATTTTGGCTAAAATTTGCACTAGTATTTATTTGTAGTAAAAAAGTAACAATTTAGAAGGATTAAAATGTAGTTTCAGTTTTGCTGTAAATTAATAAAGCTGTCAGGGAATCATTGAGATTTAACTTCAATCTTGGTGAAAGATTACAAGAGCTTCAGAGAACAATGTTGTATGTAAACAGAGTAATTTTAGTCCCAGAAGATACTTTTTTCACACCAGCCAAATATCTAGTGAAAAGCACATGGATCTGAAGTGAGCACAGAAGGGCATCCTGTTGAGCTTAAAAGTGTTTGAATGAGTAAATGTTTCTTAACATCACTATAAAGCCAATAAGGGCTTTTAGTAATGGGTCTTGTAATTTTGAACCTCAATCAAGTTATGAGGATAACATCCAAGCTGGCCCACCCTCTCCAAACTACAATACCGTGCCAGCAGGACTTTCAGCCTCAATAAATTTAACATGCAACATACCCTCTACACAAGTCTTCAGTGGTATTAAAGCGCAAATTTGAGATTAGGACCATTAGGCTTCCGTGGCCACCAAAAGTGTCTAAGAATGTTTTATTAACTTTTACTTCAATATAACTTTTTTGAAGGAAATCTGAAATTGAAATAAAATGTTTTCTTGAATATTAAAAGTATCAAGATCAATTAGTGCTTCCAAACTCAATCAAAAGTTTTTGAGGTCTAATGGGAGAGTCACATTATTATGGGTAGATACATCATTTTGAACATCCAACAGGTAAAATAGGGCAGTCTGTAGCGGAGGTCGCCAAAGTGGTGGTCCATGAGAAAATTTCGCTGATCTCCAGAAAAATGTGTCACAAAAAATAAAATTACAATTTTTTTTTATAAATATATTTAACACTTAAAAAATCCTATTAGTGGTCTGCAGCATTTAAATTATGAATTTACTGGTCCATGAGGTCAAAAAATTTGCTGACCACTGGTCTATAGTGCTATGATCCTTTCAAAAGCCAAATTGTTCACAGAACATTATACTCTTAGTGTAATATTAATTTACTTTATAGTTCATCTTTTATATACATAAACATTTTCCCCCTACTTTATTAACATCACTTTAATAGATTTTCAAATTAATAACTCAAATAAGGGTATTTTAAAGTTTGTCTTGGAATCAATACAATTTACTTATTTGTAGTAAAATTTGTTTATATAATTAGAGGCAACTAAGTAATAATATACTATACATATGGTTTTATGGTTATAAAGCTATTAATATATATAAGAGAATACTTCTCACAAATTTCACCATGAATATTTAGAAAAACTTACTGAAATTCTTTTAGATATTTCTGCTTGTAGAAATACTCAATACTTTCTAAATAGCTTTTAGTTAAAACTGGTGAGTTCACTTCAGCAGGCTAAAATAAAAATTAAAAAAATCACATATTTGTATTAATTATAAAAATGTACATTATTTAATTTAAGTTTAACAGGTATTTATACAAATGAATATCTTTACTCAATTATATATTTTTTTTCACTAAAAATTCTTGTGTTTCATGTATTTCACATTAATGTGCAAAATAACATTAACATGTTTACACAATGTTAAATAGGAAGTTAACCAAGCCAAATCATACTATTTCCTGCATGGTGCTCAAAGTTACAGCAAATGATAGGCATAAAAACTAGCCACGATGAATTACCTAGACCTCGATCTGACACAGTCGATCACACACACAGGTGGCATAAGCAACAAGAGAACAATAACATATAAATGTAGTCAATAAATAATAGTCTTCCCAAGTTCATTTAAGTTAACAGTAGTGAATACAATACAACATTCAAGGACTGGTGATTTTTTTAAATATTTTATTATAACACTAAAAATAAATAGCAATTAAAAAATACATTACACATACGTAAATGGATTAAAACAATAAAAATTTCCCCAAAGTATATGAGCTTATCAAGAAAGCTGTATACCACAAGAACTAAATATTATCAAATTTCTGCAAGTCTATCAAGAAATTGAATTCTATATAGGCATAATATAAAATTCTTATGTCAAATAAGATAACATATCACAGTAGCAATAAACAAGTCAACATTGGCAATTAACCCACAATGGCACACATAATATTTTCAAAGAAAAAGGTGGCCCAACCTGTTATGCAAATCGAAATATAGAAAATGGCTATGCTACAATATTCTTGATCGGGCAGGGAATAATTCACGGATTTTATGCAAAGTTACTGGTAAAAAGCTTACGAGGAGAGAATATCATCAACAAATTGTAGTGTTGCCTAGTGTGTATATTCACAAAAGAAAGTACAAGTCAGATACACAGACAAAAGCGGATACTACTGAAAAATCTGCGGAGATGTGAAAAATGGTTCATTGCAAAGATTTCCAGTGTAGAAACAAAACTGTAGATACTTGTTCTGACTGTAAAATACCAATAAGTGGGAAGTGTACTAAATATACAAAAAGAAGTTACCCAAAATGTACATGAAGTGTGTAGGAAATCTCGACTGGTCAGAAACTAAATAATTTTATTCAAGTTGTCTGTATATTTTATTAACTGTATACAATATTCCATATTGTAATATCTTATTATTTTTTATCACTTATTATAACAATTTAATGTTAAAAATGAATAAATGTCATTGCCAAATAATTACAGCGTTTTTTTAGCATAACAACATGGGTTTTTATTAATTGGGGTCAATTTGACCCAGCCCACGGTTTTAGATATACCGAAACTGCAGTGGTTCTAGTGTTAAATAATGTAATCATACAGGAAAACTAATTCTGATGTCAAAATGAAACTTGTAATTTTTATCTAGAACAGATTAATTTCTTATCTTATACATTAGATATCTATAACATAACTATGAAATGAATATTTTAATTAAAGAATTTGAAATTATTTTACAAAAAATATAAATTATACATTAAGTTGATAAAGTTTTATTGCAAGTTGACTTACATTGTTTCGAGCTTTAATTCTTTCCAAGATTACTTCAGGACTAACATCAAGATAAATAATCAAATGTGGCTTCAATATTTCATCTAAAGTTATTTTACAAATATCATAGTAAAGATCTTTCACTACAAAAAAAAAGATTCATTATCAAAACCAAATACAAAACATAACATATTTAAAAAAAATACTATAATATTTTAAAAATTAAAATATTCCTTGTAATGACATAATATTGAAATTTATTTTACAATGTTACACAAATTCTAGTACTTTTCCATTATTGTAGCATTGTTCATCCAAAAGAAATATGAAATAAGATGAGTTCAAACAGCAAATTATGATGATTTTGAATATGTTTACTTAAAGAATAGTTTTATCAAAGCTACTTATAATTATAAAAATGTCTTTAAAAAAAGGAGAAATTCAGTCTAAACATGTAGTATAAAATTGCAAATATCTTTCAGAGTCAATGCAAATAGTTTTCATTTTAAGAATATAAGAGACACTACATAAATTTTAGATAGCATTGAATGTACCCCACTGGCATTTAGTGTATACATTTGCATTATCCCACAATATACCCTTCTTTGAGAATGATATCCAGTGTCACTGTTCATTAAGTTATAATTATGTTTGATAGTAAAATTTTTACAGCCAGCATTTTTCCAATTTTTCTATTTTATATGCTTTCCAATAATCTAAACAAAATATTGCCAACCACAATGTTTTTCGTTATCAAAGTCATTGAGGTGCGCAGTGACAGGAATGATGAAAAGAAAACATTTGTTAGTTTTATAGAATAAACTTCAAATATCTATTGAGTGAAAGAATAGATCCAACATTTTCTATATTTGTCAATCGATTTTTGTCTGTTGTACTAGTAAGTTTATTAACTAAAAATGATACAAAATAAATAAAACTAAAAGAACAAATCACAAATCAAGATATTTAAGTAGTTTGCTGCCCTTTTTTGGCACTATGTTAACATAAAAATATCAAAATAATACACTATTAAAAATCTAGAAAAATGCTAATTTCAAAAACAAAAACATATCCAAAGGTAATAAAATGAAAATGAACATTATGTTAAAATTACCTTGTTTACTTAAATAACCAGCTTTGAACATTGCTTCAAGAAATACAAAATCTCCAAAAGCACTTCTTTCCATTACAACTCCTTGTCCTATAAAAATAAAATACAGGTAATTTTATAAATTTAATGTATATTTAAAAAATCAAAAAGTTCCATATAATGAATAAAGAAATTATTTCCAGATTACACAAGTTATGGTTTTTTAAATAATCAATTTTTTAAAAAGTTTGAAATTAATTTTTAAGTTTCTCCATGTTACCAATTTATAAAACATAGATATATGACTCTATCCTAAACAAATATAAATCTATTATTTATTGCAGCTAAAATTGTAACAGTAAGCTATATGACACACAACATATTGGAGCAGCTTTAAAAGTTTGAAAATGTTCATTATTCATAACAATAAACACATTTTCATATTATTTTCAGCTAAACAATCCGGACAAGCATTATAGAACAAGTGTCCATTTTCAAGTATAAATTCATATACAGTGAGCAACTGTCTAATATAATATATAGCAAATTGAATAATTGATACATAATGTTTTATAATATAGGTATATATGTACTATAATTATATATACATTACACATATATATATCTTGCTACCAATGACTACAACTCCAACAATTTGTTTCTAGACAGTCATATGTAATGTACCAACACTGGCGTAGCTACCTCTGAGGGTGCCTGCATCAAAATTCCTTTGGGGCCCTTTTTCAGATATGGGAGCCCTGTTAGTGAGAAAGTAATTACACATGTTGGGGCCCTTGTAACTTAGGGGCCACATATCATTGATACGGCGATAGCTATGCCCCTGTGTACCAAATATAATAACTTTAAAATTGGCATTACAAATGTTTTTTTCATGATTATGCATAAAATCTACTCTAATATGCCAAATGAAAGGGGGAAAAACCCCAGTCTCTGACTGTAAAAGAACTTGAACTCATGATTAATTTTAGCAGACCATGTAGTTTATACCACTATTGAGAGATAAGGATGAAACCTAGGGAAATATGCTTACTCTCTACACAGAGATGTCTTAAGGCATGGGCCAACTGGGCTTCAGTGAGGACCTCGTCTCATTCTCAACTGAGCTTTAATAAGATCCTGATTTGAATAATTTTAACTAACTAATTCAAATATTTCCGATTGTATTCTCCAAAAAACTGGAAATTTTGGATTATATGTCAACTGGCAACAGTGGCAAGACTGCATTATTATGTGATGACTGTTGCCCATGTCTAGGCCTACGTCTACCACCATACACCATCATTACTCAGTAAGTCAAAGAATGGCAGTCGGTCAAGCCGATTTGTGTGATTGTAAGTTATGCACACTTATTTGTTTCAGGTCACTGTTTGTGCAAGTATTTGACAACGTATGCTCCTACCATCTACTTTCAAGGTATACTCCTACCATCTACTGCATTTGTGTTGGCCCCCCAGAGCTTACTTTTATGTCAGGGCGGTTAAAGTGTAGTATATGGGGGGCACTTTGCGCAGTCCTTTTTTTTTGGCGACTAAAAGCAATCACCAAGGTACTTTTTTCGGAATTATTTATTATAGAATGAATTTGATATCTCACCATGACATTTAGATAAATATCGCCAAATCTGAAGAAAAATCACTAAATTCGATGTGGTCCCCCTATACTACACTTGAGCCGATTTTTTTCCCCTCCCATAAAATTTCCTTGTAGCATTCTAATAATTTTTTAAATCCTTGCTTTGTTGGAAAAAAAATGGTCCCTTTGCTGGTGTTTGTATTTTCTAAAATTTGTGTGTAACCCTTTTTCAATTAAACTGAGGCCTTCTGTCAAAATCCCAACTGTCATTCGATGTTCTGATTGAACCTTATAGATAATAGCATTAATTAGATTTTCAACAATAAAAACTATTATTTACATAAAAAAGTCATTTTATGAAACTCATAAGAACCAATTACATTAGTGTTAGATATTAATTTATATATGCCCCACTTCAGATTTAAATATTAAAAAGTAAGCAACTTTTTTTGCAAAAAAATATTTTTTAATGCATTTTAAAAATACATTAATTTTGAGATCAAAAGAAACAAGATGAGCAATTATGCAAAGATTTTTTGAGAAAATGCAGTTGTATTACAATACGTTTGCAGTACATACAACTGCTTTCGGCAAAACCCAAATTTTCATTAGTTTATTTATTTTTGAATTATTTAAAAAAAATGTTACTTCTAAGAAAAATCTGTAATTAATTTTAAAAATGTGCTGATAAAAAGTTACAAGAGGAAATATTCTGTGTGGCATAAGCTGTATTATTTTGACGACCTTATTGCCTGCACTGGTGAAATGGAAAAGTATCAAAAAAACTGTTTAAGAAGCTGGAGGAAAAAATTAATTACAATTAAATTAATGCAATTCTTCTAATATCTTCCTGACAAACCAAACATAACTTATAACACTTTAACTATAATGAATTGTCATGTGATAAAATTATCATTAAAAATATCACTAATACACTCAAAAGCATACATTGAGAAAATTTATTTTTACTATTAACTACGAAAAAAAAAGGTGCAAAATTAGTTTTAGAAGATAAGCTCACAGAAATGTTTTCTTCTTGGCGAAGATATTCAAGGAAAAATCTTAAAACAAGTTAGCTTATATGCTATTTATACAAATTGAAATGACTTGGAGACTAATTGACACATTTACCACAAAAATTTATTATGTAGGTACGTAAACTTCAAATAAAAATTATTGTATTAAGGTTAAATATGTAAAATGCACTAAACATTTTACATTAAATCAATTACCTGTGTTTAATAAATGAGCCAAAGCATCAATATAAGCTTCAAGCCTGAGCATATACATGTCGAATTGCATTTTCGCAACATTTTGATGATGTGGATTTTTGTAAAATGTTTCTATATCACATATTTTATAAGACGGGGGTACAATTGAATCTATTTCCTTTAAATTATAACCATACGAAGTAATGTACACTTTATCATAAGATGGTTCAGGAACGAAATGCATATCAAAAGCTTCAGCCAATTCTTTCGCAAATGCACCTTTACCAGATGAAATGTTTCCATCGACAACAATTACTTTCGTATTTTCATCAAAACGTTTAAGTGTACTTTCATAATATGATCTAATAAAATTAAATTTTTTTGTTTTGTATGGAAAAGGTGCTGGCTTTTGAACATTAGGATCCCTCCATTCTTTACTAGTAATATTAGCTGTTTGAATTACAGTAAATCTGGGGGACGATGTTAGAATAAATCCACATCGTTTAACTTCAAATTTAAACAATCGAGGTAAACATGTAATGGACATAATTATGCGGTCGCCACATATGACCCTCAAATTCGAAAACGTTACTTCTACTTCATCCAAGCAAAACAAAACAATGATTTGATGCCATTTTCAATTACTAAATTTTAAAAACATTCTCTAAAAAGAGAACAGTGTACATTTAAGTTTTAAAAAGAAACGTAGACGCGAAACCACCGAGACGTAAACTTTATGCTAAAAATTAAGAATCTATTGGCCTATGAAAGTGGTTTGAACACCCAAACCCCTTCCTTGTGAACGCCTCTGAGAGATAAGTTGTTTAGATTTTCATCAGTGGTAGCAGAGTGATCATGGTCACACTGTTTAAATTGAGTAGGGATTCGAATCTTGGTCTTATTAAAAGGGACGTTACTTAAAAAGTCTTAGGAATTACCATCACCTAATTCTCTTTTCTTGCTAAAGGTTCATCGTAAGAGGCATATCTTTGAGAGGAGCTGGTTAATAGTAACCATGTGCTAGATAATTATGTAGGTCAGTACCCCGGAACCTTTTTATCGCCGCGGACCGGTTGACGATTCATAATTTTACTACGGACCACTAAAGAGAGGGAACATTCATTATTTATATTTTAGATTGTTTTGATTTAATAATTCTAATTTAAATGCATTAAACATTTCAGAATAAAATACAGTTACACCAAAAAGTAACATTAAAGTGGTATAACATGAAACATATGTGATTTTCATAAAAAGTCGCACGAACCCGAGAGAAATTATAGCACAGTAAATAAAATGGAAATAGTTCGATGTTTCTTGTACTGCCCAGTACTATTTGATTCCCGAATCGATCCGCGACGTGGGGGTTGGAGAGCACTGCTGTAGGTAACTTTATCAGAGTTGAAATAAATTGTTTCATGACATTCAACGGTTTTGAAACGATTTTGTTCTAAAAATATTATCAGTTAAGGTTGAGTACCTTGAACGATTTTGAATTTTACTTTTTAAAATGCTCTTATTTCAAAATTATATAAAATATTTCGTTGAATCAATTAAATTAACTTTCACGTTTCCCCCCTCCCTCAAAACCGATGAATTATAATCATTTAAATACAGTGATATATTTTTTTTTTACAAATATAAGGCTCAAAAGTATCAAATTATAAGTAGGATTCGGAGTTGTGACACGTTAGCGGCCGGTCGTGTTTAGCACGTCCACATACGATTTCCTGTGTCGCACTACGATATTGCTAGAGCTATCCTTACATATCCATTTTAGCCCTTTTTAGGGCTTTCGTCCCATTAAATATGAGTGATATCGAAATGGATCCGCCATCTCCAGCGCCCTCTTATAAAGCATACGAAGAGTTGCTTATCTCCAGACCTTCCACTCCATCAACACCGGAACCAACCACTGCCTGCGGTAAACGCAGGGCTGCAATGACCAGACTCAAAAACCAGGAAACCATGAATGAAGGTTACCAGAAGTTCTTGGCTACCTTCAACAAAGGAAAAGACGAACACGGAGTCTACAAACAATTACAAGAAAGCCTGAAAGAGACGATTGAAGCAAGAGATTCACTGGTAAGTGAGCTCAGGACTATGCCCCCATGCCTTGATCAAAATTGCCCTGATCATACTAAAATTAATTCTAAAAGCAAAATAGAAGTAAATAAACCCCCTCAGAAAAAAAGGAAAAATACCAAGAATAACGCGGACGACTTTGTCTTCCCGAGTAAAACTGCTAGACCGATCACCCCAACGCCAGTACTTCAACCTATTGCTGTGCAAAATTCTTTCGTTGATCTTGTACAGGACCCCGATCTACCTACTGATAATACAGTAGAAATCCCCAAAATCCAACCCCCACTGCCAGTTTACTTAAAAGTTAACAATAACTACAGAAAACAACTAGACCAGCTAAAAGAAAAATTCCCAGAACTAACATCTAAAACTTCCGGAAAATACCTTAAACTTAATTTAGAATCCCACGAAGAGCATAGAGACCTTGTAGATTACATGGATAAAGACAAAGATTTCCAATTTTACGTACTGCCACCCAAAGATAAAAAACCCATTAAAATAGTGATTAAAGGACTCCCAGGATGTACTAAACCCGACGAAATAGTTAATGACCTAGAACACCAAGGTTACAGCGATTGTAGCTGTAACCAATTAATATCTAAGCGCACTAAACTACCACTGCCATTTTTCCTAGTAACTTTAACAAGAAATAAAGAAAATTTAACCATTTTTGACTTAAAGCATGTTGGTCACATGCAAGTAAAGATTGAAGGGTATTCCGTTAAAGGAACTACCCAGTGCTTTAATTGCAACGACTTTTTTCATACAGCAGCAAATTTCCATATGACCCCCAGATGTCTAAAGTGCGGTAAAGCACATTTAACCAGAGATTGTGACATTAAAGAGCGCCAAGAAAATCCATACTGCATTAATTGTGAAGTGTACGGGCATACTGCCTGCTACACTAAATGTCCCAAGTTCCCCAAACCCGAAAATGGCAACCCTATCACCAATAGAAACAAAAAAGCTTTCACTAGCAACAATGTTGTCGAAGGAATTTCCTATGCCAACATGGTTTCTGGGAAACCTAAAAACAATGACCCCCAAACCTCTAACACCAAAAGTAATAATCCGGAAAGACAAAGTCACGCAACCACTCCCCTCACAGATGAAATTAGTTCATCAGACTTCCAAGACCTTATCAGTCTATTCAAAATAGTTTCTAATATTTTCAAGCAATTTCCCAAACTCAAACTAATTATCCCCGAACTTAAGAAAACCAAAGATTTTCAAAAACAAGCGTGTATGCTATTGGAAGCGCTCTGGGACTAAATTATTTAATTTATTCTCAGCTCGATTTTAATAGAATACATGTCTCATTTCCATGATTTTAACTTTTTTCTTTCTTATGGGCACCTTTTAATTTCAATATTTAAATTTTAATAGCAATTTATTATTAATTTCCAAAGTCCTGAGCTTGCAAACCAACTGGATTTCGCCTCCTTCACTGCCAACGGCATGCGCCTTCACGCCATTGGTCCCTCCTCCTAGTGGCCACACCTCCTCTCCACCCAAACCAAGCTAACAACGCCAATCACATGTCAACCCAGATCAGGGACGGAGGAATCTGCCAAGATTCCAGTTCATCTTGCCTAAGCAAGTCGAGTCTAATGGAAGCTCCGGTCGATGACCAATGTATTACCATGGAGGACCTTGGTCCCCCCACTCCTAAACTCCCAGCTGACCTCAGATGTTCGCAAATCACGAGCATCGGTAAAGAACTTGAAATCTATCAGATTCGAAGAGATTACGTCACCAGCATGATCGATCTCGAAAACAGAACTCCCAGCGCGACGACGGAAACGAAGTCCAAACTGGAGGAGGAGCTCAAGACGCTCAATGAAAACATCTCTGTCCTGGAAGGTAAGTTGGCTGACTAATTACCTTGCCCAAATGCCCTCTGTTATCATAATTCTAAAAATAAAGCGGTCAAAAGAACCGCAGAACCGGTAATCAGACCGGCTAAATTTACGGCAAAAGCTGCCAATAATTCTAAAACTAATAATAATAATAAGAAAAATAATGATGAATTTGTTTTCCCTAAGAAAACAACAAAAAATACCCCAATTAAAGAAATGGAGAAGCTCGCAACTACCAATGCTTTTGCGGCACTCAACACTGCAGAAGACGACGCCGAGGACGTCTCCCCACCTCAATATAAAATCAAACCGATTTTTATGAAAATCTTTAATGCTTACAATTTAATTTTACAAGAGCTTCATCGCTCATACCCCACAGCTACTAATACCCACACGAGAGGGTATATTAAAATCGAAGCCCAGTCTGCAGACGACCATAGAAATATTACAAATTACCTTAAAGAAAAACAGCTCGAACACTACGTGATTGAGCCCCCCTCTACCAGGCCACTTAAACTGGTCATTAAAGGTCTCCCTGACAATATAGACCCAGTCGATATTAAAAACGACCTTGTAGCAAAGGGCATTAACATTGTTAAAATTGCCCAACTAAGAAAATTTATCACTAAAACCCCTTTACCTATCTACATGATAGAGATAGAGCGCGATGATCATGTCAATGACATTTATCAGGTGCGCAGCTGTCTGTACATGCAGATTAAACTCGACCCATTTAGAAAAGGAAACCGAATCACCCAATGCTATAACTGCAATTTCTTTCACCATGCGAGTCAGAATTGCAATATGAAAACCCGCTGTCTGAAATGTGGTGCGAATCACAGAACAGGCGCTTGCGAAATCAAGGAAAGAATTGAAAACCCCCTTTGCATCAATTGCAATAACAGAGGCCACATGGCCTCATCTACTGAATGCCCCCAATTCCCTAAACCTAAAAAAGGCAAAAGTAAATCCCCGGTCGAAAATTTAAAAAGAAACATCAATAATAACCCTGTAAAAACAGGAAAAACCTATGCTCAAATTTTAAACCCCGAAAAAGCCCAACAGATGGCAGCACCCGGGAATGCCTCCTCGGCGTCTAAAAATACTGAAAATAATAAAAATGAAAATATTAATTTGGAAGCACTTAATGCTACCCAATCCGACTCAAACGAGTTTGGCTTTTTACAAGCCATACTCGAAATGCAAAAGATATTCAGCCTCTTTCCCTCACTTCTCAGTGAGATGAAAAAATCTTTTAATTGCAATAACCCGGCAGACAAACTTAACTGCCTGCTAAGAGGAGTCTGCTCCTGCCTTAACAACCTAATTATTAATAATGTATAGTTCGTTTTTCGGGCTCTCCATTTATTCCTGGAACGCTCACGGAGTGAGATCGCGTATTGTTGAGATACGCGATTTCATTGATAAGCACGCCCCCCGACTTATTTTTAATACAAGAAACACACTTGAGACCAGAGCATTCTTTCAAAATCCCTAATTACTATTGCTACAGGAATGACAGGACCCACCCAGCCCCTGGCAGGGGTGGAACTGCAATCCTCATTAAAAATTGTATTTCTCATTATCATGTCCCCACCCCGCCCCAGATTACTGGTGTAGAGGCAACTCTCATCATGCTCACTCCCATGGATCATGAGCCGATTATCATCGGATCGACTTACATTCCGCCGTCGTATCAAAATTTCAGAAACCTGGGTGCCGCCCTCGACCCAATTTTTAATATTAACAATATCACCATTTTAGTTGGTGATTTTAACGCTAAGCACACCTCGTGGGGTTGCCCTGTGAGCGACACCAGAGGAAATAGACTGCATCATTATGTGATTAATAACAGCATCGAAGTCTTAGCCCCCTACTCCTACCAGATTCGGTATTGCTTCAGCCACTATTATAGACTACGCCCTTATCAAAAACTTGAACTGGCCCTGCAATATAGACTCAATCTCTGAATTAAGCTCCGATCACAACCCCATCAAACTTCACTTCCCGAAAACTGCAAATTTTGAACTCCCCCCACCCCAACTAAATACCAACTGGAATGTTTTCACGAAAACACTCGCAAGTACTGAAAATCTCTATCTACCGCAGGCCAACTCTACCGCAGAGATTGAGTCCCAAGTCAGAGAACTCTCTTCGGAGATTCTCAACGCTCACGTGAAAGCATCGAGGCCAATGACCCATTCGGAGCCACCATATGTACAGGGTGAGCTCAAACACCTCTTCCGGGAGAGAAATAAAGCCAGAAAATTATGGCAATTCACTAGATTTCCTCAACACAAAACTGATTTAAATAGACTCCAAAATAAAATTAAAAGATTAGTAGGAAAATACAGACAACAGGTATGGGAGGATCACCTTACTTCCCTGGATGCCGAAGACGGCTCCCTTTGGGGAACCGCCCGAGCTTTCAGGAAAAAGGCCTCCCCGATTTCCGCCCTTAATGGCCCTAACGGTATTGCTCTCAGTGATTCAAACAAAACTGATCTAATTGCTCAATCACTCGAGAGCCAATTCCAGTTAAATAACATTCAAAATCCACAGAAAGACCAAATTATTTCTTCCATCGTCGACGCTTACATAAATGATCATACTAACACCACTGACGATATTCAACCCGCTCTTCCGTCGGAAATTATTAATTATATTAAAAAGATCAAAATCAAGAAAAGCCCGGGAAGAGACGGGATTACTAATAAAATGATCAAAAATTTACCCCTCATTACCGTCTTTAAAATAACTAACATCATTAACAACATGTTCAAACTCAGAAGCTTCCCGAATGCATGGAAAACTGCTGTTATAATCCCCATACTCAAACCTGGGAAAAATCCCAAATTGGCTGAATCCTACAGACCAATTTCTCTCCTTCCGATTTTAAGCAAGCTGGCGGAGAAAATTATCTCTACCAGATTAAATGCATTCCTAGAGAACGAAAACATCCTTGTTCCGGAGCAGCACGGGTTCCGTCCTCGTCTCTCCACCTCCCATCAACAACTCCGCGTAGTTGAATATATCAAAGATGCCTTTGACAGAAACCAACATGTTGCGGCAGTGTTTCTTGACATTCAGAAAGCTTTTGATAGAGTTTGGCACACTGGCCTTCTCTTTAAATTAATTACTTATAAAATTCCACCCCCACTAATCCTTTTATTAAAATCCTACATCAGTGATCGCTCGTTCACTGTTAGAATTAACAGAACGTTCTCTCAAACTAGACCTGCAAAAGCCGGCATCGCCCAAGGTTCTATCTTGGGGCCTGTCCTATTTAATCTCTATGTAAATGACATTATTAAAACTACTAACACCATGATCTGTATGTATGCGGACGACACGGCCATTTTAAGTAGACATTATGACCCCAACACACTAACACAAAATATCAATGTACACCTGGCTCACCTTGAAATCTGGTTCTCCGTTTGGAAAATTGCAATAAATACCTCGAAAACTGAAGCAATATCATTTTCTCAAAAAAGACCGCCCCCGAAATCACGCTCCAAAACCAAAGGATACCCTGGTCTCTACACACCAAATATCTTGGTGTCATTATTGATAAAAACCTCACGTTCAGACAACATATTACATACGTTAGAAATAAATTTAAAAATGCTACGAGTAATCTTTATCCCCTTATTGGCAAAAAGTCTAAATTAAATAGACATAATAAATTGCTTATCTACACTCTGATCCTAAAACCCCTTCTGACATATGCTTCACCAATCTGGGCACACGCAGCAAGATCCAATATCAATCTCATTGAAAGCTCCCAAAATGTTATTTTACGACAAATCCTCGATGCACACTGGTACATGAGGAACGCTGACATTCGATCAGCTCTTAATATTCCGACTATTAGACAGACTATCAGAAAATTAGCTTTAAACTTTTTCAGCAACATAGACGGGCACGAAAACCCTTCTATTCAAGAGATCTCTCATTATCCAACCTATCCCTTCATTCGTAGACCAAGAGATATCTTGGTTGATCCTGATTTTAATTAAATCCTAACTTTATTTTCCGCTAAATTTTTTCTGTTTCATTCTTAATTTTATCTCTCTTGTATTTTTACTGCGATCCAACTCTGTTGAATCGCAGATCGTTCTGATTGGCTACTTATTTTTGCAAGTCCTTATACCCCATTACCTGAACTCCTGGCTCGGCCAATTAAATCGCTCCCTTTTACCCCACAGCTCCTATTTCCACCTCCCGATGTTTTTTCCCGCACTTTCTGATCTTGGTTCTTGCTGCAACCCGATTGGCCACCGTAACTCCGCCCACTTAATGGACGCTTCGAAATATGATTTCTAGCTCTTAAAAGAGCTTTTTTATTTAATCATAACTTTTCATTCAAATGTTTTACGCAATATATTTTTATATTTTCCAATTCTTCTCAACTTAAATTTTAATTTTATATAAATACTTTTCTAAAAAGGGCATTGGTAAATCTAGTTCAGTCATCTAAAATTCCAGGATAGGAGGTTAGAGTCCGACGGGACATAAGTACTCCGAAAGCCATCCCAACGACCAAGATTCCAGTTCCCTTATGAATCATAAGAGTCAAATTATAAGTAATTTTCCTTTTATTTTTTCTTCCGCTTTTACGAAAAATAATTTATAGATGAAATAGTTCACGTTTTATTAAAATCGATGCTGGGTGTGTCTATCAAAGTGTGGTGTAACTTAACCACCGTAAATCAAGGACTTAGAAGAAGGAAGCTGTTGAATAGTCTTTTAAATTTGTTTTAATGACACACATCACAACTTTATACATATATCAGTCTTTCTGAAAGTTTTGGGCGTGCCCCCCTGGGGGGTGCGAGCTTATTGAAAATTTAAAGATTTAAAAAAAAGAACCGGAAAGAAGTAAAACAAAATATTTCCTTCCATAATAAAAAAAAGATACACAACAACACTGATATAATTTGTTTATCATCTGGCGTTTTTCCGTTATCAAATAGCTATCTTTGATCCCAAAACCAAATTAAAGAAGAAAAAAACATTTTGTTTAATTTGCTGTATTTCCTCAATGAGAGATTTTTTTATTACATTTTAACATAAAAAAAATGAAACCCAGACCCTGAGAAAAATTCTAAGAAGATAAACAATTCATCACTGTAATTATTATTGATTGATTGATTGAATATTAACGTCGCACTGTTCAGCTACACGAGGGCTTTTGGCGACGGACCACGTAATTTTGAACCATGGTCAAGTGACGTGGACGACACCTGAGCTGGCACCCCCTCTCCTAACTACCACACCACACCAAGGGAGGACGTTTCAGCTCTCGACAGATTTAACGTGCATCGCTGCCCTACACGGCGGGTCTTTAGTGGTATTGGGCTCGAGTAATTATTATTGAAATACTGTACATTAGTTGTAGAAAGAAAAGAAGACATGATTCACTTTTCCGTCAGGCAGCATAATACATTTGCTGATCATTTGATTGACCTTTAAACTTACAGGTATGGTTAGTTCTACATTAGTTCCGTCCCATCTTTTATGTGTTTGTTTTTCGCTTAGGGAAATTGTAAATAATAAAGAGTTTTACGATATTTGGAAAAAAATTGATTGATTTGAAGGATTATTTGGCGAAGATTTATTTTTATGAATATTCTCGAACATAGAAAGCATAGTGGAAAACGTCATAATTCTTTTTAGAACATCCGTATTTTTTCTGAATACACTTTTAACCCAGGAGCGGTGGCGTGGGGCATCTGTGATCTCTTTTGAAGGAAGTTGAAACTGATGAAGCAAAAGAAGAACGCGTATTATTCATGATTGAGAAATGCGATCAACATGAAACGAAAGGAAAATTTTCAAATGCTTCCTAAAGAACTCCATCAACTAAAATATGAAGCCATAAGTGTACCACAAGGTTCAGTTCACCTTGTCTAAAAGACACAAGAAAGAAAAAGTCCAACTTGCTATTTGTTGATCACCAAAGGTGTCACAAGTTCGAGCCCAGTACCACTAAAGACCCGCCTTGTAGGGGAGAGATGCACGTTAAATCTGTCGAGAGCTCAAACGTCCTCTTGTTGGAGTAGTGTGGTAGTTAAAACAGGCCAGCTCAAGTATCGTCCTCGTCACTTGACCATGGTTCAAAATTACGAGGTCCGACTCCAAAACCCCTCGAGTAGCTGAACAGTGCGACATTAATATTCACTCACTCGATTATGAAAGCTCACTAAAACTACAATAACTTGAACAAAATATGACAGCTTTGCCAGCAATCTTAACGAAGAGATATTAAGATTATGGCAACGCCTGGTTCTTCATTCACTCCCACACCCCTAGGTCACGAGGATAACTTAGAAGTAAGGCAACACCCACGGGCTAATGCCTTACAGTTCCAATAAATTTGGTCTAGATTCTAAACACTGGTTGAGCGATGGGGATCCAACTTGTCTGGCAGAGGCATCAAAAACTGGGCGCACTTCAGTTGTTTTACAACAGGTCGGTGTGACAAAAAGTATTCATGCAGGTGAGATGAAGAGTCAACTGGATCATTTTCAATTATCCCTAATAATTCCCATTCCTTGAACACATCATCATAAGCTGTAAACAAGGTTTCTTGATGCAATTTTTTAGTCGATGATTCTAATCGTTTCATAGCAATCTCATTATTACTGGGTATACGTAAATAATTTTCTTTCCAGGGCTGTGAAACTTCGTATATCCCTTCTGTATTGATTCGAACAGTTTCTTCAGAATGCAATTTAGTAAGATTTTCTCTTTCCCTTTTGTTTTTCATTTCAACTAGGTCACTTATCCCTAAAACCTCTAAACTAAAAAGACCGGAAATAGTAGCTTCTCGTCAGTGGCGCACACAAGATTAGGCTGCCATCTTGGGGTCCGGAGCCCCGAAAGCCCTTGATATTTTTTCCGATTTATTATTACTCTATGTACGTAAAATTTAATTAAGTATTTGTTATTAATGATTAATTTTATTAATTAATGCTAATTATTTATTCAATAATACGTTTTTTACTATGTTTTGTTCCCGAAAATCAAGAAACCAATCTAAAGGAACATGATACAAAAATGGTGAACTTTCGACCCTGGACCCCCCTTGAAAAATTCCTGCGTGCGCTACTGCTTCTCGTACAAACATCGAAATTAGCATCATAGCTGCATCTTCTTTTTCAGAGAGAGTAAAGTAATTTTTCTCCATAAGAGTTAATCCTAGATTGGTTTCCATGGCTACTAATCCACTAGATAGAACTCTTCTCTTTCCAGTAAATAGTCTGCCTGCAACATCTGCTCCAATAAGAATATCAATTGGCCCCGAATTATTTTCAATGTCAAACATTTGTACATTCATAGATTGCAATTCTTCAATCCACGGTCCATACGAAACAGAAGGAACGTCATTGCAAATAATATCCTGATCAATTACGTCAAAATTACTATTAAAATTTCTATCTAAGCTTCCTAGTTCAATTTTATATACATTATGAAACTTCTCTTTGATCCTTTCTCCTCCAAAAGTGCTTGCGACAAATGTTGCTGCCGTAAAGGTGCTATTCTTAAAGCAGATACCATTTCTTTTCTAATATAAGATTTTTGAGATCCCGAATCTCTCACAATTAAACTACAATTTTTACCTTTTACTTTAACTTTCAAAGTCTGCAGAAAAATTTGTGACGCGTTCAAAATACTCGCCAAATTTAGTGATTTATCCTGCTCTCTAACCTCTTTTTCCAAATTATTTGATATAGGTTTATTTACATTTTTATTTGACTCGGTGCACATTGCATAATGCATCTTATTGCAGATCAAGCATTTCACAAAAAACACACATTTTCCTACCCTATGACCAGCTTTTAAAAATTTGAAACAATAACCTTTATCTTTTAAAATCTTCGATTTTCATTATGACATTTTTGAGCCTTAAAGCAATTAGTCGGTTCATGCTTTCTGCTACAAAAAACGCAAAGTTTCTCTGCACCAACTGAAAAGCTCAACAAACTAGCAGATGTAAATATTTTTCCTTTCTTTAATATGCTTCCGCTTTTATATGATGTAGCATCCGCGTCAAATCGAAACCAGTCACAGCTAAATTAATCCACTCTTCCGATTCAACTTCATTTTTCAAGAATTTTAAATCTCGTCTCTTTTTGGAATCATCGCCAGAATCAAAATTTAAACCTCGCTGAAAAGCTCTAAGCAAATCCTCTGGCATGCAAGACTCTACTAAAGGATAAAGTAGACATGCACATTCGTCAGTTGTAACGTCAAGCGTTTCAAGTGCACGAATTTGTTGCTCTAAATTGTCATACAAAGCAAACAAATTATTCGAGGAAAAATTTGAATTGGCATTTTTCAGAACTAATTTTAACAATTCTCTAACATACACTTCTACTTGTAAATCCTGACGATCAAAACGAGTTTTCAAACAGACAATTTCTTTCGGATAGTTATCGCCAGTTGGCGGAAAACTATCAATCACTTCTCTAGCACAAGACCCTTCAACGGTAGACTGTAATAAATATTGAATTTTTTTCACATTGGCTCCCAAAGTAAAGCCCTTCTTTAATATCGCCATCGAATTTTCGCAATTCTAATTTAGGTAATTTAAACTTACTTTTATCAATGACAACATTTCCAAGAAAATTAATTACAACAGAGTCATCATTAGTTGAATTTAAAATACTACTCACATTTTGTTGACCGTTGATTATTCTTCTTGCTTTCGTTTCAACTCCTTTATCCCGAAAATCTTCTGCAATTTCAAATTCTGCATCATAGTCTTTCTCGGGAAGAAGTTCTAAGATATTCGAATGGGTGTTTTCTAAACGATCAACTTTCCCTTTGAAAACATTCAACTCTGCTTCCAGTTCGCAAATATCAGCACCTTCTAGAGCTATCAGCTCTTGAGTTCTATTATAAGCTTTAGTAAAAGCGTCTCTTTCAGTTTTTCTTGATTTAAGAGCTTCAATATTAGTCATCTTTACAACTACAGTACCATTGAGGGTGCCAAAAAATATTACGTTATCCTTTTTTGCAAAGAAACAACTCTAATACGCTAGCAGCGCGTATTTGGTTCTGCAATTGAATAAGGCAAAATAGCTTTTAAAAAATCATAACATTAAAAATAATTTTGGATCCCGAAAGCGATAAAATATCCAGCTATTTTAAAAATAAAAATAAACGTTTATTCCACAAAACAAAACAAAAATTAACAACTAACAATTGCCAAAATACAGAAACAAAACTTTTACTTAATATATTTACATTAGCTTACAGTGAATACGTACAATTGTAGATGCCATGAATGAATCCAAAAATAAACTTTGAAGACATGACAGACTGCAAAGAAAATAAAAAATTGTTCTGTCTAAAGTTCATCGTGAGGAAGGGGTATAATAATCTTTTGAATGAAAAATCTTTATTGGACACTAAAAATTCCTTTCAATTTAACATTTCAAAAATTTTTACATTCCTTTTCTTTTAACAAATTAACATATTTTTAAAGAAATTCCTTTAAACTTGAGACTTATTTTCATTATATTTTTAATGTATTACTAGCTGTATCCTGCCACGCGTTGCTGTGGCTCGTCTTGTTAAGGAGAAAGCACATATTTTAAGTATGTTAAAACATTTGCATTACAGGTATGATTTTTTATAAAAAAATATATATACATATATATACGCAAAACTTTCCTTAACTGATATAATTTGTAATTTGTTAACCAAATACTTGAAGTTATTACGGCTTATTTTTGTTCTTATGCTATGCGAACAAAAATCTATTTACATTACTTTCAGAGTGGAGACCTCAAGTTCGAAAATAAATTTTAAATGGCTCTACTCTGGATTCCTTGAGGACAATAGGTTAGTTTTACAATGCTCATGGATATTTCTGTTAAATCAGAGGTGTGTTTATAAATGCACATTTGTATTGGCTAAAATATTATATAAACGTCAAAAATTTACAATATATTTCATTACTATTAAATGCGAAATATGATATCATCATGGACATTTTAGAATTTAGAATATAAAAATGTTAAAAAAAGATTTTAAGAAATCACACTTTTTCTCCTGAAACACTACAAAAATAAATGTTTTGATCAACGTCAGATTTCGAATTTTTTTCTCACAGTGGATATACAATTTTTAAACAAAAAATAGCGTTAGATTTAGATTTATTCGTAGATATAATAAAAACAGGATTAAGAGCATTTTGTTCATTTCATGACTTAAAACAAACGTAAGTATTAACATAATTTGAAAAGAAAAAAATTCATACCAAGGATACATTTTTTCTAGTAAAATACCATATATAATATCAAATAACATATCACAGCCAATGTGTTATATTAGATATTAAAGAATTGAAGTATCGGAGAATTCAGTAGAAAAGATGCAAAAATGATAGCAATAAAATTCAATACGTTTAGAGTCAGAGGTAAATCATATATTTCATTAAATTTGTAATAAGCCACATTTAGCTTAATTTTTTAAAATTTATATTGTGAATATTTTGTATGCATCTATGTATTTCTTACGTTTGAAAAATAAGTGCGGTAGTTTTGACCCCGTCCAGGAAAAGTTTGAATTTTTTGTTGTTGATGTTTCATTATTTTATCAGAAATGGCTTAACATTTTCAATTTTATCACCAAAAATTTTGAAAACATGTATTTAACACCCTACTATTCCTATCCTCACCGTAAGAAAAATAGTAAAATCATTTTAAGAATTCAAGATAGTCAAATTTTGAATTTGGTTGGTTATTTATTAATGTCGCATTTTGAATCTACCTCTGCTATTGCCGACGGTGCTCTTACTTCGGTCAAGTGACGAGGATGAAATTTGCGCTGGCACAAGAGGAGGGTTTGGAGATTCAATCTCCCTCCCACAAGCCAACAGATTTTTAATTTTCCGCATAAAGATTATCCCTCCACGCTAACTGGCTGGCACCCCACACGCAACAATGGGAAACTTAGGGACTGGACAGATTTAATGTGCCCAGCCTCGGGTCTTTAGTGTTACCAGAAATCTAATTCATAACCCGACAAAGATATCGCTGCCAACGAATAAGCGATTATGTCCACATCAAATCTAGGAAATGCTGATCCAAAATAAAACAGAGATTCATAATTAATCTGATTTATTTTACAAAATTTAGCAGAACAATCACCACATAAAAAAAATTAATGCTGTTTTGAAATAAATCGAAACATTAAAATTTTAAATAAGGATATGTTTGCAGTTTATAATTTCTATTATTATTAGAAGATACTCTTATTTTTAAAAGACTGAAATTTGTTCATGTAAATACAAAATAGTTCTAGTAATTGAATTTAATAAGGGCTATGCCTTAAAGATGAACAAAATGCATGCTCACTTGATTAGAAGTTATGAGAAGAAAACTATTTTCCTTTCGGTGTATCAGGAAAAATGATTTAGCATTTCTAAAATCGAATGATGAAATGTAATTGATAGTATCAAAAAGATTTATCAAATAATAAAAATAAAAAAGTTAAAATAAAGACCCTCTTCCCCTCTCCCATTTTTTCACATAAATTTCGCTTTGAAGCATAGTAGTAAAGGGTGTTTTTTTAGAGGTATATAGAACTTTAAATTGCAATAAAACAACGATGTATTATTCGATTGACATGAATTTTTTTTATATTCGAAAGATAATCTTGTGGCATTACATTTTAAATATGATTTCCTGGCAAGGACTGCCACGGGGGGGCCGGATGTAGTCCAATCTGGACGTCCAATTTTCGATGACTTTTTCCAACATTTGTGGCCGTATATCGGCAATAACACGGTGAATGTTGTCTTCCAAATGATCAAGCGTTTGTGGCTTATCCGCATAGACCAATGACTTTGCATAGCCCCACAGAAAATAGTCTAGCGGTGTTAAATCACAAGATCTTGGAGGCCAATTCACAGGTCCAAAACGTGAAATTAGGCGGTCACCAAACGTGTCTTTCAATAAATCGATTGTGGCACGAGCTGTGTGACATGTTGCGCCGTCTTGTTGGAACCACAGCTCCTGGACATCATGATTGTTCAATTCAGGAATGAAAAAGTTAGTAATCATGGCTCTATACCGATTACCATTGACTGTAACGTTGTGGCCTTCATCGTTTTTGAAGAAGGATTCCACCAGCCCATAAAGCGCACCAAACAGTCAGTTTTTCTGGATGTAACGGTGTTTCGACATACACTTGTGGATTAGCTTCACTCCAAATGCGGCAGTTTTGTTTGTTGACGTAGCCAACCAGAAGTGCGCTTCATCGCTAAACAAATTGGACTACATCCGAGGCAGTCCTATGCCAGAAATCATATTTAAAATGTAATGCCACAAGATTATCTTTCCAATAAAAAAAAATTCATGTCAATCGAATAATACATCGTTGTTTTATTGCAATTTAAAGTTCTATACCTCTAAAAAAACACCCTATATTAATTATTTTTGTACTGGAATTTTTAATTTATAGACGATCAGACGAAGACAGCTCACAAGCAGCGCCCTGTTTGGTATTTTCCTAACGTCCTTACAACATCATTTGAAAACTTGGAGTACCTGTTTCGCTAAACAAGTGATTAATTGTCAGAATTTTACATAAGGGTATTTTGTAAAACCAGGATTAAAACTACAATTCGTCTACTAAGCACAGGAACGTACGTTTTAAGGCATGGGCACACTTACTGACAGAAGAGGAGATATTACATTGTTACGTAATGTCATCACCCGTATCTAGGCCGTGGCCAACCCCTATATACCCTCATTAATCATTTAGTCGAAAGGCGGCAGTAATCCCTTCCATAAAAGTAATCTGAGTAGGCCACTGGTAAATACGTAATAGAAAGGAATCGCAATAGATTTATACAAATATCCCGGACGCTGTGTAACAAGTCAATTCAGTTCAATATAAAAATTAAAATAAACCCGAAAAAACTAACGAAAGTTATTCCTCTACTCAGCATCAATAATATGATATTATTATCTACAATGTAGATAACTCTATCGAGGATATGATGCATCTTCGTGCTTTGAAACTCACTAGAAACTAGAGACGGAAGTAATCTGTGTGACAATGTTATATACATTTTTACGTATGAAATTTTAACACGCTTTGAACTACTTTTTCCTCCCAGAGAATTATTTTCTTATCATTTTGCAAGATTTTATTGTTTAAACGATTTTGTCCAGTACGCAGTATTACTTCCACATAATTTTGCTTTGTATTGATATAATGTGGATTTGTACATCGCTTATTTTTTTTATTGAAAAACCTTGTTTAGTACAGCATAGTCAACATGGTACTGCAAAATGAATGCTTTATTTGGCTTGAATACCCTATTTCACACAGCTTTTGTGCCGAAGCGTTTTGAAATTCTACCATTTGAAGTTTATAGTAACCATACCAGATCTTCTACGACAAATCAGCTTGACCTAAATCAGGGCCGGCCATCTGGGAAGAGGGGGGCGGATACTTTGCACCAGAGCCTTGCAACCCATATATGATTAAGAACTAAAATAGCATACTTTTGCACATGAAAACTTGAAAATTTCCCTCTCATTATCAGTATGACAAAAAGTACATTTTATTGTAAACATTATTATAGATCTTTGAATTTTTTTTTTAGGCAATCTCCGAGGGTTTAGTTTTTGTTATTTGATATGGAGCACTCCTAGGATTCGCACTTAAACTGGAAGAATTTAATGGTGTATGTAATGATGATACAACTGTATCCGAAACTAAAAGTCTAATGGATTTAATACAATTAAGTCCATTTATTTTATGTTTTTTCCCTCCTATGGTTTGAAATATTGCCTAAAATTAACACTATCAATAAACTACTATACTGTTCGAATTAATTGAAACAAATATATTTCTGGTTTGAGTTGGTATGTGATTACTAGAGATGTCCTGAACAGCCTCAAACCCATTATATCTGCCTTTAGGTAGAGTGTGTGACAGATCGAATTTGACTAAAATTTATTCTTTTTATAGTATCAGGAGCTCAGTTGTCAGCTTTTCAGTGTGGCAGCTAGTAATTACAATTTTGCGTTCGTGTAACATGTGTTACTTTTCCTTGTCCAGAGATGGTTATTATTATATATATATATATATATATACTCTGAGGAACCGTTCTAAAATTATCACACTTAATGAAAGCATTGCTATGACTGTGAGAGATATAGCTATGGCAGTTAGTGTGGGCAAATCAAGCATTTCAAGATTCTGGATCATCGTTTCCAAAAACAAAAAATGTGAAGGCATACTCCAAGAATTGATAAAATATGGAAAGAAATATCAAAATAAATCCATGAAAGACTAATACAGACCTTTGAAGGGATTTATTGGATAATGGTGTTGAAGCGAGTACCTCAATTACATTAAATTCTTCTGGAAGTTGTCCTTAAGGCAACGTGACTGAGGAAAAAACAATTTCTAACTTACAAAATGATGAAAAACGCTTAGCATGGGCCAAAAAATGCAGATCATGGACTGTTAACAAATGGAAGTAAGGGATTTTCAATGATTAAACATTTATTTGTGTGGAGATATAAATAAAGTGTAGTTAGACAAAGTGAAGTTGGAACTCACTGTTACCAGATAATATCCAACAACAGACTGTAAAACACCCTTCTAAACAGAAGTTTGGTTTTCCCCCCAACAAATGGCACTGGAATCTTAGTTCCTCTTAAAGACATGATGAATTCTGTCGAATGCATAGAAATATTATGCAGTAGGTTTGTTCCATTCATGGAAATATTTAATGGAACATTTCAATATGACTTGGGCCCTCGTTACAATTCGAAAATGGCACATACTTTTACGTAGGAAAGTAAAATAAAAGTGCTCAGTTCCCCAGACCTAAATCCTAACTTATGACATATTCTTAAGAATCGCTTAGCTAAGATGAATTACACAACAGAGAACAAATGATAAAAAGGGCTATACCAATGTGTTTCTATGATGATGAAATCAAGAACATGTGTGCTACTCTAATGGAGTCAATGCCAAGAAATATTAAAGAGGTCCTTTCTGCTATCAGAGAACATACTTCAAACTAATATATAGATTTATCAGTCTACTTAAGAAATGTAATGATAAAAAGCTAAGGTTTTAGAAAAAAAATCGCTTTTTTCCCCATTTGTCCCAATTAATTCGAAGAGTATAGTATTTAAAGCAAAAATAGTTCATACTGACTCAACTTTAATTTAGTCAATAAAATTGAAACTGAAAAAAATTCAAAATTTAAGAACAAAATTACCACTTTTTTAGACGAATCAAAAGTGCTAGCATGTAATTTGATTATTTTAGAACATTTTCCTGGAAAACAAATTCGAAAAAGAAAAAGATTATATTCCAGTATAGCAGAAGATGAAGTAATAGCTTTTGTGTGTTGTGATGTACCTCCCCTTGGAAGTACATCCCTCGAAGTATCAGCGTGAGCTAGAGGTGTAGGATTAACGTAAGAACTAGAATCAAACATTATCTTAATATGACTTTATTAAGATATTCAACTTAAACTTTGAACAAATATATAAATGAGAGAATCTACGATAACACAATGCACAATATAATACAGACCTATATCAATAATTGAACGGCCTAATCTTCAAATATAATTATAGTAAATAATCAATCCTACCTTATATTATTCTGTAACAAACGTGTCTTTATCTACAGAGGTATGCAGCTGTACTTTTAACTTCTAATAGATCACCAATATGTTTATCCATGACACGTAGAACTTGAATCTTTGGACAGCGAACTTCAATTATCAACCAATACCACAACGCACTTTAATTGTCAAACATTACTTTACACTACCATTACATTGCTATCATTGCCCTTATTGCCATTTCGCTTACTCTACGATCCTATATTTATCCTATATTATTTGCATCTCTTCACTTCTCATTTCTTGGATTTGGTTGGAAAAGAGTTGCCATTAATTCTGGCCCAAAGAACCCAAAGGACTTGTTAAAGAAAAGACGCGTAAGTCGTCACAGTGTGTGTGTAGTTTAATGCATTTACTTGTCTAATTTAATGCACTGTGTGAAACTAGGTTTCTTATCAGTAAAAAATATTTCAAATGGATGTATAAATGTTCTCAAGAGATATGGCAATGAAATGTATCTTAAAAATAATAGGATACTAGAATTCATTCTATACTAAATAGGGAAATAAAACATATTCTGTGAGTAATAGAGTGTAGGAATATGTAATCAAACTTACCCTTATATGCTAGAATATTAAACTTAAAAGTAATTCTTAAAAATATAACTTAAAAATGTCACTGCATAGTAGAAGTACAACTCAAACCAACCTCTTATGCAATGCATAAAAAATTTACTATGCTGCAAATATTCTGTCTTTTTTAACACCCTTTTACAAGTTTCCCTTGTATGTAACGGAATCTTTGAATTCCATTTTTACCCACTTAAAAGGTCAGATTAATTCGAAATTTAGCTCGCTTCTCCAGGACCGATGACAGTACAATAATTTTGTTCCATTGTCCTGTTCAGGAACATCAGGACAAACGATTCCCCATTTTCAGATCCCATCAAGCATCTGGCGATTAATTCCAGATTTGGCAGCTAAAAGATTAAGTTACGACTTATTTCTATTAACTATAAAAAGGTGTTTTTTAGTTTTTTAGATATAATTTACTTAAATTATAATTTATTTAAATGAATATTGTGATATTTTTTTCTTTTCTCAAATTAAGACACTGGTATCTTTTAAAAGAATATCATATTAACATTAAAAAGGAAACAATGCTAATGCTAGAGCAAATGCAAAATATTGTGCTAAAACAGAAGAGCTATTTACAATCCACCTTTTTTCCTCAGATGCCTATGCCCTTTACACCCCCTCACAAATAGCAACCCTTCTGCAACAGCAGAGAATGATGAACAGCACTCTCTAATCTACTCTCAACAGTAGCCAGACATTACAAATGCACCAATTTCTATTCAAAAGAATATGATTCATGAATTGTATAATAGTACATAAAATCTTAAGTTGATAAAGTTAGATAGAAAAATAATATATGTTGATATGTTTTTGAACCCCTACTTATCAATTATCAACTACATTGACATCAGCTTTCCATAACCCTTAATACACACTTTTTTATTTGTTCTATTTATAAAAACAAGAATGTAAATAAAAATATTTTATTAATAATTCATCGCTTATAGTGATAAGAAATCTTTATTTAAGGACTAGAACGAAAAATAAAATTAATTTCTTTGTACAGGATCAAAAAAAAAAAAAATATCAACAGCATTTACAGATTGTCAAAATTTTAGTCATAAAATATATTTTTTACATAAGTGCACTTATATATTTCAAACTTTATAAACATAAGCTTATATTTCTTTAATAAGACACAATACGTCTTTGGGATACTGTTATAATATTACCTTTATGCTAAATTTTTGATTGAGGAAAAAAGGAAGTTCCAAATAAAAAAATAACAGTAAAAAGTTATCTTTTCAACTATATAAGTACAGTTCTTCATATTTTTCTGTAACAAATATGACTAGACATGCAGATAACTCTTGTGTCCACTTTAAATGATAAGAGATGTTCTGAAAAAAAAAGAAAAAGAAAAGCTTAAAAAGTTTAAATGTTATTTTAGAAATGCTGAAATTTCCTTGACTAAGAAGAATTAATGATAAATGTTAAGCAATACTATTACAGATATCATAACATGAACAAACTAAATGTTTTAAAAGTGAGGTAGAGGGAAAAATCTATTAATTTAGGAAACATAACAGATTGACAATATTCTACGAGAACTAAGGAGGGGCAAATCATTGCCAGAGAAAAACAGAGAATCTTGAAGGATTAGTTAAAAGCTTTTTATTAAATCAAAAATCATGTTCAGAATTAATTTTCTTAATTTGAAACAAATAGAATTCCTTTTATTAATTGGAGAAAATTCTTTGATTATAAAATGGCAGAAATTTTATTAGTATAATTAAAAATGTTCTCTCAATTTATTTTTTAACGAATTTTATTTTTTGGTAAGCAAAAGGATTGACAGAAAAGGTGACTATTGGATCAAGGATATTAAACCTTTGAGGAAGTTAAGCCATTCATTAAAAATGGGAAAACTTTTGCATAGAATTTCATTGAAAACTAAAACATTTTTGTGATTGATCAGCAGCAGGCACAGATTAAATGATTGGTGGGCACTGTGGTGTATGGAGACATATGATTGGGAACCCCTAATGCAGTGCTTCTCAAACTTTCAATATTTGCAACCCAATTTTCAATCCTAATTTTCATTGCCCCCTCCCCCATCAAACAAAAACAATGTATTGAATTCAATAATATTATACTTTTATACTAAGGCTACAATATATACTAATTTAACATCTTAAATGGCACTGGCATATATATATAGGTCTTGCTCAACAGGTGCATTAAGTGCCTGGATGTGTATATACGTCTTTTCGAAGTACCACGATCTTTTCTGTGCATTGATATCCATAAAATTATCCTGAAGGCTTTGGAATACAATAAAAGAGCATTGACAGTGTTTGTGAAGGATTTGTTTACATCAGAGGGTTTCCTTATTTTTATTTCTTTTCTCTCTCCCTCCCCCCAATATATCACATACGAATGCCTACATGGAAAATGGAGGCATTGGGAGCAAATTGCGTATCTTTTAATTGGTAGTTAAGGGATTAATTATTAACCGTATATTTTTGTATATAATTTTATATATGACAAGCTGATGGAGAGAGAGAGTCCCTGGTAATTATTAAAATTGTTCTTAACATGATATTAAATTAATTATTAAATACATTGTGCAGAACTGATACATTAATAAGTGTATTATATCAGTGTAAATGTTAATTTTATTTATTACATCAGAATGTATTTTGTTTGTTTATTTTCTGTAAATGAATAACTTTTTAAAATAATCCTTTGTTTTCGACTTTTCAATATGCTCGTGACCCCCTTGTAGAATTATCACACTCCGCAAGGGGGGAGGGACGTGTCCCACAGTTTGAGAGACACTGCCCTAATGTATATTATTTTTAAAGTTATTTAGTAATACAGAAGTAATTGAAACATCTGAAATAGATGCATATGAACTAAATAATATACTACATATTTATACCTTCGAGATGCAGCAGTTGAAGGGGCCATGTTTTTTTCCTTTTGGTATTCTTCTTCAATTTTTTCATTAACAGAATTCCAATTTATTTCAGTCTAAAAACAAACAAACGAAAACAAGTTAAAAAATAGCATTGTATGCAAAATAGTTTGCACAGTAATAATGCAAATATTAAAATAATCTAAAATAAAAGCAGCATACACATTTATTAATTAATTAAATCATATTTTTCACATGAAGTTTTAAACATTAAAAATTCAATGAACCTTTATTTCCATTAACATATTACTAAGGGAAAGTACCAACTAAATTCATTACATAAATTAAAACTTAAGAAAAATTCCATTGCTAAAAAATGGAATTCTATTTAAAGCAGTACCAGATAAAATGATAGAATTATCATTGTTCCAAAAATACATTAAAAATTACCAGGACCTTCCAATTTGTTAATGTTAATAATATTTAAAATGGAAAAAGAGAGCAAAATTCAAAAATAAATTTTAAATGAATACAAAATGTTAATACATGTGATTTTTAAACTATTGCACAGGGGTGTAGTTACCGCAGTATCATCCATATAAATGATACGGGGCCCCCGAGTTACAGGGGCACCAAGACGTATAAATACAGAACCACTAAGACTTTCATTTCAAAAAAGGGCCCCAAAAGAATTTTGATACACAGTCCACTCAGAACTAGTTATGCCAGTGCTATTGTATATTGTACATACATATACACAAGAAAAGTACTTGAGGCTAGTTTCTAATGTCAGTGAATATAGGATTGAAATGAGATATGCCCCCCAGTATTCATAAAAGTGAACAACAAAAGATTTACTTACTTTTCTTTAAAGGGAAAACTATGCAATATAGCCATAAGAGGTTCACAACAATAATTTTTTAAAATTTACAAAAGGTTCAATATGTACACAATATTCTTCATTTTAACACAAATAGACTTACAATTTAATACATTAAATTATGCAATGCAAGATGTGAAAGTCACTTAACTCAACAAAAATTTACTTGAATCAAACAATAAAGATTGGGAAAGAAAAATACAATAGTTTACTTAAGTTATGAATTTAAAGCATGATTTAGAAGTTAGAACATTTATTTACTTGAAAAAATATTTGAGTTTTTTTTTCTTCTTTTCTTAAGATCATTTTTTTTAAAAAAATTATCAATTACAACAAGATCAACAGCAAAAGATTATATTAATTAAATCTAAAATTTTTAGAGATGATAGAATTTTTCACTCAAGAAATCCCTCTTAAACTAAATTAAAAAATAAAGTAATTTCAATTTCCCAAAGTATAAAAGTTATCTGCTACTGAGAATTATTATATAATTCCAAGTTACAATGAAGATAATATAAATTGGATGCAAGGTTTGTCTATATAGTTTCAAAAATATTTTCTCAAATTTTATTTGTAGTCATCATTTGATTAGGTATTAGTGCAATAAAATCATTGAAAAGCATTAATTCAGAAAAAACTAATGATTTGGTATATTATTTTATGCAATGAAAACAAAATTTTAAAAAATTACAATCAACTCAGTTAATATACTAGCAGAATATCTGATTTTATGGATTAAATAAGAAAAGGAAACATTTTGAAGGGTTGAAAGATTTCTTTCCTTTATCAATATTTGCACCTTTGAGGTATGATTTCAATCAAGTTATTTAAATATGGATACACAATTTATATTCCTTTCATCCGTTGGAAAGAAATTTAACAAAAACACTTTTGTAAGAAACTTGTCATGCTTTAGAAAATAATTGAAGCTGGATTTTTTTATTCATATGTTGCATCTCTATATTGAATTTTATTTTAAATTTAGTACTTGAGTTTTATTAATACTAAACTTATAATGTAAATAAAAATTCACGTAATGCTATGTACACTCAATAGATGAATTTATTGACTACATGCAATTACATTTTATTGTTTTGTATTAATATTTATTCAGCTTCAAATATATATATATATATATATATATATATAATATTAATTTTCTCATCACTTTTAATTATTTAATTTATCATTTTAAATTAGCTTGAGAAATTTTGATATCTTAAATTTTTCTTTATACTTTATTTTACTCTAATAGTTCCATGTAATTTTACAGATATTTAACAGTGGATGTAGTACATATTATGTCATTTATCCAGCCATTGAGTATATTTAGCATTATAAGTATTTTAAAGATTTGTTGAGAATAACATATCCAGGTTCACATTTCACTAAATGTTTAATTTTTTAAGATAATTCAGGTTGAACAAAATAGTTTAGAAGATACTTTTAATCTTTTCATTAATGAAAAGGAAAATCCTATATAACTACTCCTGGTTCTAATCTATTCACTATTCATAGGGTTTAAATAATCTAATAGCATGTATACAACATATTAAAAATCCTCTCACATACATAATTTTTAAGTTCTGATGCTAAAGATTAAGTATTACAAAATAGTCAACATTTTAAAATTAAAATAATTAATAACTTACTTCTTTCATTAACTGTATAAAATTAGGCTTATCTTCTGTTATTTCAAGAGTCTCTAAGTATTTTTGTCTAAAAGCTAAAACTGTATCAGTATGACTTCCATTTTTTACAGCCAGTTCCAAAGCTCTAAAATGATAGAAATTATAGTGAAGAATATAGAATTATAATTTAAGGGGAAACACAATCCTAAGATTTCTAATTTGTATTACATTTCCATGAAATTTGGCATGGATGTTCTTTTAATACATGTTTATATCAAATAATTTTTTTTTAATCTTTTTTAAATAAATCTTTAACCTTTGGATTATATATATTTGAATGGTTACTTGTGATATTTTAAACTTGAAATAATACTTTTATAAAATATATACATATTTAAACATAATTTGAAGAATATGATACATACGATTTTGAAGAACATAAATATTGTAGCACACTTTTCTCCGAAGAAAAAAAGCATTAAAAATATTTTTTGACTTATAAATTTTTTCAATCACTAAATTCATTTTTGGTTTTTAAATTATTTTTTTATATATTTTTGTCACTTTCAACAAAAAAAAGTTTAGGTTGATAAATGTAACAAATTTTGCAAAATGACACACCAATATAATAAGATTTTCCATCTTTATAGAATAAAAAATATACAAGTGAATTATTCAAATAGTCTAAATTTTTATTGATTTATAATATAGGGTGTTTTTTTAAAGGTATAGAACTTTAAATTGCAATAAAACAACGATGTATTATTCGATTGACATGAATTTTTTTTTATCCGAAAGATAATCTTGTGGCATTACATTTTAAATATGATCAAGCAAGGCGTAGATTCGTCGAACGGGCCCAAAACGAGATTGCCGTTGTTCCCGATTTTCATAAGCGAATTTAGTTTAGCGATGAAGCGCACTTCTGGTTGAATGGCTACGTCAACAAACAAATCTGCCGCATTTGGAGTGAAGCTAATCCACAAGTGTATGTCGAAACACCGTTACATCCAGAAAAACTGACTGTTTGGTGCGCTTTATGGGCTGGTGGAATCCTTCTTCAAAAACGATGACGGCCCCAACGTTACAGTCAATGGTGATCGGTATAGAGCCATGATTACTAACTTTTTCATTCCTGAATTGAACAATCATGATGTACAGGAGCTGTGGTTCCAACAAGACGGCGCAACATTTCACACAGCTCGTGCTACAATCGATTTATTGAAAGACACGTTTGGTGACCGCCTAATTTCACGTTTTGGACCTGTGAATTGGCCTCCAAGATCTTGTGATTTTACACCGCTATACTATTTTCTGTGGGTCTATGTAAAGTCATTGGTCTATGCTGATAAGCCACAAACGCTTGACCATTTGGAAGACAACATTCGCCGTGTTATTGCCGATATACGGCCACAAATGTTGGAAAAAGTCATCGAAAATTGGACGTCCAGATTGGATTACATCCGAGCCAGCCATGGCAGTCTTATGCCAGAAATCATATTTAAAATGTAATGTCACAATATTATCTTTCGAATAAAAAAAAATTCATGTCAATGGAATAATACATCGTTGTTTTATTGCAATTTAAAGTTCTATACCTCTAAAAAAACACCCTATAAATTAGAGCAGACAGTTCTGTGTATTTAGAAAATCAGTACTATAATATAAATGACTATTATACTTAAAATTCAATGCACATTTCACTAGGTAAGATTTAAACTTCACAAATTTATTTTTAAACTCAGTGGAGCAACATCCCATGAGGGACAAGGTCTACTGTGCCCACCTCAGTATACACGACCTTGGGCTCTGAGGTGCATGCGTAGATGTTCCAGTCAGGTGGTCAGTCTGACGTGAAAAACCCCAGTGTTAAGTTTTCAAGCAAGCTTGGTACTCATTTTATCGACCTATTCAAGGGATGAAAGGCTGAGTCAACCTTGTCCAGCCCAGGGTTTGGCGATGGACCTGTGGTGTGGAAGCGCAATGCACTAACCACTCAGCCACTGGGCTTCAATTTATTTTTAATTATTTGGCAATATTTAACACATATTTGAAGAGAGAAAGACAAAAAATAAGCAAAATAATACATGTATTATAAATTTTACCTGTCCCATTTATATAGTCTTAAGTTAAGCATAACTGCTCTAAATGTTAAGCCACCAGCAAGTAACACTGATTCTGCTTCTTTGGTATTTCCACTGAGTAAAGCCATTTCAGAAGTCTGTAGATCTTTTAACGGTAACTTTTTAATGTACTGAATACATTCCACTTTATCAGACTAAAAGAGTAATAATTACTTAAAAGCAGAATAATAATTTTAAAGGATGACAGAGAATTCAGAAACTAGAAAAACTTAATGAATTAAAAGTAATGATTCACTAATCTGTGATTTAGTATAAGAAAATACAGTCACAAAAATAATATTTCATCAAAAACTCAATAGTCCAAACAAAAATACGTTAAATATAATTAAGATGCCAAAATATTCATGCTAGTATATAAATTTGTCTATATTGCATTACAGAATAAACGAAATTTGAAGCAAATTATACATAAAAATACATTGATTTTTTAATACAAAAATGCATCATTTTCCTTTGATGAGATAACTTCCAAACAAATTAATGTATAGTCACAATTTTTTACATATATTCTGTTCAAAGTAATAAGAATAAAAGACATAAGATTAAAGCATGATTTTAGTAGTATATCAATACATTCAGAAAAAGTAAAAAACTTTTGAATTAATTTAAAATACGTACTATAAAGCAAATAAAAAATAAAGAAAGACTGAACACTGCATATCAGAGTAATTTTGCTAAACCAACCATTGCATTTTATGATTCTAAGGAAAAAAATGTTTTACTTTACAAGAAAACATTTTTCTGGATTTAAAATAAAGGGTTAGATAATGATACATTTTTGGAGAACGACAGAAATAAAAGATTTCAGAAAGAAGCATGTTGCATTTAAGTGCAATTAAATTAATAAATTTGTATTTTAAAAAATAGGAAGGACAATACTAAAATAATTTTTATATATTTTTTAAAAAAATTATAGATTAATTATCAAGATTGCCTACTTCTTTGATTGCAGCATATGCTATTTCAGCAGTTTTTAAATCTTTTAAGGCAATTGACATACCAGCTAAGCATGCCCACAATGCTTCATCCTAAAAATATAAATAATCAACAATTAATGTAGAAAAATATTAAATATTCCTTCTTTTATAAAAAAACAGAACAAAAATTTTTCAGAAAAACAATTTTGTGGATAGTAAATATACATATTTATATGAAGTATTATATTTTAATATATTCCAAGCAAATTTTAAAATAATAGACAATTAATAAAAATAATAATAAAAAATTCGTGATACATATGCAATATAAGACTATTTTTTAAAACAAAAACCATTATTAACATTTAAAAATCTTAGGATTTTTTATGATGTAAAGACTTTTTAGTTCGTAAGTATATTATATAACACATACAAAAAAGTTAAACATTCTATTAAATTAGGCTGAAATAGAAAAACCTAAAAATAATTATTTTTTATCATTTCAAGAAATGCTCGAGCATCAAAACTGAAGTGAAAGATTTTTAGTGACAGGTAAGTATATACATTTCTACTAAAAAAAACTTATGGAATTAAATTTTTATTAATTACTATATTTCTTAATTTCAGAGTACACATTAACAAACACACATAAAAAAAATGCACGAATCTTATCGATACTCAAATAGAAAAAAATATTATTGCTAGATTAAACTAATATCTTCATAATTATGTCATCATGGCAAATAGTAAAAAAAATTCCTTGCTAATTACTATAAGAAGTACAGTAAAACTCTCATAGTTAGTCACTTAAGAAACTGGAACAAACTGATTACCACATGGAAATGGTTGATTCTTGTGTACGTTTTATATGTGTAAAATAGCATACATAAATCAGAATACAATAAAATCATGTATGAAATAATCATTCAAAATCTATACTTATGACAATTTGATGGCATAGTTATTTTTTCTTAAAATAAAATAAAGCTTATTAAATTTATTAAAAAACAGTTTTTTGTTTTTATTACAAAAAGTTTTTTGAAAAGCTCTAATTTTTTTGATATTATTCAATATGTATGAAAATTTTTTTTGAAAGAAAATCAGGTGCTTATAACCAAATACACAGAAAATATTGTAAAATTTAACTTTTTAATATTAACTAAAATAGCTTTAAGTTGTTAATTTTTAATTTCTATGAATAATACAAGTAATTAGTTAATGTAGGATGCATTACTTGCATGGACAAATCTTTGACATTTGGAGGAAAAGAAATATCTCCTTCATTTAGTTACATTAGGCATACAGTCATGGCATCTTAAGGAAGTTGGGCCCAGGCCTCAACTTGAGAGGGGGTTTCGTCTTGTTCTCAACAATTCCTCAAATAATTTTAATTTTCAAATGTATCCGGACGTATTCTCCGAAAAACAAGGAATTTCAAACTATACCCTTACTGACAAAAGAAGTAAAATTACATTGTTATGTCATATCTGTCACTTGCATCTAGGCATAGGCCTACCACCATACACCATCATTACTCATTTAGTCAAAAGGCGGCACTCAGTCAAGTAGACTTGTGAGATTGTGAGTCAAGCACATTTATTAGTTACATGTTACTGTTTATACGAGTATTTGACAATTTATGCATTATACTGTCTACTTAAAAGGGTCATAAGTAGGGCCTACTTTTACATAAGAATCCAGGGTCTCAAAAAGTCTTAAGACATCACTGCATATAGTTTAACACCGTCAAAAATAAAGTATCAGGAAAAGTTTATAAAAAAATACACAGAGACAGAGAGATTATTTTAAGAAGACAATGTCACATTTTCAATTTCTTAGTGCAGAGTAGCCTCAGTGGGTAAAATTATAAAAGTTAGTTACAATTCTATTTGTCCATGTGAGAAATGATTAACATGGAGTTTAGAGAGGTGGCCTACTCAGAGATGTTGGTTTTCCATTGAGTATGTGATATTATCTACGTCAAGTTCTCATAAGATGGCAGCACCTTTCAATGTCACGGCACATAAACAGAAGAGTGTTTCTCAGAAATGTAACAGAAGTGAGATGTGAGCTGCGATCTGAGAAAAAAACAAAGAAACGACAAGAGAGAAAACATGCACAACTGACTGAGAGCTGAAGTGGCAATGATGTGTGTCGTTGTGAGAACCCCCTGGATTCCACCTTGGACACCAAGATTGATTTGAGGCAAAGAACGACCAGAAGACATTTTTACAATAACAAATTGAATTTATTCACTTGAATCAATTATCAACCTTCTAATTACAAAGATTAATAGATATGCCTACGTCAATATGATTGAACCTTACTATTAAATTAAATCACGAAATATGATGCTAATAAACTATATTAACTCAATATCTAACGGGATTACCGAAATAAGAGGATCGAGAGATACACACAAATTTGAATTACTAGAGTTCATTAAATTACCACTAACTTTATTATATATTTACTCTTATAAGCTGATAATCTAGATTTAAATCTCACCTTCCTTTCAATATCTCTCGCTCCAATTGCACAATCCAATAGAATCGCCTTAGAACACCTTCAACCTATCTCTTGGCTTAATAGCCTAACCTCTCTGCTAACTTACAACACTCTTCTTAAATACTTTACCTAGTTTGCATATCCCAGTTTCTTCTTTTTTAGAGCTGGTTGGAAATCTATGCGAATTTATAATCCCCAAAGACGCCTAAGAGTATTAGTGATAAAAGTGCTGTACAGATTCGTCACATCGTTAGTAGCATAAGTTAGGAAAACCCCCAAAAAATTTGTTTGTAATTGATTTAGCTTGTATGTGTTTAATTGTGTTGGCTCATTTTTTGTTATTATTAAAATAAATAGTTTAGTTTGTTGGCTCTTAATCTTTTCTAGTTAACACAGTAAATTTCACAAGTATTAGGGTCATAAATTGAGTCAAATTTGGGTTTTATATCGTAACACTTAATTGGATTTTCAAAACATTCAATTGGCAGATAATTAAAATTTGAAACATACTTTTATGTATCTACAGAGTCTCACAGCATCATCCCATCTATGTGATGAAACATATCCATGCAAAACTGATGGATATGGAGAAACAGCAGAAGAGACTAGGGAACCATCAGCTCTTCTAATGCTGACATGGTTCCCAACAAAGCTAATAATTTGTGGGTTTTTCCCAAAATCACTGAAAGAGAAAGATTTTCATTAATTGTAATGATTTCAAATTAAAAATAAATCCATTAGTATTTTAAAGTAAACTTAGTATTTTAATCATAATAGGATTCTTTTCTGTTCACTGTAGAATATATAATATTTCTTTAATTGTTCAAAACAAAATGAACCAGATAGGAAAAAAAAATATTTTAATAATAGTTGAATACACATAACATAATATACAATTTAATAACAGTAATAGGCAATGGCGATGTAAGGAGGCAGGAAAGGTATGAATGAAGGGAAAAAATGCTATTTAATATGATATATATATATCATATTAAATAGCATTTTTTTCCCTTCCTATATATATATGCAACTAGTTACTTTGTTGATTCCTATTACATTAATTGTAACTATTAATTTCCCTTAATAAACAAATCAAATGTTTATATAGTAACACATCATATTCAAACAGAATTTGTAAAGTCATAAGAAGTGAACTAATTGATCATAATCGTAGTTTACATAACATGAAACTACTTTTTAAGAGTATGTTTTATAAATAAAGCTACTCTCTATTTTTAAAAATGAATTTTGCTTCTCACACATATTTGATCCTAAATTCTGCTAATAGATTACATATTATGGGAAGTTGTGTTCTCTCTCTTTTACACAGAAATAAATATTTATTCTTGAAAAAAAAATGATGCATTCAAATAATAGAAAAGACAAGAATATTTTAAATTGTTTTTCTAAATAACAATTACATAACAGAAGTTTCACCTGTCATCTTTTTGCATTATTGTCATAGGAAGTAGATTTCTATCAAAAAATACTACTGCTGGATAGTAAAAAATGATGAGTTTCCCATCTTGAAGAGTCGACAACATATTTGAGTTGTCATTCCATTTTATAGAATGCATCATCACACCTGGAAAAATTTTTTTAAATAAAATATTAGATATAAAATTCAAAAGATAAAAGAAAATAAAACGTTTGTATAATCAAAGAGCTTAAAAAAATTAAATACATTAAAACACTACCACAAAACAGTTTAAAATTATACACTTCAACATTCAAATGCAATTTTTTAAAATTAATTTCTGATACATTTTATTAAAGTACAAAGATGTCTGTAAAAGCCCATGGAGATTCCACCCCCCATCCTTTACATACACAGATTTAAATGGATGTGAAATGGTGGCATGTCTGGAGGGACTAGTGGGTAACACATGCTTTAAAAATAATTGAACTACAGTGGGTGATCGGTTAACGAACAGATCGGTTAATGAACAAATCAGTTAACGAACACTTTCACGAAAGATTTTTGTGTTCGGATAACGAACACTTTCAAGAAATATTTTTTGTGTTTGGACAACGAACACATATTCGGAGGTGATCAGGGAGACACCCCTTAAATTATGGATGAAATTTTGACAACTGCTAGAGATCTGGAATTGGAGGTGAACGAAGATGACATAGAAGAGTTTATAATGGGACATGAAGATGAATTGACGATAGAAGAATTCCAAGAAATTTTGAATGAAGAACACCAAGAAACACAGAAAAATGTGTCTCCTTTTGAACAAGAGGAAGACGAAAGAGGACCAATGCCGACATCTGCCAATAAAGATCTTTTGAAAAAGTGGGCGGATGTCAGAGCAATGGTCTTAGAATGGCACCCAAACCAAGCTGATGTCAGTAGGGTTGGGGATCTTTACAATGACAATGCTATTAATTACTTCCGGAAAATCCTAAAAAGGGAGAAAAGCAATCGACATTGGACATGTTCTTCAACGCCCCATAAGGAAAAAATGAAAAGGACTGATTAATATGCAAGACTATATTTGTATGTAATATTTTTTAAAAAACTTAAATTATACATTTCTTAAAATTTAATTTTTAGGGTCTCCAGAACGAATTAATCGATTTCACATAGAAGTCTATGGTGAATCGATGATTGGTTAACGAACAATTCAGATAGCGAACATAGTCTTGGAATGGATTATGTTCGTTAACAGATCACCCACTGTATTTCTTAAAAGTTTTTTCTCAATCAGAAATTTGATGCAAGAAAAACCTTTGAAAACCCCATTCAAAATGGAGAATTTTATATATGCAACTGATAAGAATATATAACATCAATTAGCATGAGTAAAAAAATTATAACTTTTGTAGTAATATGTATTGCTTAATTTTATGTAGCTTTAATTGAGCTTCATTTCTTTATGATGAAAGGAATGTTCAGAAATTCAGAAGATGTTATGGTATGACAATAACGTGTTTCAATTCTACAAAATAATTATTCTAAATGTGATGTTTTATCGAAACCTACCTTTTATAGGATTACATATTAGTTCTCATAAAATAAATCTAATATTTTACAAGGCATTATATAATACTTTCACTTATTTTTTTCTAACAATTTCTTAATAGATATATATATCTTACGTTCTTAATAACTATCAAAGATAAAAAATTTTTAAATACAAAAATACACAATATGTAAAGATCTTGAAATCCATAAAGAATTAAAGTATTGAATTAGTAATATTTTGATGTGATGTGGAGGAATATCAAACTACTGGGAAATTTATAACAAATAGTTGAAAAAATAAAGAGTTGAAAAATGTATTTACAATTTGAAATACGTTACTTAAAATAGAGGTATAATGTGACATGGACACTTTGATATTATACAGAGAAGAAAGAATATTTTGCTTCCACAAAATAAAACCATTTGGTAAACACACCATACAGCATTTAATAACATATTATTTCAAGAAATTTAACTAAACCGCATATGTTTAAATATAAGAATCTTAACTTTCTGAGTTAAGAAGCAAATAATGAAACACAGATTAACTTACCTAATTTCATAATTTTTTTTAAAGAATTTGGCAAAGCTCTAACATTTAACAAATAGAGATCTTTATTTTTATCAACTAAAGCTAAACGGCGACTACTTGCTGCCCCACATTGATCCAATGCTACTTCCAGAACTTCCATCTGTAAAACAAGAAAGCAGAACATTTACAAACAATTTTAACATTGATAAAAGATTATTCCACTATTATATGTAACTATTTTTTTAAAATACTTTACATCTTAAAGCAGGCAATTTTTAAAAATGCTTACGGGTAAAAAAAATTATTCTTATTTTCATTCTTTTAAAAATAAAAAGAGTTGTTAGGATTTTTTATTTATTAAAAACACTTAAACTTGGTAAAATAACTTTTCAAATTTATAAATTTACCTTCGGTGCTATCAGTTTCATTCTAAATAAGACCAAATGAAGAACAAAAATAAAATAAGTGAAAAATAATTTCTATACAACTTTTTTATTTTACCAATGTTATTTTAAATTTACTAGAATGTTATTTTACAATAGATATTTTATCAAAGAAACAGATTATAAAAAAATCAATTAATATAATTAATTTAAAAATACAGCATTTAGCATAAACATTTTCTTACTTTGTGGTTAAAAGGCTTTCCATCAGGAACATATTTTCCAGTAATAGCATCAAAAATATGAATAACTAAAAGGAAAAAAGTAATTACATTTTAAATATGGCAGCATATTTTTTAGTTATAAATGTTTTTTTAAATTACAAACTTGTATTAACACAAAGAAAAAAAGTCATTTGATTTTCGAAACAATTTTCAGACAAGATGAAAAATCTGGGATTTAAAACGGAAATTATAGGTACATACTTTTCTCATCTCCTTTATTTCTCACAGCAACTGTATCATTACTGAGAGCAACAGTAGACTCATTCAGGTAATCTGTTCTCATTCCAGGCCACTTTGGTGTACTAACAGGGCGACCATCATAATTGTAGATGTACAAACCTTGTCCATCAACAAACAAAAAATGTCTACAGAAAGAAAATATAATAAATACATTTGGCTTATATATTCTTTTACCAATATAACACATGGAAGAATTTTATGTCAAAAGTCATTTTAGTTTTTAAAGCAGGTGTGCTTAATTAAAAAATGTTTACTGTATACTTATTAGGGATATTTTCATCATATTTAATTATACAGTAAAATAAATTAAAGTCAATTTCTCTTTCTTTATTTGTGCAGTTTTGTCAGTTTATATTTCATTTTCATGTGGATATGATGAATATAACTAAAAATTATTCCTTTCACAAAGAATTTGACATAGCAATCGTGCTCATAATTCATTTATATTAAACATGAAAAGTAACAAGCAGTGTTATAATTTGTAATTCTGTCAACTTCCAGAAACTATGTATTAACTATATTTTTGAATAAATCATACTTTATTACAATATTTTTTACATCAGTTATATTTTTAATTAAAAGAAATTATAAAATTGAGGTATTTCGATTCTTATCTGAAAACAAGACCCGGGGGGGGGGGATTGTTCCTACCATTAAATCTGCCTCTTCATTCACACACAATCCTTTTGCAAAAATTAATTCTATTAGGGGAAAAATCTAACTTAAGTATAGGACAGAAGCATGGAAACTCTTTTTATGCTGAAAGACCATACTTGGTTAACTGGTAGTTTAATAAGGTGGATCAATATTTATAATGTAATAAATAATTAGATAAACTCAAATTTGCATATAGCTTTAAAATATGCTACTTTGTATACCAATAGCAAAATTCACAACCTTTTGTAAGAATCAAGAGAAACAGTTATTGTACAATTGAGTTACATTTACACATGATGCATTACATAAACAAACCAATGAGATCATATCAGAATAGATATTTGTGATTTATTAAAGTTTTAACTGTGCAATTTATTGTTAAGAAATTTAGTTCATTAATGGCTTAGAAGTGAATAAAAATGCAAAATAAGAATGGAAATATTTAATTTTCTGCAAAATTTAGTTTATTCCAAGGTAACTTTTTGTAGTTAAAACTCTTTTCTTGCCAGGTATATGATAGCTGCTGCAATCTTTTGCAGGATTCTCAAAATATTATTTAAACAAATTATATTTAGAATCTTTTTAAGGCTTAAAAACTTTTCTAAAAATGTTCTAAGTTTTTCTAATTTTTAAATATGTCTAGATTCTTTCAGGATAAATTTCGTTTTTTTTATAAAGACATTTTTAGTTCATGAACTCTACAAATGGCCAATGCCTGGCAAAATTCTAATGAAAATTGCACTATTTTAGCAATAATTCTAGTAATTTAAACTTAAGTATTAAATAATAGTTCATTCAATTTGTAATATGCTTCAAACTTTTTAAAAAAATCACTAGTTACAATATTAATTCTCTTAATCAAAAATTTTGAGCTTTTAAAAAAATGGAAAACCAAAATTGCTCAACTTCAAATGCATATATTAAACAAATATAAGCATATATTAAACAAAATTTTAGAATGGAGCCTCCACAAAAGTGAATAAATAGATATTAATAACTGTTATCACTTTTCATTGAATTTATTCAATATCATAAACATACATTTGCATTATACTATTATGCAAAATATCTTTTTGCATAATATCGAATTATAACCAATATTGAAAAACAGCAAAAATATTTTATACTGATAAACAAATAAAACATCAAGCCCCTATCAGTGGTACAAATATACATAATTTAATTCATGAATTTTAGAGTTAAAACAGATACATTTATTTAAAAAAAATGAAAATATGAAAAGATATAAAAAGAAGATAAATTACTTTTCTGCTTGAATAACTAGAGAAACATTTCCTTCTTTCAAGTCAAATATAAGAGGCGTGTTCCAGTTTTTAGTACTAAATGAAATTACAAATTCATGAATAAGATATAACATAAAAAAACCCGCAATATTAAACTATTTTTGTACATTACTTAAAAACTAACAACATTTAAAAATATAGTTTCAATATGAATAGAAATTTTCAAGATCGTCAGTAAAAATGATAGTCACATTTATGTAAAAAAGGATGTTAAAGTAATACTTTTCCTCAATTTAATTAAAAGTTGCTCTTTCTTTAAGATTCATTAAAAAATAATAATTTAAAATTAGTAATAAATATTGCTCATATGTATATTAAATTTATATTTCCCTAAAGAACTACCTATAATTTAATTTATGTAAAATAAAAAAATACACAATAAACACTAAAGAATCTACTAATAGTTCTTTGCTACTTCCCTTTGATAATTTAGAGCTGATGTGTAAAACATGACTAGTAGACAGGATGTGGTATGCTTAGAGGTTCTATCTGACTTGCCATGTATTAAAAATGATATAAAAATTTTCAATTTAGATATTCAAAAAACATCTTTCAAGAATTAGTTTTTTTTTCACAAGTAAACATTTAGAAAAAAGTCTATAGCTATGATAGTTAATATAATTTTTAATTAAACCTTTGGCATGTGTCCTAAACAGAATCTGCTCAAATAGACATGCATAAAACTATTAAAATATAATTTTATACTAAAAAGTTGAAAAATTGAAAAAAATAAGAGAAAGAGAGATGAATGAAAAGAAATCTCTCATGTTAAACTTCTATCCCTATGTTACCAGAGGATCAATAATAAACTAAACTAAACTCAGTGGCACAACAGCCCATGAGGGCCAAGGTCTATTGTGCCTATCTCAGTATTTATGACCTTGGACACACAGGTGCATTAGCAGATGTTCTGGTCAGGGGGTCAGTCTGATGTGAAACCCCCAGTGTTTAGTCCCCAAGCAAGCTTGATACACATTTATCAACTCACTGAAGGGATGAAAGGCTGAGTCGATCTAGCCCAGCCTGGGGATAGAACCTCAGAAATGTGGTGTGAAAGCCTGATACACTACCACTCAGCCACTGGGCTTAGAGGATCAATAATAATAGTAGTAATAAAACTTCTGCATTAGATCAGCACAAATTATGTATTCATATTTAACTGTGGACAGTTAAAGTGTTTCTTTGCATAAATCAGTAAAAGTTAATCAATTCAATATGGTATAACCATTTATTTTACGATAAAAATCACCAACAATTTTATTAAATTTAAAAACAAATTCATTTCTAAGGTTTACAAAATTATTGCTTTAATACTTATACCTGTAAATATAACACTGTGTTGATGTCACCACAATAAGATGATTATACTCAAATGAAACTTTAATTATATTGTCTCGGAAATCCAAATTTTCCATCAAATCATTGCAAACATTTTGTACAGTTATAGTTTTTCTTCCTCTAACAGTGGCTTCAAAATGTTTCCATTCCAAACGTCTAATTTTGGGGGAATTAAAAATATTTAGAAATATTTGGTAAGTATTAAATTACACAAATTTTGAAAAATAAATGTATCAGTAAAAGAATCAGAAAACTCATAAAGAACATCAGGTTGTAATTCTAAACAATATTTAAATATAATAATTATTTTGATAAAAATATATATATAAATAACCTTTCAACAACATGAGCAAAAATAACATGACCATTGCCACAGCCTCCAGCTACTTGTGTCCCATCCGATGACCATTCTAAACAGAAAAGGCTTTGGGTTTCTGGTTTATCTAAGCTATGAGACCACTACATAGAAAAACAGGCAGAAATAGAAATAAATCATTACACAACAATGTTTTACAAATAATTTCTAAATGTTACATTTAAAGACACATTTAAAAGTAAAATTTAAAATGCTTTTAGTTAAAATAAATAAGATAAAAATTTGGAAGCTTAGAATGTCGAATTTTGGTACGTTTTAAGAAAAAATTAACACAACTTAAAAGTAAAAAATACATTTTTGAAATTTAAGAACAATAAGAAAAATATTGGAAAACCCATTTATAAATAAATCAGGCATTTGTTTGTTATATAGTTACACTAACACCAAAGAAATACAATAGGAAAAAAATGCACTTTAAAAATTATTATCTGGAATTTTCTAGTTCTAATATGATATAGTTTTTTAAAAATTTTCCTATTTTAAAATTGCTATATATTACAGATTTCAGTAAAAAATTTACTATAAACAATTTAATTAAAATTAAAAAATAGTTATTTCAATTTAAAGAAAATAAAAGTAATTATTTTCACAATAAAATTATTCTGAACTTCAAAGAAAGAAATATTTATTATTAAATAAACATAAATAAATGTTATGTAAATAGTAAAAATTTCAATGTAAAAATATAACCACATGATAAAATTGTAACCAATAATTGTAATTTGTGTGAAAAAGTTTTTAAAATTATTTTACAAAGAAAAAAAACTGTTTATTGTTTTGTTTAAAATTTTTAAAAAATCAACACTGAAATAAAATAAATAAAAACTTTTTCAGCAGACTCTATTAAAATATTTATAAGTATAATACTTAAAAATAAATTATCAAACTGTAGAAAAGGATTAAATGAAAACACTAAAGATTCTTAACAAATCAAAGCCTATTCTTAAGTTCACTTATTTCTTGAGGATAAAAAAAAATGTTTATTTGAAAAGTTTAGAAATTAATACTTGCATCAAACATTGACAACTTTTAAATATAAAAACATAGTAAGAATTATTTAAAAAAAATGTGTAATGGCAAACTTACCCCAGTTCGATCACACAGACGCAAAGAGTTGAATGAACCAACACAAAAAACTTCTCCATTGGGTGACCAAGCTACAGATGTTATAGGATAATCATTGGCATGACTACTGTACAAAATACGACCATAGGAATCCCAAACCTATTACAAATAGAAACAGCAAAATAAAAGGGTATATTGAATATATTTAAACTACATATTAAATTCCAGATTCAATTTACATATATGTGTGTGTATAATAATTTTTTTTTATAAGTACGATCGCTCAATGTACTCTATTTTGCTTGAAAGGGAACCCAATTGCTGTTGCCAAGTAACCCTGGAATGTCCTATCCCTTTATAAAGCTCTGTATTAAACAGAATATGAACATGAGCTCCTAATCAAAGATACAGGACGAAATAAAAGGCAAGAACTTAGATTCTATACTGGATAAATCACGTTGAAATGTGGTACTTTCCACCCATTTAGTGGTAGACCATGACTACTTGGAAGAACATTTATATCACATAAGAGTTTATGACCATCCTTACAGTAGACTCTATAATTTAACAGAGCCAATAATTAGAAAACATCTCCAATGCTGCAAGGCACGCCACAGAATTGACACTGAGGTTACTGAATATTAGTGTGCTAGAGAACTACTGGGATGATGATTTCTGTTTTTCCTCTCTCTCTCTTGTTTGTGTTTGTCTGTTTTTTCCCTTTATATTGTATTTTGTTGATTTCCAGCTACTAAAAATAAATGTATGCTATTTCATTTATTTTTTTAAAAAAATAATTTGATTTGGTTGTGATATATATCTCAGAAGTTTACTTTAAATGACTGTGAAAAGAAGTGGTAAGAATACAGAAGAGTAAAATTGAAAGCTATAAGATGTCCATTGAAAAAATTACTAAAATACTAATATTGTGATACAGTAAACAAAGAAAATACCATTAGCAAAACTCACTTATATTGAAACTTTAAATAGGACATCAAAAAAGTTTCAAATAAGAAAGCTAACTACCACTGTACACTCTTTGAATAATAATATTAAAAATAATAACATTAGAATAGAGAGTAACCATTCTCCTTATAAGACAGCTCAGTTTGAGTTTTCATTTATTTTTCATGATTAATTAGCTTTGACTTACCAAAGAGGCACATCTGTGAAGAAAAGTTTTCAAAGGGAAGGCGAAAAGCTACTATTAGTTGTAGTAAATTATTTTAACATTAATTTAATAGAGATTGCTCATTATTTTCGCATGAATTACTTATTCTATTCAAATAATTTTAATCATAGAAAAAATTCACGACTAAAATCCAGCTTAAGTACACACACATCAATTTGATGAAAAATTTATGTATATACTAAAAAATCAAATGTCACTCAAATGTATTGTAATACAAAAATTAAGAGTTATTATTTTATAAACACTCTTGTGTAACTCAAAGTATATGAGCATGTATTTTAACACAGTAGTAATTTCAAGATAGAATATGTGAAAAAAAATATTTAAAATTTTTATATTTTTCTAAAATTAAAAACATAGACAAATAATATGCATAGAAATGCAGAAAAAAATCATTGAAAATGCTTTGTGACTACAGATACATGCATAAATATCTTTGTCACTTGAAACCAATAAACAAGGACATAATATAATAAAGTATCAATAAGAGTTTAAGGTAAATTGAAAAAAAAAACTAATTCCTGTTATAAAAAATGATACAAATTGCATGCTTTTCCTTTATATTTATAAATGAGTTGCCATCTTTGAGTCCAAAATATTTGAAAAAGTAACATTTACACAAATCACATATTTTCTAAATAGTTCAATACTTTTTATAAGGTTTAGCATTTATTTCAAAGTTAATTAGCATTTAATTACTCTGAATGAATCAATATATAACATAAAATTTATTTATAAAATTTAATGAATAGCATATATATAATTATGTATACTTAAATAATCTTAATCTAATTAGATAGCTCAGAAGGACTTTTGATTTAGTTATTAATTAAGTAACAGGCATTTAAATAGAAAAACATATTCTAAGTCATAAATAAAACTTAATAATAATAATGTATAGTAATTTAATAAAAAAATAAAAGGTAAAAATTCTTTAAAATGAAACTTATAACAATGATACTCACAAAAAATTTAAGAAAAATTAAAGTTTTTTAAAGCAAAACATTTATATCACAAATTTTAAAGAAAACATATATAATTTGAAGCATTCAAGTCACACATTTCTAATGGTATAACAGAAACTCTATATTATATGAAGTGAAATATACATATAATTTAAAGCATCCATAACCATTTGAGTATTTAAGAATAAAATCTTTACTTTATATTTGCAGTCTTCTCCACCAGACACAATCAAATTGTTACTAGGATTCCAAGCAACTTTTAAAATCAAACCATCATGAGCTTTCCACTAAATTAAATAAGTACAATAAATACAAAAAGTAGAGTATATTTTAAATATTTCAAGATAAGCCTTAAAAATAAAAAAAGTAATTGTGAGTACAATGATTTAATTGAATAATATTTTGATTTGCTTTAAAATTAATCTGTATTTTAAACACTATGTTCTAAGAACAGTTATTAATTCATTTATAAAGACACACAAAACAAAATGCAGTTTTGCCTCAGACTCGTAATAATGTTTAAATTTGTTTCTCAATTGGGAATGTACACCATTTTACATTTTTTTGAAATATACATTCATATTCTTATCTATAATTCCACAAAAAAGAGCTAAACAGTATAATTCTAGCTATGTATTTTCTAAAGAAGCTATCTAATTCTTTAAAATAAATAAATGAAAAAGAAATAAAAATTTTAAATTAAGCAAGTTTACTCCATCTTAAAACATGAATTAATTAAATTTCAGTGAAAATGCATTGCAACAGCTTTAAATAATTAGTAAATTCAATATTCTTTTGACAAAAATTGTCATAAATATGTACAATAATTCTGGTAAAAAGAGAAAAGTATTTTAAAAAAAAACCATTTTGAATTTATTTTCCAACTTAATTATCAATAAATTGAAAAAAAAAAAAAACAATAAATAATTTGTAATTTCTAACAGATAATTCTAATCTTTAAAAATAAATTAAAAAATAAAATTATATATATTAAAATTGTTAGTTAGAGTAACACAAAAAAATTATTTTTCCTTTATAAACATTAACTATTTAAAAATTAAGAGGAAGAGTAAGACATATTATTACTTGCAATGGCTTTGAATTTGGTTGTAAAGGCTTAATTACAAGCATTCGACTTAATGTATATAATATATGATCAGAATTGGGGCCCCAAGCAAGAGAGTATACAGGAAAACCTGTAAACACAAAGCAAACTAAAATACAAGAGAATTTATTTATTGACAAGTATAAAAATTTGGATAAAAACTAATATCTTAGACAACAATTATGACTATCATTAAATATTTCATGACAAAAGCAATTTTTGATGTATAATAGTCCCATCAATTTTCAATGTTGTGAATATTTAAAATAATGAAATTTAATAAATATGTATCATTATTCTCATCATAGACCCATAATTTTTGTTACAAAATGTTGTTTTATTATGGAACAAATGCAAAGGAAATTGATTTTTTTCTTAAGTTTTATGTTAATCCAATAATGGTATTACAATAAAATAAGGATTCAATACCAAAACAAATCCATCAAAAGAGTATTCAAATTAAAAACAGTCCTTTTTAACATAATAAATTTAAGGATTCAATAAATTTTTGAATTACTTTTCTTTTATATCTAATGGCTTCAAATTCTTTTGAAAAGAAGGAAAAAAATCTAAAAACAATTTAATTTTTTAAACAAACTTTCTCAAAATAAAATTCTGTGCAGTAATTCAATCACTTACAACAAATAACAAAATTTATATGATTTACATTACAGATTATAAAAATGTACACATAAAATATCTATAATCATGTGTTGCAATATATATATATATAAAACAATTTATTGTTCTATGATAACAATATATCATTTATCATTATCTCATTAAGTAAATAATAAAAAACTATGTTCAATGATTTATACAATTACACAAACATGATTTATTTTAAAAGGAGTTATTAGAATGGCTGGTTCTGTTTGCTACTTGAATCTTATCACCCTATGTATCATTTATTTATTCATCTCTATTAACAATAGTTATTTCGTAAATAATGAATTATTTTTATGAATGTAAAACTCATTCCCCATCCACCCAGTTTAATTCACTACTGAACTAAAGTATACCCCTTTGTAAAGAAATGTTCATGATTTTTGTACTTTCCTTTCAAGTTAGGAATTCACCTCAATTATTTCATCACATAAAAAAACGATGTACAAAAGTAATTTACTAGCTACATGTTATAACTACAACAATATGATTTAGTACCTCATATTTTTCCACTGATACACATTTTTTGAGGATTTATTTATTTTCTAACACAGTATTTTAATTAATAAATATAAATATGAAGAAACTTTAGACTTTGGTATAACTATTAATTAAAACTTAACTACTGAAATAGACTTTTAAGACTGAATGAAAGTTATTACAAATATTATTTGTACAAAAATAGCAAGAAAAATATTACTTACTATTAGAAGCCAATGTGGACCTCAGCATACCACTTCGAGACCAAATTTTAATTTGCCCATCTTCACCAGCTACAAGAATGTACAAAAAATATTATTAAAATGTGAATAAATGAAAGCAGAAAGACATTTTGAAAGATGAAAAGTTTCATTTTTAAAAATTCTTACTCAAATCTTAAAATATGTACATATGTTCATCTTTAAAATATGTTATATATGTATGTATGTTCATCTTTAAAATATTTAAAATTAAATATAATTAGCAATTTCTTTCAAATGTCCATGGACACAATTGGTTGCCAGTGTGAGAAATATTTTATTTTAATTCTTCAACCTTATATAATGAATATAATGAGAAAATCTAGTTCAAAACTAAAATACAATGATAATGTTTTTGTACTTTTTACTTCATTCATGTTATGAAATAAATGTTGTATGTATTTCTTCTAATTTGGTAAAAATAGGTTATTCATAATTTGAAAAAGTACTTTATTTCATTGTGGTCAGTTATGAAGTTACATAGTGTAAATGATACACATAAGATTGTAAAATTACTCACACACCTGTAACAAAAGCTGTTCCATCATGACTCCATCGACCAGAAAGAACAGCACCTCTGTGAGCTTCAATACTCTTTTCAATCCTACCAGTTCTGTTAATTATATGAAATTTTCCTACATATAAAAAAATAAATGGTGTAGTTTGAACGTGTTTTCCTCTTTGAATAATTGTACACAAATCACAGACTTACTTATGATAAGAACACTTTAAAAAAAGTATTTTAATAAAAGTTTTTATTTTAGAAGAATACTTAAGTCTAAAAGCAACTGATATATTTTATTAAGTTTTTCTTATTAATTCATCTTGTATTATTAAAAATTTTAGCTTTTAAAATCGAATGTACTGCAATGATCAAAATGAAAATATTTTCCTAAACAAATAAAATAGTATCAATTAAAAGTTTTAAATAATAAACATGAACATTTCTTGGTACTTATGTGCTCTGCAATTGACTAATTTCACCAAATGAAAAGACAATGTAAATTTCAAAAATGACATCAAATGATGACATCATTGCTATTACCATGTTTATACATGTGTGTGAACCATTTTCACTACTTGTTATATATTGCAGCATTTGGCATTGCATTTTGATTCGATGAAATTGGTCATGTAAGCATTCATTTCTCTTTAAATCTTTAAGGAACGAATATCTCTTCTAAAACATTTTGATCAAATTCTGAAATCAAATTTTTGAACACAATTAAAAACAAAAATATTTTTAGAAATTTAAAGAACAAAAGCAATAGTATAAACTGCAAAATAATTTGAAGTTATTTTTTTTCATAGTTGTATAAGTGGTGAATGTAAACAACATTTCTAAACAACATTTAGAATGACTGTTATGTTCACTAGCATGTACAACACATTACATTCTAATATTTTTTTCAATTCATTCATAATTTACAAGTAAATATGGCTAATAGATAAATCATCAAGTTTTATAGGTTTTAATTCATTTTTCATGCTTATTACATAAATATACAGAATTACAGTGAAATTCATTTAATGCAAAAATGCTTAAGAGGAATTATCGGTTTACATGAAATGATACAACAGACTCGACAAACTACTATGTGTGCTTTCATAATTTCTTTTTCTCTTAACACGAAACAAAAATTGCTTAACAGGAAAAAATGAATAAAATAGTTCCCACGCTCCTGTGCCATCCAAAATGAGGAACATCAGGAAAAGTAGGTACAGTTGTTTAGATGTTTATTCTAATGGCGAAATAAATAATAAAATAGATAAAATGGAACAATTTCTTGACAATTTGATGCTAAAAAAGACAATGCGATGAAAAATATCAGACTATTTTCCAAAAATAAATGTTTTGTTTTTCAAAAAACTTAAAAAATTTGTATTAAATTTCATTCAGTTCTTGCAAATGTTTTTGTTTCATTGACTTTTACATTTACAATTGACCAATTTCACCAGTTTCCAATCAATTTGACCAATTTCATTTCTTAAATCATTGAACATCAATGATTTAAGAATTTAATAATCGAGTAGAACATAACAATACACATATAACAAAACAAAAAACCTTACCATCAGTTGTAGTTATAATAAATATATCTCCTCCAATTTGCTTCTTTATACCTCCAGTTGTTGAGGTTCTGGGGAAAATGTGCATGTCAGTTGGAAAAAGATCATTCGGTAGAGTCAATAATTTAGTTGTTTCATTTGTCGCAGGATTCCAGATAAGTACTTCATGGTCATCAGCACAAGAGAACACTTCATCAGTAGTGTTCCAGGCAATACAACTTACAATATCAGTATATAATATTAATTAAGGATAAGAATTTTTGCAACAAAATTCAATATTTTAACCCTTGGATAACTTGCACATGATTAATCTATCAAAAATACATAATGAAAAGAAAAGTTTATAATATAATGAATTTCCTTTATTTATCAAAAAGTATAAAATAATATGGTACTTACATATTGTCACAACCTATTGGTGACGTTATATGCAAAGCACATGGATGCCAACTCAGCGCATATGACACGTAGGAAAACGGGGTTGCCAACTTAGTGAGTTATTAATAGAATCAGCGATTGTTGCAATAATAGGTAAGTTCCAATAATATATTCATCTGCTAAATGATTGCATTTTTTGAAGAGGAGGAAAGTCTAGGACGATATGGTAATCTACTAAATCAAGTTCTTGTTATCAAGGTGATGCAAGGTTTTCAGATTCATGATTTCAGAGGTGATTTACACTAATACAAAGTGTAAGCACCTATAAATCCTTTTATCAACAATATGCAAACAGAAATATTTTCATACTTCAAATCAAGAAAAAAACTATTGTAGGTATTTTTTTAAACAGAAATTCCTTGCTAAGTTTTAAGAGGAATTAAACTACTAAAACATTTAAAATGAACCAATTTCTTCATGAATCAAAAATACTTTGGAGAATATGTGCTCATTATTTGAGATTGAACACATTTTTAGGCAAACTTATTGAATAACAAAATAAAGCAAAAAAAATTTCAATTGATGTATATACATATATGTATTACAACATCTTTGTGAAACACAAATGTTTAAATAATAAATTATAAGGTGATAAAACAAATAACTTAATGTATAAATTTGTACAGAAATAAAATGACAAAAATAAGATGTTTGTTATGAAAAACAAAGTATCTGGATTTAATGGACAATGACAGAAATATTTATAAAAAGTCCATAAAAATATGAATTTTTTCCAAACTTACAACTGTAGCAGTACTTTATTAAACTTGTAAATATTATAAGAATACAAAATTTGTGTGGAAAAAATAAAAATAACTTAAGCACACTCAGCACAATAATTAGAACAATACCAGATTACAAAATAAAACAACGTTATTATTTTACATACATTTATTATATTTATAAATATGGAATTTACTAAACATCTCAAAATAAAATTTGAAAAAGGATACGGCGAGGTTCCTTTCCAAGATAAGTTTTGAATCGCATTTCGGAATAATTTTATTGAAAGTTCAGTATAACTTTAGAAAACACTAGTATACATTACAATACAAAGAATACGGAGATCTTTCGCAAAATAAAAATACATAAAATGCTTCTTAATCATTTTATTTTAGCCTTCGGAAATGTAGTTCACGTTTTAAAAACATAATTTCGACCAATGAATAAATACAACTAAAAACAGGTTCTAGTTTTTACAGTTCACATACCCACCACCATGGATATGGTTATTGCATCTCAAGCACATTTTTATCGTTGCCATAGTGATTGTATTGGTTACAGTTAAGCTAAAATTCTACTAACGGTAAAAAAGATCTAAGAGAGAGAGAGAGAGAGAGAGAGAGAGAGAAAAGGGAGTTGCAAAAGATCGATGTATTTTAAACTCTGCTAGTTTTTTCAGGTATTTAGTATCCTAAATTAGCTGTTTTGCAATGTTTGAAAATAATCAAGTTTGAAAATCAGGTCATTATGGGAAATTCTTTTAGAAAGAAGTTGCAACAAACGAAAACAGTTATTATTGCAATTTTTCAATAAATAAGAGCGATAATAATTTTTCTAAGGTTCAACGTTGTTCTTCCAAATAATCCTAAACCTCCAGTAAATGTTTAGCTTTTATTTGTCGAAAATAATTTACCGATATATCGTGATAATTTTACTATCCATTATATTTTTAAACCGTAATTTTTAATTATGCTTAGGATGAAAATGCTTGTAGTTTATTTTTTTTATCACTATTTCATTTCTTAGGATGCTTATTTTTTCTGTTTTAAATTTGATAACACACTCACGCACGCATGCACACACACACGCACGCATGCACACACACAGTTTTTTGAAATATTAATTTTTTAATTAAATTAAAAAATGAATATATAGAGTAACAAAAATAATAGTTCAACAGCATATATAGAAAGGAAAATCATACGTTGTGTCCCTGCTGCGCAATGGATAGCGCGTTGGTTTTTTAATCCGAAGGTCGTGGGTTCGGATCCCACCTGGGATGGCCTAATTTCTGTGAACGTTATTTTTTACTATACTATTTTATTATAAAAATTAAAATTGATTAATGAATAAACAATGAATATATAGCAAAAAAAAAAAAAAAAATCGTCCACCTTATATAGAAAAAAAATGGAAAGTTGAAAGGGGTAAATTGTTTTCTATTTTGTCACTCATTATTGCGATCCTGTCATATGTATATACATATTTGTATTAATTGAAACTATTTAATAAAAAGTAACTAAAATAAAATTTTCCTTTGTTGATCTGAGTAGAAACTGACTTAATTTTTTTTTATATTACTTTTTTCATCTTTAAGAAACATTCACAGAAGAATTTTTTGCTACGATTCGGTTCGTCTGCTAAGAAGTAGTTTTGACACATCACACAATAAGTCCCGGTCTTTTACATAGAACGTTTGTCTTTGCTCTCAAAACAGGCCTTAACTTTGGTAATCACTTCTTCATTTGAGCCAAACCTCTCCCTGTAGCATTCTTTTAAGTTCAGAAAAAAAAAAGCCAGTAGTTATTGCGGGCAAGATCTGAACAGTACGGTGGGTGTTAAAATAATTCTTTGCTTGATCAGTGTTTTCGCCCATCAAAAAGTAATGTTAACACGCGAAATTCTACTTCATCCATGGTTTCTAACCAAACAAAAGTTGCATCACTAAAATTTCTGTAACTTTTCAACTAAACAAGATATTATCACAAAATTTTGACACGGGCCATTTGAAATTTAGTTCTACTAAGTTAGACCGTAGAAAGTTAGAAAGTAGCGCTATCTATATGTTAGGCCCGGGACTTATTGAATGATGTATTATGTCGAGTAACATACTTTTGTTTCATATAAATGTACCCACGAAGGTAAAATTAATAATTTAAGCAATGCATTACAGTTTATAATAATTAAAATTTGTAAAGTAGAAACTTTCTTACGCAAAACATTATAAAAATACTTCCAATAATAATAAAAAAGGTATGTATTAATCTATTCTGGATGATATAAATAAAGCGCACCCTCCTTCAAAACGATAGTACAAAGAATTTATGATAACACCAGGACCGATCCCCTAGGTCAGGGGTGGCCGACCCGCTGCACACGTGCCATAGTGTGGCTAAGTTGTAAGAGTGGCACGCGAAGACTTACTGAAGAATTAAAAAAGATAATAATAAATAAAATAATTTTTTTACTATGTTATTGAAAAGTGATTGTCTCAGGCACAACAAAACATCAAAATTTATTTTAAATACACTCTTGAATTATAATAGAAAATTATAATGTGTATAAAATACTCCTTCATTGTTGTGTTCGCATGTTTTCCAAAGGGAGTGCACATGTGAGTTTTTGGAATTTGAGGGAGCGGGTCTTAAAATATCTGGAAGAAAACGATTAACTGTTCAGTGAGGGCTTGCTCCTGAAGGATGAAGATAGACTTCGAGATTTAGCTTTTCTTACCGATACTATAAGACATTTAAATAATTTAAATTTAAGATTACAAGGAAAATATTATTTTTTTTCCAATCCTGTGATTGATTATGTATCTTCTTTTATGAACACAATTTTTCTTTTTTTGTCCCGATTTTGAAGGGAAAAAAAAAGGAACTCATGCACACCTAAAACAACTCGATTTTGTTAGCATCTTCGGGAACTAATCCTAACGTAGATTGTGACGGGGCTTTCACCACGATTTCAGCTAACAGTCTTCTTGAGTTCTTTGGGGCCAGAATGGCCTTTCCAACATACTCAAGAAGAAGAACGTGGTTATGTAAATCAGGAATCATATATATTGGAAGTTAGCAGTAGAGCGGAGGAATGTCCAAGTCTATGTCTATGGGCAGAAGTGATTGCTAAGAGGGAAGTGAAGTCGCTAAGTAGAGAGATAGCTGTAAAGTGATTTGAGATACAGCTTAGAAGAATCCTAAATCCGAGAATTAACCTAGCCTTGCCGGTACAGACGAACCAAAAGGAACATTGTCGGATTAAAGCCACTACAGAAGTGTTAAAGACGTAGCTGTTTACCTAGGATATAACGGAAAGCTAATTTATATAAGTTATAAAGAAAGTGCGTATATTAGTGAGATAGGAATTAATATATAAAGTTAGATTCAGTGATCCATTGCGTGATTATTCGGTAATATCTGTTGCGTATTCTCATTCTAGATCATCTTACTTAGATTATTATTGTTGTGTATTGTTTTTAAACTAAGATCTTAATGAACAGATTTTAGAATGAATGATTTAAGTGGTTCTTCGTTCTTCCCCACGGGAACAGGTAGCGTAGATAGTGTAGAACGTGTTTCCCCAAGGGCGGGGGCTTCACAAGATGATTCAGTGAAAAATGTCCACATAGAAAAACTAAACGAATTAAAAATTTAAGAATTAAATTTTTTTCGTTGCTCATTTTTATTTTATTCCTAACCTGACTGATTAAACGTGTAAAAAATTTATTAACAATGAAACCTTAGTTTGTACTTTTGTTTTATTACTTTTAAATTTCCACTACTTAGACTTGCATAAAATATATGCAGTTTGAGTTAAAATTCCATAATATATAAGCCTATAAGTATCATTTTTTCACCTTTTCATTTTCTTTTGTTTGTCGGAAAAGTTTGAAGAGACACGCATACAGTCGAACCTCCATATTACGAACCTCTATATAGCGAACTTTTTCCTGGAACCAAGAACATTTCACGATTTTCTTCGTAAAATAATCTCCCAATAACTAAGTGCATTTTCTATGTAACGAACTTTTTCTCTTATGATTCAATTTTTTCTCTTCCTATTTTTGAAGTATTTCTGGACATTTCAAGTTGTTCTGTCTTTTAATACATTCTATGGTGATCATAAATCTTGAACTGGTTTTATTAGGTGCTTAACTCGCAGAGAGCAATAGAATTCTGGGCCTTTCAACCAAGAAGTACAACCTTTAACCCCATTGTTCAGTTCACTAGAAACATCTTCGATATCCCCTTTGCTCCTTAGTGGAGTTGTTTCGTGTTGCTGATCGATTCGATTATCTTTGATTCGATTATCGATCAAAGATTCGATTATCTTTGAACCAGTCTTCATTCATTTGTAGTGTTGATTCATCGCACTGGTAATTTCATTTCTTGTAGCTCGAAAATGTCAAAACGTAAGAGCTTGAGCATCAATGAAAAAAATTTAATTTTTCAGGAAGTGGATAAAGGTGTCAAGAAACTTTCCTTGCAGTTTTTCTTCCTTTCTTTGGTAGGTAAGATATATAAAATAATTTTTCTTTAATTTACAAAAAGTTGGGAATAATTACTTTTTTATTACATAGTGTTTATGAATTTAAAATTTGTTTTATGTGGTTTATAAAGAAATTTGAAAGATAACCTCTACATAACGAATTTTCCATACAACGAACTTTTTTCGTGAATTAGCGACTTCGTTATATGGAAGATAAACTGCACTCTTCTCAAAAAAGTTGGCCACACCTGCCCTAGGGTATCGGCCACCCGCGTGCCTAATGTGCTGCTCCTCAAGAGAATTTTTTCTTATTTTGATTAATACTTAACGTTGAAATTATAAACTTATCTATTGTACCTGTATAAGAGTAAAAAGTAAAACATTAATAAAAATGCAAATAGACACAAAAATCCCTTCTTTCCGCTATTTTATTTCTCTAAATTGTAAGGCTACTATTGAATTGAAAACTTTGAATTTCCCCAAATGCATATTGAATTTAAGCACTCCTATATCCTTGGTAATATTAACCATATTATACTTTTTTTGAAAAGCAACTTTCGCAAAAAGGATTTTTGAGACGCCTTTGTTAAACATCGATTCACAGTGCGCCGTCAGTGCCGTTGATGAGCAAGAAAATCTTTTCTATTGCAGTATTGCCACATCTGCCACGAATTTTGCTATCAAATGAAGGATGCGTGTAAAGAGTAGATATTGATGGACAATGTGGATCAACATATTGTGTGTACACTAACATTCTATTTTCCTCAAATTATGTTATACTATAAAAAATTGGGACTTTTTTTTTGATTTTTCAATAACTATTTAAAATTCAGCACATTTATTCGATTTATTATAAGTTTTATTTTGAGATTATCGTAAAAAAATTTGTTTGATTGATGGAAATGAGGCTGCGTGGCTATAGCGGACGTGGTTAGAGCGGACACATAACATTTCGTGGTCTGAGCGGACACTTTGAGACTCATTGCGGTTGGAGCGAACACATTTGTTCTCTATCTTAGAACAGATTCGATTATTGAATTGCGAGGATAAATACATTTTTGCAAATCATATAATTATTTATATTAAATTGTTTAGATATTATAGTGCGAATACATTTTAAATATAGCAAAATGTAATAAAAATAAAAATTTTCAGAGAAATATTTAAAAATTAATAAAATAAGTAACAATATAGTGAAGGGTATGAACAAATTTCAGGGATTTTGTATTTTAGAGTCAAATAAATATTAGAACAGGTGCAATTACCAAAAAATTAATTAGTTTCATTAATGTAAATAAAGATAAATACTAGAAGTAAAATATATAAAGCAGATACAAGTAAATAAAAGAAAAATAAATACAAATAAATAAATACTAACCTTTAAAAAAAACCTTTATGCCTTTTCGGTAAAGGCATAAATGTCATTTACCATTGGATTCAGTCCAGCCTAAGTTACAAAACTCAAAGATTTTAGACATTTTTCTCAATTGTTTGATGTTTCGAATTCTCTCTCTTAGGATCTTTTCAACTCTTTCATCCAATTTTACATATGCTTTTTTCCTTTTCATTTCTAATGGTATAAATGATATTTAAACCTTTATAATAAAGGTTAGTTAGTATTTACTTGCTTGTATTTATTTTTCTTTTATTTACTTGTATCTTGTATTTTACTACTACAATAGTATTTATTTTTACTTACATTAATGAAACTAATTAATTTTATGGCAATTGCATCTGTTCTAATATTTATTTGACTCTAAAATACAGTTTTCCCCAATGTTCTTGAAATATTTTCATACCCTTCATTATATCGTTACTTACTATTAATCTAATATATATTATAAATGCGAAAGTTTGTGAAAATCTTTGTTAGTCTTTCACGCGAAAACTACTGAATGGATTTTAATGAAACTTTACAGTAATATAGCTTATACATCAGAATAGCACATAGGCTATAATTTATAGCATAAACTATAATTTATAAAGATATTGTATGAAGTGTCCAAAATATAACGATATTTGTCAAGTAAGTAGGAAAAATTCTGTCATCTGCTAGCAATTCTGGCATGCGCTGCAAAAAAAAACCCACGTCTGCATATATCTATCTTTTGTTTGTGAAAAACCATTTTTGTTTTGGCTACGCAAGGTGCTCGCTTCTAATTAATTCCTCTGATATAATGCCTATTTTTTTATTTCAGAATCAAACTAAGTTTTGAAGGGAGAGGTTGTTATAAATCTCTTTATTTTAATGTTTTTTTAACATTTTATTATGCACATTTGGTAGTAAGAAATTGATCTTTTTTCCAAATAAATGCTTTTATCAGTTCTGATACTTAAAGTAAATAAACTTTCTCTTTCACACTGCATCATTTGGACAAATTTTCAAAATTTGTTTGTGGTTAGTAGTTAATTATAACACTATAATTTTAATTGAATAGGCAGATATTGTATTTTTAAGTATAAAAATAATTAAAACTACTGTACTGTATCTTTTGGAACGAGTGAATATTAACGTCACACTGTTCAGCTACATGAGGGCTTTTGGCAACGGACCACGTAATTTTGAACCATGGTCAAGTGACGTGGACGACACCTGATCTGGCACCCTCTTCTCCTAACTACCACACCACACCAACTTAGAAGGAATATTCTACCAATACTTAGCAGGAATATTCTTTGAAATCCACTCTTCCAAGATATATAGCAGCACGGGTTCCATGATGAATATTTTAGCGGAAAAAATAGTTTGTCAAAATTTAAAAGTGTCTTATTTTTTGTATGTTAATGAAGACCTTAGAAAATTATTTGACTACTTATTTTAAGTGAACGGTATATATAATTAATTTTACAGTGGAATATCTTTAATTAATTTATTAGCTCTAACGGATTAAATTTCCCAAAGTGGAGTATTTTGTTTATGTATATCCCTTAATTTTCAATGTAGTGATCCAAAAAAATATTCCATGGAAAAAAAATGCTGTAAATCATAATGCGGTAGATAAAGCATTAACGTGCATCTCTCCCCTACACGGCGGGTCTTACAAAGCTCTAATAAAGCTCGAGTTATGAAAGTAGCTAGGCATTTGCCAACTGGACTCTATCGTTAACATTTCGCTATGTTTTTTATTGAATCGTCATTATAATTTAATAAACGGCGTTGCTTGCGAATATTACAATTTTAACATAAAATAAATACTACAGAAAATAATATTAATGTATTATACTTTCAGATAAAAATTATTTACACTATTTTAAGCGTTCATTACACAAAACTTTTTACAATGTGTTTCTTTTGCTGAGCAGAGATCAGCTTAGGATGGTATTTTCAAAAATCGACCCTCAAGAGTGTTAGGGGAGTTATAAATAAAAAAAAATATCCTTTTTATCAGCTATTAGATCTACATACTTAAAATTTAACAAAGGTGTTTTATTTCTCTCTTTTTTTTGCTTTTGTTTTGCTGAGCTACGCAAAAAAAGCTTTTTTTGTTTAATTTGCAATTCACGTAAAATTAACTCATTATAAGCTTCTTTATCCTTCAATCTGTGTTGTTTAATTTTTCAGTTCACCCGTGCGAAGAACGGGTATACCAGCTAGTTTTTGAATATTTCTCTAAAAGTTTTTATTTTATTACATTTCTCTATGTTTCAAATGTGTATCCGCACTATAATATTTTAACAACTTAATATAAATAATTAAATTTGTTTGGCAAAAATGTATTTATCCTTGTAATTCGATAATCGAATCTGTTCTAACAATTATGGGGAAGATAGAGATGATGGGGAAGAACAAAGATGGGGAAAAAATGCGTCCGCTCCGACCACGTTGAGTTTCAAAGTGTCTACTCAGACCACGAAATGTTATGTGTCCGCTCTAACCACGTCCGCTGTAGCCACGCAATCTTTCATGACATTATAAGATTATACATTTCTTTTAGGTTATCGTCATCTAAGTCCTAGCGTTAAACCTCTGATTGTATTGAAATTTTTTTTTTTACAGAACTCGATTCTTGGTTTAAAAAGAGCAGGACTTGAATTCTAAAATAAAAGTATATCGTCGGTCTAATTATCAGACTGCGTAACTCCACAGGCGTTACTGATTTGATATAGGAGTGCAACGCGCCAAGCGCTTTTTGGCGCGATTCCTTAATCCTTTTGTTTTGTCTACACCATGCCTCAGCGCGCGCTTCGCTTTTAATTTATTCCTCGATCAGTGTAATCACTACTTTTTTTTATTTCATACTAAAAATTAGATTTCGAAGGGAGAAGTGGGGGAAAGGTTTTAACATAAAATAAATACAACAGAAAATAATATTAATGTATTACACTTCCAGATATAAATTATTTACACTATTTTAAGCGTTCATTACACAAAATTTGTAACAATGTGTTACTTTTGCTGAGCAGAGATCCCGCAGAAAAAAAGATCAAAACCAAAAACTAACATTAATATACGTTATCCCCATGGCAATCACATAATTGCACGATAAAAATATCAAAGTAAACCATATTATAGTATTATCGCCTATCTTGGCGAACATAAGCAACAACTTGGCGCCTAGCCCTGCTGTATCAAATTAGCATCCCAGATAGAGTTACGCAGTCTGATAAGTAGACCGACGATTTTAAACATTTACGCTCCTGTAGCACTCCGATTTCCTCAAACACCATTTTTAGGGGATCTTTACTCATTAAAAGAAGCATGCTTGCCAGATTCCAAGACTGTAGGTCTTATTGCTTAAAAACTAGAATTTTTTTTCCATCTATAACACCTTTTTATGATCCCCCGCAATCCCTTTGGGAGTCGATTTCCGCACCCAGTCTTAGCAGATCTCTACTCGACAGATGTTCTCAAAGTTTCAACTATGTAAGTCTAATGGGTCATAAATGGGCACTTTTTTTATTATCTATAACGCCTCTCCACTATCTCCTTTCGGAGTCGATACTCGAAAAACTCTTTCTTGGTGGATCTCTATTCATTAAAAGGAATACTTCTGTCAAATTTCACCATTGTAGGTCTAATAGTTCGAGAGAGATCCCATAATAAATGAGTTACTTTATTTCTATCTCAATAGATTCGATTATTGTAAAAACGATCCCATTTTTTTAAGACTAATCTTTCAGGGATCTGTTTCTCAAATGGATTCAAATTTAACTATTTACCTCTGTCTAAAAATAATTCTGAAATTATAAATAATAAACGATAATATAATAAATTTTAATTTAACTAATTTTAAATTTCTGATTATATATATATATATGTATACTAGCTGGTATACCCGTTCTTCGCACGGGTGAACTGAAAAGTAAAACAACACAGATTAAAGGATAAAGAAGTTTTTAATGAGTTAATTTTAAGTGAGTTGCAAATTAAACAAAAAAAAAAAAGCTTTTCACATATCTCAGCTGAAGAAAAAAAAGAAAGAAAAAAATACTTTTGTTAAATTTTAAGTCTGTAGATCTAATAGCTGATAAAAAGGATTTTTTTTTTTATATTTATAACTTTCATAAAACTCTTGAGGGTTGATTTTTGAAAATACCTCCCTAAGCTGATCTCTGCTCAGCAAAAGTAACACATTGATAAAAGTCCTGTGACGCTTAAAATATTGTAAATAATTTATAACTCAAAGTGTCATACATTAATATAACTTTCTGTTGAATTTATTTTATGTTAAAATTGTAATACTCGCAAGCAATACCGTTTCCTAAATAACAATGGCGATTCAATGGAAAAAATAGCGAAATGTTGACAATAGAGTCAAGTTGGCAAATGTCTAGCTACTTTCATAGCTCAAACTTTATTAGAGCTTTGTAAGACCTGCTGTGTAGGAGAGCGATGCACGTTAATGCTTTATCTACCGCACTATGATTTACTGAAATTTTTTTCATGCAATATTTTTTTAGGTCACTACATTGAAAATTAAGGGACATACATAAACAAAATACTCCACTTAGGGAAATTTAATCGGTTAGAGCTAATGAATTAATTAAATATATTCCACTGTAAAATTAATTATATACACCAATCACTTAAAATAAATAGTCAAATCGTTTTCTAAGGTCTCCATAAACATAAGACACTTAAATTTTGACATTAACTATTTTTGGGGGACAAAAATGATAATCTTTGCAATCCGCTGAAAACGCTGGCAGCTGAAAATGTAATATCTGCTAAAACTAATTGCCTTCCCCGCTAAAATACTCATCATAGAACACGTGCTGTCATATATCTTGGAAGGGTGGATTTCAAAGAATATTCCAGCTAAGTATTGGTAGAATATTCTTGCTAAATTGGTGTGGTGTGGTAGTTAGGAGAAGGTGGTGCCAGCTCAGGTGTCGTCCACGTCACTTCACCATGGTTCAAGATTACGTTGTCCGTCGCCAAAAGCCCTCGTGTAGCTGAACAGTGCGACGTTAATATTCACTCACTGAAAAAAATACAGTAGTTATAACTATTTTTATACTTAAAAATGCAATATCTGCCTATTCAATTAAAATTATAGCATTATAATTAATTACTAACCACACAAACAAATTTTGAAAGTTTGTCCAAATGATGTAGTGTGAAAGAGAAAGTTTATTCAGACAGACAACAAATGTGTCTTATATGCATATAGATTTGTTTGGATTCTTGTGTATTATTACTTTTGTAAGCTTCATGACATACTTTATGGTGTACCAGTACTTTAAAGCTGACTGAGCAACAGCAACATTTAGCTGGGTATAGCTAGTTATAACATAAAATTAAATCTTAAAAAGATATCAAAAATAAAAGACGACTCAATATTTTGAATAAATCAGTATAAACATTTTCATACAAACACAATATATATATTGTAAAATATTTATTTTGCTATTTGCATTTCAGACAGACATCAAACAAAATTTTAAAAATTGTCAAAAACAGAAAAAAAAACATATTTAAGAAAAATACCACTGATTAATTTTGCCAAAGACATCGCAATGTGCAAAAAAATATTTGCAGTACATAATAACCAAAAAAAAAAAATGTAAGTACTAAAATATAAAAAAACAAAAATCATATATTGAATTAATTAAGGATTACTGGAGGGAAAGATAAAACAGGCTAAGATAATAATCATAATATTAATTTCATATTGGTTGGCTACTCATTTTTGGCATGATTTCGAAATCACGCCAAATTGGTATATGTTGCGGCCAGTCTAATGTTATAGCAATGCACAGAATTAAAGGTACTTGCGTATTATTGCAACCTATGGTTGACATTATACAAAATGAAGCATATGATTGCCAATTCAACGCATACAAAGTTGGGATTGCCAAAGTGGCGAGTTGTCTTGAACGTTGGCGATTGTGCAATAATATGCAAGTACTACAAAAATTATCCTAAGTATATATATCCCGAGCATAAAAATAAATTGAAAAATGTAGTACAATACTAACATTAACCGACATAAAAAGAACTGAACTAACTTTATCAATGCAAAAACATAATTTGAAAAAATAAGGTATTTACATATAACCCCAACCTTTTGGCGACATTATATGAAACAAAGCACATGACTCACAATTCAGCATATATAAGACGTGCAAAATCAGGGTTGCCAACTTGGCAAGTTGTTTTGAATGTTGGCGATTGTTAGGATAGTACATAGGTGCCAAAAATAATTTATCTTACCACTACCTGCTTCCTCAACATACTCATTTTTGGCATGATTCTGAAATCACGCCAAATTGGTATGTTGCGACCAGTCTAATGTTATAGTAATGTACAGAATTAGAGGTACCTATGTATTATCGCAAACTATTGGTGACATTATACAAAATGAAGCACATGATTGGTAATTCAACTCACACAAAGTTGGAATTGCCAAAGTGGCGAGTTGTCTTGAACGTTGGCGATTGTGCAATACGCAAGTACTAAAAAAATTATCCAAAGTATATATATCCCGAGCATAAAAATAAATTGAAAAATGAAGTACAATACTAACATTAACCGACATAAAAAGAACTGAACTAACTTTATCAATGCAAAAGCATAATTTGAAAAAATAAGGTACTTACATATAACCGCAACCTATTGGCGATATATGAAACGAAGCACGACTCAAAATTAAACATATATATATATGACATGTAAAATCGGGGTTGCCAACTTGGCAAGTTATTTTGAATGTTGGCGATTGTCAGGATAGTACATAAGTTCCAAAAATAATTTATCTTATGACCACCTGCTTCCTCAACAGGTATTTAACCATTTGTCTGTTTTGCTCATTCTCTGATGCCTATTCCAGTTTGATATGTAATTACTACCAACACTGCTTTTGCTTGGGCAGTATGATTACCCAAGTATGATTTTCTGCATGGCAATTTTATGCACTGAAGCCGATAGTATACCCTTAAAGGTTAAAATAAAGTCACATGAAATTGCAAAGAACCATATTATTGGATCAAGTGTAGTATAGGGGGACTATACTTGGCGCAGTCCTTTATTTTGGTTACTAAAAGTGGTCTCCAAGGTACTTTTTTCGATATTATTTATTTTAGAATGAATTCGATATCTCACCATGACATTTAAATAAAAATCGAAAAATCCGAAAAAAAATCGCCAAATCCAAAGTGGCCCCCTTATACTACATTTGAACCGAACTGAAATATAACATTTATCAATGAAAAGTTTTAGTTTGTCAAAATTATAATCTTCGCATTCTAAAGAAATAAATAAGATTTGCAAGCAAAATCACACACATAAACATCCCGCGATAATACCTAAATGTTGCCAAACCAACAAAACAAAATTTTAGTTGTTGAAAGAATAATCCTTAAAAAAATTATTTATTCCAAAAATAATCGTAATTAAATATCATAGAATAGAAAAATTGAATAAACATAGCTACCGATAAACATAGCTACAGTAAAAATATGTAATAATCTTGAAAAACTGCATGTAAAGTATAAATTCTCCACTTAGTGAGAAACGTGACTACATATAACGTCATAACACTGGAAAATCACTTAAAAATTAAATTTTAAAAAATTTGGAAGGAATTATGAACGCCAAACCTGTTTAAGAACCTTCCCCATGTAATTTTGTGTACGTGTACCAAGTTTCACGTTATTTGGGTGTCTGGATCTCGAGTTATGAGGGAACAGACAAACAGACAACAAATGCATCTTATATATATATATAGATATACAGTCGAATCTCTTTATAGCGAAGTTGCTAAATCCTGAAAAAAATTTGCTGTATAGAAAATTTGCTATACAGAGACACATCTTTCAAAATTTTCTTTATAAAACCCATAAAAATTATTTTAAATTTATAAACACATATATTTAAAAAAGTAACTATTCACACCTTCTTGCAAATTAATATCCATTTATTATATATATTTTACCTATCAATAAAAGAAAAGGAAGAAAAACTTCAAGGAAAGTTTCTTCTTGACGCCTTTATCCTCACTTCTTGAAGAATTAAACTTATTCCTTAGAGGATCAAGCACTAATGTTTTGACGTTTTCGAGCTACTAGAAACCCGTACGGCTGATCAACATTGCAATTGATCGGAGAATAGTTAATGGACACGGGGACACGAGATAACTCTACTAGGGTGAAAGTGAATATCGAAGCTGCGTCTAGTGAACTGGACAATGGAGATTAAGGCTTGCACTTCTTGGCTGAAACGCCCAGAATTCTATTGTTCTAGGCGAGTTAGGCGCTTAATAAAACTAGTTCAAGATCTATGACCACCATGAAATGTATTAAAAGAGAGAATAATTTGAAATGTCTAGAAATACTTTAAAAATAGGGAGAAAAAGAATTGAATATTAAGAAAAAGTTCGTTGTATAGAAAATGCACTTTGCTATTGGAAAGTGCATTTTGCGAAGAAAATCGGGAAATGTTCTTGGTTCCAGGAAAAAGTTTGCTACATAGAAAAATTCACAATATACAGGTAAAGGGTGTTCAATAAAGGGTGTTTTTTAGAGGTATAGAACTTTAAATTGCAATAAAACAACGATGTATTATTCGATTGACATGATTTTTTTTATTCGAAAGATAATCTTATGGCTGTGACGTTCTCCTTTTGAAATGAGATTCACTCTTTCAGGACAATACTATTGCAGGACAATACTAGACAGAGTTTTAGGTGCACGTGCAGCTGGGGTTCATTATCGCTTATTTAGCGTCTGGACTTTGGTGCCGGCTAGACAAGACCAACAATTGTCTGACCATTCTACTGTGGACGAAATCGCTTCCGGGGCAGCGGACTGTCGCCTTACTTACACAATGGCGAATTGTCCTCAAAGGCGGTAAAACGACGACAGTGGGCCGGAGGTGGCTCGGCCGTCGGTGCTTGTGTCGGACACCTGCTGGTTTGTGAAGAAACCGGGTGAGTGGACGATTGGCGGATTATGGACCAATGGGCTCTAATGAGTTGAGGTTGAAGGATCGACTCATATGGGCCCACAAATGCGAAGACGTGAGGGGGAGAAATGGACTGCCCCTGATGTTTTAAAAGGTGGGAAAAACCGGGAGAAGAAAAAGAAAAAGAGAACGAGAAAAAGAAGGAAAAAGAGCTCGAAAAAGACAAGGGCTGGTGGTTTTTAGGAAGCGGAGAGGAGAATCCCAGAGTTTTGCTCGGTGATGCTGACGAGGAATCCGAAACGCGAATGAGTAAAAACGCCTTGCGGACTGGACGGAGACAAGCTGTGGAGTGAGCGACTTCAAAACGGAGTCACCATACTGGCTAGGCACGGAAACTATTAACTTTACAATCTAACTTAAATCGATTATAATATTGAGAAAAAAAAAAATTCAAAGTATTTTTTTTACTCCCACAACCTTGCAGTGATGTATTATTTTCACGCTACCTTCTGACGACGTTACAGCAAGATCTAATTTGGTGGCAGCTTTGTGAGATAGGCATTTCTGTGAATAGATGCCTCGAACCCTTTATTGAGAAAAAAAAATAAAAATAAAACGCCAGCCGTATGGAGTTATACCCGCCTGATTCTCGCACAACTTGTGAAAGCAATGTGTTTCATCGAATTACATGCAACAAGAAGTGACCGGAGTGCCTTGCTCGTGCCCGTGTGTTAAGGAAGCGTGCCCACCTGAAAGGTTTCCCGGAATTCCTGTATTTTCTTGCTTGTGAAGAGTGCCCGCGAAGTGCCTGCCTTCCGTTTTTTTCCCGGAGAAGGATGAGGAAGATGTTTCCAGTGTTTCCACCTGCAATGTTAAGGTCAGTCTTTTTCTTTGAGTATAGTATCGGGTCAGCAATACATTATTTCTAGTTTATGTAAAATTTTGTAAGAAAAGTAATGCTAGATAAAGTTAAAAGTCTAGACTGAGAGACTACAGAAATTATTAAGTTTGTTTGAAGTGTATTGATGTGCTATGTTTGTATGTGTGTCTGTTTATTGAGTTAGGTCGTAGTATACAGTAGTATACTTGCTTCGTTAGCACAGTTTTGCGTAGTGTATTGTCACGTTACTCTGAGTATTTTTATTATTTTGTGAAATATAATTAAGTCTCATTCTAGGGTACTGTTAGTTATGCTAGTTATGAGTATAATTTTGTGAAGTATAATTAAAGTCTAGGTTTAGTGTACGGTTAGTTACTCCGGGTAGTTGTATAAGTTTGTGTAGTACAACTAAGTATAGTGTAGTGTTGATTTGCGTTGGATATTTGAATTGTTTTAGTGACAATTGAGATTGGATTTAGTGTTGTATATTATTGCATGATGACTTTCCTTTTAAGATTAAGAAAAGGCGATTTGCTAGAAGTAGCAAGGGAATTAGGGGTAGAAGTCAACGGCGATCAAACAAAAGTACAAATTAAGGATATGATTTTACAAAATGATAAAAATGATATGGAAACGACCAAAGCGGTGATGGAGGGAATTTTAGAAGAAAAAGAAAGGGAATTTGAGGAGCGAAGACAAACTAGAGAATATGAGTTGGAGCGGTTAAGATTGTCTAACGCCACTGAGACGGTTAGTGTATTGTCTGCCGATTTAGAAGGGCAAGGGTTAAATAGACGTGTTAATTTAAAGGACTTAGTGCCTAAATTTGATGCAAAAAATGCAGACATTAATTTATTTTTTGAAATATTTGAAAGGCAGGCGAAAAAAGAAAAAGTGGCTGAGGATAGATGGGTCTCCCAACTCATTCTTTTACTTCCGATAGAAATTGCGGAGATAGTAGCGAAAGAACCTTTAGAGAAAAGCGACGATTACCCCCACATAAAAAATCTACTCTTGGCCCGGTTCCAACTCACACCGATAGCCCTTAGAGATAGATTTGAGTCGCATCAACGCATACCAGGAGCCATGTGGGCGGATTTAGTATTCGAACTAAGGTCCTACCTGGACAACTGGCTAGCGGGGATGAAAGTGGGTGATTTCGCCACATTGAAAGAGCTACTAGTGACAGAACAAATAAAAAAAGAGCACCAAGTGAATTAGTAGACCATTTTCTAGATTCGTGGGATGGTTTCAAGGAGGCTAAAAGTTTAGCTGAGAAATTGGACCATTTTGAGGCGATTAGAAGAGTGCATAAAAAAACAGGTCCGACGAAAACCTGGGAGCGTAGAACCTTTGATAAACAGCCACTCGAAAGTAAAAATAAATCAGCTCATTTTAGTGGTAAGGGTAAAAATATCGGGCCTTTGAACAGGGATCCTTATAAGCATGAGGTAAGCCATGGGAGTTCTCAAATTAGGAGGGAGTGCCCCAGGGCGGGGGAGCGTCAATTTGAGAAAAGGAACCCCCTAATATGCTATTACTGCAATGAGACAGGGCACATAAAGCCAGTCTGCCCTAGATTAAGGAAAAATAATTTCGAAACGGTAGCTAATTTAACTTTAAATACCGGGAATTACGACCCATTTAAAAAATTCAAAATCAACATGGAAATAAATGGCATAGATCGCGTATGTCTAAGAGATTCGGGGTCATCCATAGACGTCTGTTCGCGGAGCTGGATCAATGAAAATGACCTCCTAGGTGAATACGTTTGGTTGAAAAGCCCGTTAGATGAGATTTGCCACTGTTTGCCTCTGGCTAAAATTAAAATCAAAACGAAGAAAGGGGAGTTTTATACCAAGGCTGCAATAAAACAGGATAGTAGTGACAATGATCTATATTTATTGGGAAACCGAACAGCTGAACTGCTGGAGTCAGACGAACAGGGGGTGTAGTTGGTTAACGCAGTGGTGACTAGAAGTAAACAAAAAAGATTTTCCCCCGAGAAAGAAAAACAGGCGAACGAAGAGGAACTTGAGCTTACGGATTCCCCCCGTCCGAGGGAGGGGAAGACGATAGTTTTATCATTCCTGCTTTTGAAGGAGAAGGGGGAAAGAGTTTGGCGAAAGTGAATGGTGTTGAATTCAAAGAGGAACAAAGAAAATGCCCCGATCTGAAACCATTATGGGATAAGGCCCTAACAGGAATAGACAAAGAATTTAGGGTCATCAGGGGGAAATTAGTTAGAGTCGCGAAAACTAAGCGAGGGGAGGAAGTCAGACAGCTATGCGTACCCATAAAGTTTAGACTTGACATTAACAAACTTAGCCATGACGAAATAGGGGGCATCTGGGGGTGACGAAAACCAAAGATAGAATTCTAAGGCATTTTTTTGGCCGAACGTGTACAGAGACGTGGAGGAGTTCGTCAAAACTTGCGATTCGTGTCAACGAGTAGGGAAACCGAGAGATAAGGCGAAAGCACCCTTGAAATTAGTGCCGATTATTTCGGAGGTATTCTCTAAAATCAATATAGATACTGTGGGACCTCTCCCTGTCTCAACAAAGCAAAACAGATATCTGATTACGTCAATTTGCGTAGCCTCTAAGTACCCGGAAGCTATTCCAGTGGAGAGTATTACTTCCCCGAACGTAATAGACGCCCTCTTGAGTATCTTTTCTAGGTTAGGATTCCCGCGCGAAATACAATCCGACCTGGGGACTTCTTTCACTAGTGAATTGACCACCACCTTTTTCAATAAGTTCGGCATCAAAGTGGCGAGGTCATCAGTCAGCCACCCCCAAAGCAATGCAGTGGAGCGAGTGCATAGAACCATCAAGTGCGTAATTAAGGCTTTGTGCGTGGAATCGGGAGAAGATTGGGAGGGGGTTCTTCCTTTAGCATTATTCTCTCTCAGAACGGTTGCGCACGAGAGTACGGGTTTCAGTCCCACCGAGTTGGTCATGGGAAAGAATTTGAGAACACCCCAAACGTTAGTTTACGAGGAATGGATGGAGGAGGGAAACACGAGTCAATCGGTAGTGGAATATATATTGCAGTTAAATAATAGACTTAAACGTTGCCAAGATATTGCGATCACTAGGATGAAAGAATGCCAACTTAAAAGGAAAACGTGGTACGATCGCGATGCCGTGGAACGGAAATTTGTAGATGGGGATCTGGTAATGGTGTTAGCTACCTCTAAACAAAATAAACTTGAGGTGAACTGGATAGGGCCGGGAAAGGTACTTAGTAGAATTTCGGATTCAAATTATGTGATAGATCTACCAGGAAGAAGGGACCGTAGTACTATCTATCACGTTAACTTACTAAAACCGTATAATCGGAGACTCGAGCTGGTAAGCCTGGTTGTAGAAGAGGTCTCGGATGACATAGAGGGAGATGCTGAAATTCCTTATCCAGATAAACAATGCACGAAGTTTGACTATCACATTGCGGGAAAGTCAACTGCAACTTAAACTATCCCCCTCTCAGATCGACGAATTAAAACAAGTCATTACTAAAAATAAGGACGTGTTTTCCCCAGACCCTGGGACGACTCACTTGATGCGAATGGATATTGAACTGATCTCCGACAAGCCCATTAAAACAAAACCTTATCGGATGTCTCCGAGACAAATTAACATATTGCGAGAAGAAATTAAACGTTTGTTGGAACTGGGTGTAATAGAGATAGGACAGTCCGATTATACACTTCGCCTCTTATTTTAGTAGAAAGCCCAAATAAAGACCCTCGTCCATGTGTTGACTATCGTCGATTGAACGAGATAACTCGAGCTGAATTTTTCCCTTTGCCAAATATAAAAGAGATAGTAGAAAAGTGAGTGCGGCTCCCTATGTAACTGTGATGGAATTGTCGAAAGGTTACTTTCAGATTCCGCTCACGCCGAGAGCTCAGAGATACGCAGCTTTCGTTACTCCATTTGGCACCTATATCCCTAAGAAAATGATGTTCGGGTTAGTATGTGCGCCCTATTATTTTTGCAAATTGATGGCCCAAGTTTTAGAGGGGTTGGAGCCGTTTGCATTGCCGTACATAGACGATATAACCATTTTTTCAAAGATCACGTAAAGCATATCAACATAGTTTTAGGAAGATTGAGAAAGGCGGGGCTATAAGTGAAACCCTCTAAATGTAAGTTTGCTCAAGAGGAAGTCTTATTTCTAGGGCATCGAATTGCTTCAGGGGGTAGGTCTCCGAGTGATCTGAAGGTAAAAGCTATAGCAGATTTCCCGCGGCCCACCACTAAAACACAGGTACGATCCTTTCTCGGTCTAGTGGGGTACTACTCTCATTATATCCCAAATTACAGCACAATAGCTTCACCCTTGACCGACGCACTGAAAGGGAAAATTAAGAAAGAGAAGATCACTTGGGATGAGAAATGTGGGAAAGCGTTCGAGGAGCTAAAAGCGAAACTCGTCTCCCAACCCATATTGTTTGCCCCAGATTTTGCCACGGATTTCATCCTGCAAACGGACGCGAGTGAGGTGGGTGCTGGGGTTGTTTTATCGCAAAGAATAGAGGGGGAAGAACACCCCATCGTTTTCCTAAGCAAAAAATTTTCTAAAGCGGAGCGAAACTACAGCACGGTGGAAAGGGAATTAACTGCGATAATTTTTGGTCTAAAGCGATTAAAGCATTATTTAGACGGGCAAAAATTTATTATAGAAACTGACCACAACCCTTTAAGGTACCTAAACAAGATGGGGAGTACTAATCCTAGGTTACAAAGATGGGCGTTGAGTTTACAGCCGTTTAATTTTGAAATCAAACACAAACCTGGGAGGCTCCATGGAAACGCGGATGGCCTAAGTAGATTGGAATAAGTAGTTTGTGGATTTTTCTATTAATTATTATATATATTTAAATTACTGTTTTATTTATATGTGTGTAAGTGTATCTGTGTACATTGTGGAAGAAAATGGATGTTAGTGAAAATCTCTGATGTCTCTTAATCAACCGTTGGCCAACAGAGGTTTACTTCTGTAGTCATGCGCGATTAAGTGTAGATGGTTAGTAAGAGATTGGCATTTGACACATTTTGTTTAAAAATTATAATTTAAAGGTGAAATGCAACTTTGAGAAAAATAATCTCAGATTCGGATTTTAAGATCTAATTGTGTGAAGTGTACATTTTTTTTATAAATTTTGATTCATGTATTATGTTATTTTTTTTATTGTGTTTAATACCGGGATTGCTGCCCTGATTAATCTCATTGATGGGACGATCTTTATGTGTGTGATTTCTAAGAACTGAATCCAACTAGAACCAGAGCAGTCCCGTGAAATGGACCTTTTTTTAGGGGGAAGGAAGTTGTGACGTTCTCCTTTTGAAACGAGATTCACTCTTTCAGGACAATACTAGACAGAGTTTTAGGTGCACGTGCAGCTGGGGTTCATTATCGCTTATTTAGCGTCGGGACTTTGGTGCCGGTTAGACGAGACCAACAATTGTCTGACCATTCTACTGTGGACGAAATCGCTTCCGGGGCAGCGGACTGTCGCCTTACTTACACAATGGCGAATTGTCCTCAAAGGCGGTAAAACGACGACAGTGGGCCGGAGGTGGATCGGCCGTCGGTGCTTGTGTCGGACACCTGCTGGTTTGTGAAGATATCGGGTGAGTGGACGATTGGCGGATTATGGACCAATGGGCTCTAATGAGTTGAGGTTGAAGGATCGACTCATATGGGCCCACAAATGCGAAGACGTGAGGGGGGAGAAATGGATTGCCCCTGATGTTTTTAAAAGTTGGAAAAACCGGGAGAAGAAAAAGAAAAAGAGAACGAGAAAAAGAAGGAAAAAGAGCTCGAAAAAGACAAGGGCTGGTGGTTTTTAGGAAGCGGAGAGGAGAATCCCAGAGTTTTGCTCGGTGATGCTGACGAGGAATAGGAAACGCGAATGAGTAAAAACGCCTTGCGGACTGGACGGAGGCAAGCTGTGGAGTGAGCGACTTCAAAACGGAGTCACCATACTGGCTAGGCACGGAAACTATTAACTTTACAATCTAACTTAAATCGATTATATTATTGGAGAAAAAAATTAAAAGTATTTTTTTTACTCCAACAACCTTGCTGTGATGTATCATTTTCACGCTACCTTCTGACGACGTTACATGGCATTACATTTTAAATATGATTTCTGGCATATGACTGCCACGGCTGGCTCAGATGTAGTCCAACCTGGATGTCCAATTTTCGATGACTTTTTCCAACATTTGTGGCCGTATATCGGCAATAACACGGCGAATGTTGTCTTCCAAATGGTCAAGCATTTGTGGCTTATCCGCATAGACCAATGAATTTACATAGCACCACAGAAAATAGTCTAGCAGTGTTAAATCACAAGATCTTGGAGGCCAATTCACAGGTCCAAAACGTGTCTTTCAATAAATCGATTGTGGCACGAGCTATGTGACATGTTACGCCGTCTTGTTGGAACCACAGCTCCTGGACATCATGATTGTTCAATTCAGGAATGAAAAAGTTAGTAATCATGGCTCTATACCGATCACCATTGACTCTAACGTTGTGGGCTTCATCGTTTTTGAAGAAGGATTCCACCAGCCCATAAAGCGCACCAAACAGTCAGTTTTTCGGGATGTAACGGTGTTTCGACATACACTTGTGGATTATCTTCACTCCAAATGCGGCAATTTTGTTTGTTGACGTAGCCATTCAACCAGAAGTGCGCTTCATCGCTAAACAAAATTCGCTTATGAAAATCGGGAACAACGGCAATCTCGTTTTGGGCCCATTCGACGAATCTACACCTTGCTTGATCATATTTAAAATGTAATGTCACAAGATTATCTTTCGAATAAAAAAAAATTCATGTCAATCGAATGATACATCGTTGTTTTATTGCAATTTAAAGTTCTATACCTCTAAAAAAACACCCTTTATATATACACTATATATATATACAATATATGTATACATATATATTTAATATGTATAAAATTTAAATCTTGAAATATTTTTGTATCGGAAAACGAGATGAAAATATTTTTTTCCTTACACTGACTAACCACATCTTTATTTAACAAATATCAACCTTAACGAATTGCATTAAAGTTATTCCTTCATCAAAATGTATAAATATTAACAAAATTTATAAATATTATTTCTTACTTAAACCTAAAATATTGGCAATAAAACTAATTTCAGTAACCATTATTTCTATTTATGTGCCTTTGTGTGATGATATCTTGTGTGGCTCTCATTTAAAATGAAAAACTCCACTTATCATCAAAGAGGGTCAGAACCATCCCTAACACACCGCCATTGAATTTCCATTGTAAAAACCCATTATCCATTACGTACACCGATCAATTTTACTCCTTCAGAACTTAAAGACAAAAAGCAAAGAAAACACAAATCCGAAAAAATCGGGATTTTGTCTCGAAAGAAAAGAGTACCAAGACGCTACCTTAGCAGCATGGCCCCCACACAACGTTCTTCCTCATGTCCCGCTGTGCAACAACAATTAGGGCATAGTTCCTATGCCCATACCTGAATCCTTAATGAATCCTCCACATTCAATGGTCCACAACAGAGATTCTCTAAACTTTTCTATCAATTTGGAAAATATCTGTCTCTTCTCTTACTATCTTTACTCCTTTTTTTATCCTCTACCATCCTTCCATTGATGTTCCTTGGGAAGGACAACAAAGGAGGGCCCGCTTCTTTGTTTGGAACAGTGCACAGAAGGAAGAACCCCCGAAACATTTGCTAAGTGGTTTCTATTCCTTCCTCTGAAGCAGCGGGATGCCTCTAGTCATTAACGTTCCTTATTGTTCCTCAAATGTAACCCTAGACCAAGATAGAGACAATGCTTCGGGAGGTTTATGTCGCAAACGATTGTCATATCAGCGCGTGCCCTATCCTTCTGTCCGAACTGCTGTCTGTGACATCCTGTGGGGGTGATGATATTCCACCAGGGGGGTGGAGTAATATGATGCGACCGACCTTCTGTTTCATTCGAGAGCACCCCCTGGTGGGAGACTATGATGTCCTGCTCTATTGCTCGAAACAATGATTCTCTGTGAGGGTTAGAGAGGGAGGGTGGACCAGTTCGTCCCGGGTCGTTTGTTTCGCTCCTGGGGTGGAATCGTTTGAACGCATTCGAAGTGAGATTCGACTTCATTCGATATGGAATGGGATTAGTGTGGATTGGAATTTACGTTTGGGATGAGAAATATCTTAAAATCATTTTTAATTGTGAACTTTTACATGAGAGGGGCGAGTAATATATCGATCTTTTAGTGAGTAACGTTCAGAATTTTTCAGGAATAAAATAAAAAATATTGCGAATGTTTCTTTTTTTGTAAAGTTTCACGAAGGGATTATAGGAAAAAAAAGAACGGTTTATGGAATAGTTATCAAAAAGAACTAATGATTAAATTTGTTTTTGAATACATCTAATCCAATAAGAATATCCCCCTTTTATATGTCCCCCTTCAATTCGTTTGTTCTTTAGCAGTACATGGACTCGAACCTACGACTCTAGAAATAAAACACTGGCGTAACGGAGAATATTAGAGGCCCCCTTTGAAAATTCAAGGTTTGCTTTTAATATTTTATAAATTGGTTAAATACATACTTTTGGCATCAGTCAGGTTTTGGCCCTTCCTTTCCCTCAATGCGGGGGTTACAGGGGTGCACGTTACGCCACTGACTAACCACGAGCTTGTGAGCATGGTAATTCGGTTAACATTGCCACTAGTTAATTTTTGTATGAAAAATACGATAAAAACTCAATTGCTTATATTTTTTTAATTCCTACTATTATAGTTCACTGTCTCCCTATATTTATATATCTTATTCAAATTTACAATTGTTTCTAAAATACACTCTATAACAACAAAAGAAAAAGACACACTAAGAACGAGTTGTTCGATAGAGACAAAAATTGGTGGGTAGAAAGAAGGTTGAATAAATATTTTCAGAGTTACATAGTTACAAAGTAACGAGCTCAATAAAGAATTGACCCAACTCTAGCCTGAATGCAAGCTGCCACACGACGTGACATAGAGTGATAAAGCACCCTGATGGTCTCCTGTGGTATTTCTTGCCAAGTTTGCTCCAACTGTCCTGCCAGGTCATCAACATTCCCTAGTAGATGCAGTCGCCTTCCCATCATATCCCAGACATACTTGATTGGAGTGGGATCTGGCGATCTGGTTGGCCAAGGAAGTGTTTGATAAACTGTAAGACAGTTCACAGTAACACGTGTGGTATGTGGTTTGGCATTATCTTGCTGAAAAATAAGTCCAGTGTACTGCAAAAGGAACGGTAGCAAAACAGTTCTCAGAATGCCATCGACGAACCGATGTGTTGCAAGTGTGCCTTTAATAACGACCAAAGGGGTCCGGTTTCAGAAGAAATGCCCCCCTCCTAGACCATAACTCCTTGTTAAAGGCCTGTGTGGTGTGCAATAGTGAAAGCAGGATTGGAACGCTGCCCTGGCCGTCTCCGGACACGTCTTCGATGATCTTCAGGACACAGATGGAAGCGGGATTCGTCGCTAAACACTATACGTCCCCAGCCAGCAGGATTACAACCTGATCGATTCAAGAACCACTATAATCTAACTCAAAAGTGTGCAGGCGTGAATGGCAGGTGGCGTAGCGGTTGGTACGAGCGTAAATTTCGCTCTATTAACCGTCTGGGAATGTTCATGGTGGACACTCGTGTGCGGGTTGTACGTCTGATGGTTGATAACGATGAATCAAGCGCTGGGACAGCTGATCTGACAATTAATCTGTCCTCCTGATCTGCTGTGGCCCTAGGTCGACCGCTACCATCATGACGTTGAAATCTACCACTGTCCACCCATTCTTGCCAGTATCTTCTAATGGCTGCATCGTTCAACCCATATGACGAGCGATTCTCTGATTTGCCCAACCTCCCTCTTTTAGTCGAATGATACGACCTCTTTCAAACTGTGATAGTTACTCGTAATGAGCTCGAATCCTGCGGAGAGGTATTTTTTCAGTTCTTCAAAGGTGTCCTAAATCGCAATGCAACAGAATTTTTCACCATCAGATTGAGAATCGCTTCTTATGGACACTTGCTGAGTGCACAGTTTCGATGCGCTGTAGTTTCCGCTATTCATTTGTGGTGCACCAAATTTCAATCATTTGCATGTTCGGTTGAAAGGTCTTTGCATACAAAATTTTATTACAATCGGGCAACTCCTTCTTGATGCGTCATTTTTTTGTTATATAGTGTACTTTCTATTCATCCAAGTTCAAATACATTTTTTCAAACTTGTAGTGGATGGCACTTGATGTTAATACAGTTTTATCAAATGTTAATTCATTAATTAAATTAAAAATGAATAAATAGTAACAAAAACAAAAGTAATAGTCCAACACCTTATATCAGTGCTTCTCAAACTTTCAATACTGGCGCCCCCCTTTTCAATCACAATTTTTATCGCGCCCCCCTCATACATTAATAATGTACTGAATGCAATAATAATGCGCTTTTTTTAACGCTAAAGCTACAATACGCGATCTTAATTATAAACCATACAAATTAATAACATAAGTATTAAATTTTGTATGTGTTACTTTTAAGCAAAACAAAAAAACTAATAGGATAGTTATTATGTTATTTTTTCTTTCTCTAATTTTTAAATTGAACACATTGCAAAATCCGGTGGCTGCTTAGAAGACAAAATATAGATATCTGCTGAATATAGAAAAAGAACTCAAAGGGTCAGTTTCTAATCATAAGCATTCCTTATAAAAACTTTGCTTTGCAAGACAAGCCTATGGAAGTCGTTAATACTTATTAAACTTGTTCTTAATTTAGTATTAATTAATTAGTTATAAAATACTCTGTGCAGCACTGATACATGAAAAGTATACCAACTGAAGTGCCCGCTCATTGCACGAGTTTATATTTATAAGAAAATAAAACATTATTGATATAATAGCTAAATTGTAAGGAGAGTAAAGCCAAGTGCGGGACAAACTTTACAAAAATGTAAAATGATTTTTTTAAAAAATGATTGCTCAAATTATAATTAGTTTTAAGCGAATTGTAATTTTAATCCTCACGGAACTAGCATTTATAATTGGTGTTAAATAATGAACAATAATATAAAATTTCGATGAAGAATAATTGTATTATTTTTAATATATAAGCGAAAGAACTTCAACATGTTTTAACCCGGGAGCAGGCGCGCACTCGATACGGTCGAGCGGGGTTATTGAGTCACCCCAATCCTGTTTTTTTTATAATTATTTTATTGTACACGATAAAAATCGTGATTCCAGTGAATAATTTAATTAAGAGAAAGTAAACTTGCCTACTTTCAAGGACTTTTCAATTTTTCTTTGGTAACAAATAAACAGTTTTGCTAGAATTAACGATTTCGTGATCTGTGTGTCCAGCGCGACCACTTCCAGGTAAAAAGTGAATTCATTATGATAATATGTATGTTACTGCTAAAAAAATTGTGTAAAACGTTTTTCGTTATGCTTTATATCAGTGTTTCGCAAACTTTCAATACTGGCGACCCAATTTTCAATCATAATTTTTGTCCCGCCCCCATCCCCCTCTGTACAACAATAATGTATTTACTGCAATAAAAATGCACTTTGAGAGAAAGACTCTAAAGTTACAATACGATCTTAATTATAAACCGTACAAATTAATACGATAAGTATATTAAATTTTGTATGTGTAACTTTAAAGTAATATATATTTTAAGAAAAAATTACTTAAAATATATATTACTTACTTATTATTATGTTATTTTTCTTTCTTTAATTTTTAAATTGGAACAGATCGCAGAATGATATATTTAATTAAAGATTTATTTCCTTTAGCATTCATTTCTCAAAGTAGGAATGTCATTAGAAAAATAGTCTAGTCTATGTTGCTCTCTATCATATCCATCACATCTGGCATTATCGGGTACGTTTGCGTGAGTCTGGGCAACTTATCGGACGGCTGCGCAAAACATTTAAAAATGCTTTTCCTCGTACATTTCCAGTCAGTTTTGGTCGACTCGATACTTCTATAGCTACCGAATCTAGCGTGAATGTACATTTCTTAAATTTACACGTTAATTGTAATTCACGGTAATTAAGTATTTACGGCAGTAGATTAAAACAAAATCATAGATGCATTTTTAAGTCGTAAGCCAGGGGTGTCCAACACGCGGCCCGCATATGTGTACGCGGCCAGTACGTAAATTGTGGCCCGCCGACTCTTTTTTGAAAAATTTAAATATCAGGTTTTTAAAATTTTTTCATTTTGAAATTTATTAAGGAGAAAATTATGTATATGTCTACAATGTATTTGCCTGTTACCTGTTCTTGTTTTAAAATAAATCTTTTTTGATAATAGAAACGTCCTTTTGATTAAAAAAGATTTATATTTTATCAAACAGTTATATTTGATTTTACTATAATAAATAACTTTTTTAATAAATTCCGAATTGCATTATGCACATTCTTTACTATGGATGGTACATGATTCTCTATGTGTGCGACTTTCATTTCTCCTCCTCTTGTGTTTGGAGTGCACAAAAAGCAAGAGGCAGTTAGAGATGTTTTTTAAAGTTTAAAAAAAATATTCAGGACGGTTAAGATAAAGGGCAATGCATACTAAATCGTTTGAGAATAACAGCACAATCAAATTTCAACAATGAGTAACGAAAGATCAATCTAAAAGGAACACTGTAATTTTCAAGAAAATGACAACTGTAATATTTTAAACATTATTTGATCATTGCATTATTATATTATATTATCTATGTCTGTATACAAGAAAAATATGAAAACAATAACAGTAATTCATTCTGTTTTAAAATTTCCCTCCAATAAATGTTTTTTTTGTTTCCAAATCTGATATAAATATACATATTTTTATGTACGGCCCGCGAGATTATAATGTTTTTCCGAAGTGGCCCGCAAGGTCATTTGGGTTGGACATCCCTGTCGTAATCAAACATCCGATGATAATAAAGGATCAACAAGTACACAGACGAGCATGGTTCCTAAAATTAAATCAAGGCAATATTCTCAAAAATACTTAAATTTTGGATTTACCACTACTGATGTAAATGATGGGAAAAAGAGCCCCAGCTCGTTATGTGTTAAAACTTGCAAATCTGAAGAACAACATGTGAAAGTTGTTTTTAAAACCATGTAAAATCCTATAGCCATATTGGCAAAGAATTTTAAAAAGTATTTTCTTGATGAGGACAACTTGGAGTTACGAGAGAGTGGATTAGAGATCTATTTCAAGGTACTCCAGAAGGGCTCTCAACTACCGAAGAAGAAATCTTCATAGATTTCACATCCAGTGAAAAATTAAAAGGTAATCTTGTAATAAATCGCTCTTTGAATTTTGGGTAGGGGTGGATGATGAATTCTCTGTACTGAAAACAAAAGCACTTCGTATACTATTACCATTTTCAACATCCTACCTTTGTTAAACCGGATTTTCTGGGGTGGCTGCTTTGAAGACAAAATATAGATCTCAGCTAAATGTAGAAAAATAACCCAGAGTGTCAATATCTGATAATATAACTTCCTTTGAAAAACCTTTCTCTACAAGACAAGCCCATAGAAGTCACTAATAATTATTAAACTGGTTTTTAATTTAGTATTAAGAAATTATTTATAAAATAACTTCTTCAGAGTACTGATACATTAAACGTATACTGGCTGAAACACCGGCTCTCTTTGCACGAGTTCATTTTTTAAAAAAATAAAACATTATTTTAGATATAATAGCTGAACTCTAAGGAGCGTAAAACTGCGTGCACGACATTGTATACAAAAATGTAAAATGATTTTTTTAGATAAATGCTTCAATTATAAATAACTGTTTAAAAGAACTGTAATTTTAAACCTCACAGAATTAGCATTTAGAATTAATGTAATAATGAAAAAGAATATAAAATTCCGATGAAGAAAAATTGTGTTACTTTTTAATATTTAAAGCGTGAAGACTTCAAAATGTTTTAACCCGGGAGAAGGCGCACACTCGATACTAACGTTGATGGTAGCGCGGGGGGACTCAGTCACCCCAATCATTTGTTTATAATTATTTTTACTATACACGATAAAAATCGGAAAAAAAAATTCCAGTGAATAATTTAATTAAGAGAAAGTATACTTACCGGCTTTCAAGGACTATTCAATTTTTCTTTGATAATTTGAGAAAAAATCCAATAAAACTGAACTAAAATGATTCAAAAGTGCAAGACCTTAAAAAAGGACGCAAATCAGAGACACTTTTCACTAATATTACAGAAATGTTATTTGCTGGCAAAGCTGTCATATTTTGTTCCAAGTTATTGTAGTTTTAATGAGCTTTCATGATCGAGTGAGTGAATATTAACGTCACACTATTCAGCTACACGAGGGCTTTTGGAGACGGACCTCGTAATTTTGAACCATGGTCAAGTGACAAGGACGATACTTGAGCTGGCCTCTTTTAACTACCACACCACACCAACAAGAGGATGTTTGAGCTCTCGACAGATTTAACGTGCATCTTTCTCCTGCACGGTGGGTCTTTAGTGATACTGGACTCGAACTCGTGACACCTTTCGTGATCAACAAATAGCAAGTTGAACTTTTCTTTCTTGTGTTTTTTTGACAAGGCGAACTGAACCTTCTGGTACACTTATGGCTTCATATTTTAAGTTGACGGATTTTTTTAGGAAACATTTGAAAATTTTCCTTTCGTTTCATGTTCCTGGCGTTTCTCAATCATGAATAATATACATTCTTTCAGCAGATTCTTCTTTTGCTTTATCAGTTTCATTTTCCTTCACTATAGATCACAGATGCCCCGCGCCACTACTCCCGGGTTAAAAGTGTATTCAGAAAAAAATACGGATGATCTAAAAAGGATTATGTCGTTTTTCACTATGCTTTATATGTTAGAGAATACTCATAAAAATATAAATCTTCGCCAAATAATCCTTTAAATCACCCAATTATTTTCCAATTATCGTAAAACTCTTTATTATTTACAATTTCCCTAAGCGAAAAACAAACACATAAAAGATGGGATGGAACTAATGTAGAACTAACCATACCAGTAAGTTTGAACGTCAATCAAATGATTAACAAATGTATTATGCAGCCTGGCTGAAAAGTGAATCATATCTTCCTTTTCTTTTTCTACAAGTAATGTACAGTATTTCAATAATAATTACAGTGATGAATTATTTATCTTAGAATTTTTCTCAGGGTCTGGGTTTCGTTTTTTTTTAACAAGTAATATTTTATGTTAAAGCGTAATAAAAAAAATCTCTCACTGAGGAAATACAGCAAATTAAACAAAATGTTTTTTTCCCTTTAATTTGGCTTGGGGATCAAAGATAGCTATTTGATGACGGAAAAACGCTAGATGATAAACATAAATTATATCAGTGTTGTGTATTTTTTTTATTGTGGAAGAAAGTATTTTGTTTTACTTCTCTTTCAGGTTATTTTTTTAAAAAAAAATCTTTAAATTTTCGATATGCTCGCGCCTTCTTTGTAGGGTCATCGCGCCCCTCCCAGGGGGCACGCCCCACACTTTGAGAAACCCTGCCTTATATAGAAAGGAACATCGTTCGTTGTGTCCCTGTAGCGCAATAGTGTCCCAACGCGCATTAATGCATTTTGGACTTTTAATCCAAAAAACGTGGGTTTGAATCCCGTTTGGGATGGCCTAATTTCTGAAAATGTGATTTTAAGTAATGAATAAATAGTAACAAACAAAAATAATAGTCCTTCACTATATATAGAAGGGGAAATCACTTTTTATTTTGCCACTTAATAACGGGATTCTGTCATATGCATATACATATTTATATTAATTGTAAGTATTTAATGAAAAGTAACTGGAATAAAATTTTTCTCTCTTTGTTGACTTAAAATTTTGTTTTATATTACTTGTATAGATATATTTATTCACATTTATGTGTCTAGCATCTAAGACTTATTTATTTAATATTTATATCTTGAACATTAATATTAAAAATTCCTACATTTCATTCAATAATTAAAATAAAATTAGGTACGCTTCACATTGCCTGAAGAAAGAATACAAAGTTTAAATAAAAAAGTACTAAAAGTAATATGAATTATTCGTTGCTGTTTGTTGATTAAAAATACCTATGTTAACAACGAGAGGTTACCTCATGTGACAGCTCTTTCTGAGGCATCTGAATCCTTTAAAGAATTTCATCTGGAAATAAAGTTTTTGTGTAGATTAATTGGTTTTCGAAAGATTTTGCGACACACTGAATTTTTTTAATCAGAAAATCTGTAATATTTAATTAATTTTTTTGTTAGTCTAATGCAACTAAATTCAAGTTCTGCATGTAATTCCGAGTACTTAAGTTGAACTGATCTTCAGATTTATTTGGAATTTTAAATCACGTTTTAACACTTGGATTTAAACTTAAGAAATTATTTTCCAGATATGTATCAAGTTTAAATTCTTGAGAAATTAAGCTAGCAGTTAATTGATAAATTTCGATTAGTGATCGAGTAATAATAAGAGATTCTAACTTGTGTTAGAGGAAATACGCCAGGTAAGAAAAAATTTAAAAAAAAATGGCTTCTTCTTTGGACCATGTTCATTTAAAAACGTGTAAAAACGCAGTTGGACGTACATACATATATATAATCATTAATAATATACTAAATTGGTATAGTTATAGCTAATTGCTAAGCAACATATATATGAATATAGCAAGAGAGGGCATATCAGAGTACTATACTCACAATAATAAAAAAAATAAACACTTGGACTTAGGACTAAGATTACAGGGTTAGACATATTTTCAAGGGGCAGACTTTCCTCTTTATTTATTTGTATTAACTTAACTCAGTGGCGCAACAGCCCATGAGGGCCAAGGTCCACTGTGTCCAACTCAATATACGTGACCTTGGGCCTTGAGGTGCATGAGCAGATGTTCCGATCAGGTGGTCAGTCAGATGTGAAAACCCCAGTGTTAAGCTCCTAAGCAAGCTTAGTGCTCATTTATCGACCCACTGAAGGGATGAAAGGCTGAATCGATTTTACCCAACCCGGGGTTTGAACCTCGGACATGTGGAGCGGAAGCCCGACACACTATCACTCTGCTATTGGGCTTCGTGTTTATTTGTATTACAGTGCCAACATAACAAGATAAATTACAGTATTTAGTTAAGATTGAAATTAATTTCTAAAAATATAAAACTTCAAAATGCTTTAGTATAAAACAATATTCTACTTATTTAGAAGTATGTAAGAAACTAAAAATACTAAAATTAACTAGAAAAATATAACCCCTAATTAACAAAAACAACACCCCACCCCCTACTAAAATATTGCATACGCATGTGTATGTGTGTACATTGACTGTGAAGCAGAATCCTGGCATTTTAAGAATTTACATAATTAAAACGTTTTATGGGCTAATGAAGACTTTTCTAAAGGGCAAGGTGATAAAAGGATACACACACGAATGAATTCACTTTAGTTCTCTTGACCTGTCACCACCATCCATGAAATGTATAAGGGGGAAGGTGGGTGGCGAAACAAATTGCGGGGACACCACGTCACTCCCCATCATAAAGTACATTCATCGTTGTTTTCATCGGTTAAAAAGAGGACTCCTCCTCCTTCCCTTTCATTCCACCCAATCGCTGTTAATGAGGAGTGTTGAATTGCAGAAATTGAAAGGTGAGTCAATGCCGCGATCGTTTGAAAGGGAATAAAAAAAAAGAGTGTGTATTGATGAGAATGATTTGGGTGGGATTGAATGAGGCGAAATTGGGACGGAGTTTTCACCCCCTTCACTGGTTGTTTGGTTTATCTTGTGCCATGAATGGAAAAAAAAAAGAGTTTACTTTTGTTGAAATGATTGGAGGGTGATAAAAATAAGGAGTTCTGGAATTGATTGTGCTTGTTTATGAAATAGTAATGAAAATTTTTTACAAAGGAAATAATTTTAAAAGAAGCTGTTTAATCTATTGTTATGGAATTTTCGGACACTTACTTGTTTCTCTGCCGAAATGGTTTAGTGTAGCAAAGGTAAGACCAAGGGAGAGTTTACATTTTTCAATTATTTTAAACGAATAGGAGTGGAGGAAAATTTGGTAGCTAAATATCGTCAGCTTGCCAAATTTGGCAACAAATAAAGATTTTCTACAGAAGTCCATAAAGTTCTATGACGATTATATATATTTGACTAGAAAAGCCTTGAAACTTCTGCAAGCTTCTTTCCAGCCTAAAAAAGGATGATGCAGGAAAGCAACATTGGAGTTAAAGCTTGACAGTGATTGTATATATTTTCATTTGCCTCTTGCGCTGTTGTGACCGAAGGTCCGTATTTCTGTATGAACTCTGAATTTGTGTTGTTGTGAATACTTGTTAGAATAAAAAATCTATTGTAATTTCTTGAAAATTGCAGAAAAATTGCAATTTATTTCAAAAGAACTCGTGGGCTTTCAATGCATTTCAAAAACTATCTTAACCACATAATAATAAGATATTTAGGCATATGCTTTTCCTCGAGATCAGGGTCTTCGTAATCCAGGGATCTTGGTCACTAGACGGACATATTTTAAGTCAAGTTTTTAATTCGAGTCCTGATTCAACAAAAGCTCCGTTTGAAATAATGGGGGCTGAAACACATAAAGACAACTAAGCCTTAAAGACACGTGGCAGATTCATGGTTCCCATAAAATATCCCTTGTCAAAACATGGGAATTGAAGGACTTTAGCCAGGTGGATCTCATCTTTGAAGCTCCTGTGTGACCTGGCATGGTAATGAGAAGAAAGAGATACAAGTTTAAATGTCGACTAAGGTCCACAAATCTGAGTTTGGTCACTGTTACACTTATTGTAGATTCAGGTGCGATGTTAATTTAATCCAAAACAAAATTTCTAATTGTGGCAAGGAAACAAGTATTTTTACTTATTAAAGTATTCAGAAATAAGTGGCAATTTTAATTAAAGTAGCTTTTTTCTAAATTGTGTTTTGCTACGCAATCAATACTCAAAAATACACATTTTAAGGAAAAGGAGACGGTGGAAAAACGACAAAAAGGATTAAAGAAGAAACAACACTTTATACAGGGCGTGACAATTAAATTCTCTGACTGCACATGTCCTAGCCGCTAGGCTTGGTGTAAAGGAGTGGGGATGGAATATAGTTAACCTTGATCCTCTCTCTCTTCCTGGTGGCCTGTTATTCCATCCCTCTATCTAGTTCACTATGTTTTGTACCCTTGTTTGAGAAAGACGTTGTTGTGTCGAAGTGCCGCGATCATGATAAACGTAAAAATCAAGCTGCGCATAAATTTGAAATTTCTCGTGAAATTAAAAAAATCAGCAACCTCCAACAGAATGTTTTAAATTGTTAAAAGAAGTGTTTGGAGATAATTGCTCGTCACATAGTCAAATTGTTTAATATCACTAACGATTTTCAGAAAATTGGGAGGTTGTTGAAAGTGATGAACGTTCTGGTCGATAAGTGACATTAAGAACCGGTCACACTCATCGGTTTTGTACTATATTAATGGCATCATCGGGATTGAATGGGTTCAAGGTCAAAACGTAAAACAGAAGTACTACGTGGAGGTCCTGAGACAGCTTAGAGAAGGAGTGAGGAAGAAAAGGCGAAATCTGCAGAGCAACAACACTTGGATTTTGTACTAAGGTAATGAATGCCCCGTTGCACATTGAGCTCTTTGTAAAACAGTTCTAAGTGGACTAACGCAATATTGTGCATCCACCGTACACACCAGATATCGTACCATATGACTTCTACCAGTTTCTTAAAGTAAGAAAATGTATTGATTGATGGGAACATATCTTCAATCTGTAGAAGTGGTGAAGGCAAAAACTGCAGACTTACTGAAGATGGTGACACTTAATGAGCCGCAGCACTGTTTTGGACGATGGGAAACTTGTATGCTGCTATGTATAGATAGGGAAGAGGAGTATGTTGAAGGAGATTAAAAGGTATTTGTACATTGTTTTCAATAAAGCTAATTTTTAAGACCGAACTGGTTAATTAATTGTTACACTTCTTATCTTCACGGTTGTATAAAATTCCTCAAACCCATTGACAGCAGATAGGATTGAAAGCATATATCGACATTTTACCATGACATAACTTTTAAGAATCGATTTAAGAAACATGGCTATCTTGCAAATTTGACCTTCTTAGCTTTAATGCTATAGTCAACCATTTATTCAATCGACATTTTTTCGTTCACTTTCAGAGCCTAAAGTTAAACTTTTTTTTTATTTCTTTGTAATAATTCAGTTCATATCTAAGAAATTTTTTTATGCTAAGTAAACGCAAAATAGAAAGAAATTTTCAAGAAAAAAGGAATATTTTCAGCAATTTTTGTATTTTCACCGAAACTTGAAATAAATTTGTATCGTTTATAATTGCTCAAATGAAGCTAAGTTTTAATGTTAATGAATGAATTAATTTAAAAACAGTTAATGATATAGTTTTTATGATATATTTATAATGATGGTTAATGTATACTAAAATGAGCTTTTTGTAAAAAACTCAAAAATTTATTTTTTACAAATTTTTTTGTGAAAAATAGGTTAAATTTCGCAATGTTTGATAAAATATTTCATAAATTATTTAAAAAAATTCAAAATTAGCTAAAAGCCAATTTCAGTATAATGAGAAAGGTGTACTTAATTTGTATGAAAAATTTCAAACAAGTACATATGACAGATTTTGAGAAAAGGTACATTGAAAGCATCCAATTTAACATTGTCCGAATATATATATATAGAGAGAGAGGTTTCCAACTTCCCTTGTCTTGTACTCATAACTCAGAAAATTTCGATAGAATATTTACGAAATTCAAAATTTTAAGCTAATTTTACAACGAAAATTCTGTTATTATAATAAGAAAATTACATCCTTTATATGGAAAACTTCTTTTCTTTAAAGGAACCACTATATTAATTAAATAACACTATAACTTAGTTTCCTTTGATGTACCAGGAGTTTAAAAACTTCAAATATATTGAATTATTTCCTTTGAAAATTTTTATTCATATTCGTAAAGAGAATGAATTACAGTTTTCTATTTATGACCAGATGACGTCACTAAAAAGGACCGGACGGAATTTCCATTGAAGAGGGTGGACCACTTCTCTCAGGATCTCCACGGGGTTCCACTGTCCTAGAATAATGCCCTTAGATTGTTTTCGACTGCCGGATGAAGATGGTCATAAATGGAACAACTCGCGCCACTGGACACCTCTTATAGCACAATGACCACTCAAAAGAGCACTCCCCTCCCATTTTCCAGGGGAAAAAAAGCCCCGTTCTTTGCTGAAAGTTCCTAAATCAGTTTTTGATACTTCCTTCCGGTTCTGAGGAACTTTGAGAGCGGGCAAGATCGAATTAGGATATATGTTTTCATTTGGATTTTTTTTAATAAAATTTTAAAATTTTAAATAGGAGAAGCTTTGTTATCCTTGCATCTCATAAGATATCAATTGTCTTAAAAATCAATAAACATAAGTTAAGTAGAATATAGTGATAGTTTTATTCACAATTTATTTATATTGCGCTAATTTCATGTCATCTACAACTACAAGCGCATTTAATTTTAGATTCAGTTTAATGAGACAGATATACCCTGTCACACAATATTTACAATATTTTTCAAAATCAGGAGTGATGATTTGTTGAAATCTTCATCACAGCCCGTGAAAGATATTGTTAACCAACTTGCCTCTGTATTTACTTTTGTTGATCTTAACGCAAGAAAAATTTGCTCATAAATATATATCGAAACAAAAATGGAGAATATTTTCTTTCTATTTGGTTTTCTGATAGCCTTGGTGGGTCAAAAAAACACCTCCTCCCGCTTCATGGGCTACATGGGGCACGCTGGTCGCTATTTGCCCCTTCCCCCTGTGTTAATGCATTGAGAAACGAATTTAAAGTGCTTAATTAAAGAAATGATTAATGCTTACTTAATAAAAGAAAACTTAAGCAACATTTTGCAACATATAACGAAAATATGTTAAAAGATTATAATAAGAAGCTAATATTGTATAATTGCACTTACAGTAACTATACCTGCAGAATTGACTGGTTAAAAAAAGAAAAAAAAATAAATGTCTACGCTGTGAAGTATTCCATAAAATATAGCAACATGAAATATTATACAAGGATAAATCTGTTTTAGTTTAACATATATTGCAGTAGTTTTATCTTAATCCTTTGAAATTACTTCAAAGGTCTTGGAAATAAAAATCTCTACTATTGTGACGAATCTATACGGCACTTTTCCACTAATACTCTTAGACGTCTTTGGGGATTGTAAATTAGCGTATATTTCCAACCAGCTCTAAAAGAAGAAAATGGGATATTCAAATGAATTAAGGTATTTAAGGAGAGCGTTTTAAGTTAGCAGATAGAAGGCGATTGAGCCAAGAGCAGTAATGACGAAGTTAAAAGGATTCAAGTGGATTGCGTGATTAGAGTATTGCTGTTATTATTCAGCGAAGTAGCATTAGAAGGATTGATCTACCTGGAGAGAGCGACATTATAGCCAGATGATATATTATAACTTAGTTCTCTGACCACAAGAGTTCATATATAATAAAGTTAGGGAAAATTTAATGAATGTTAAAAATTCAAGTTGCGTATATTTCTCGGTCCTCTTATTCCGGTAAACCCGTTCGATATTAAGATTAGCAGTTGATTAATATCATATTTTGTAATTCAATTTAATAGTAAAGGTAAATCCCTTTGACGTAGACATATTGTTTAATATTTGTAATTAGAAGGTTGATATTTGAATTAAGTGAATAAATATAATTTGTTAATTTGTTATACTGAAAATGGCATCTTATTGTCCAGGGTGGAACCCAGGGGGGTTCTCACACTATTACTACTTGAAATTTTCTGCTCGAAGCAACTGCTAAAAAAATCCTATTTTATATTAACTTGAGTACTTTTAAGTTAATTTTTTTATCATATTGAATTCTGTTGAGCAAAATATCCCTATTTTATAAGTTTATGGTATTTTTTTTATTTAGGAATTACTAATTCGAAATTTTAAGGAAATGCTGTAAATAATTTCAGATAAAATAATACTAAAATAATAAAGAATATTTTTTTTATATAACAACGATCTTAAGATTTTTCAGCAACATTTACTTTTCTTTGTAAAATATTAAGCCAAATTCATTAAAACTATTGTTTCCTACAACTTAGATAATTTTATAAACTTTGTCTCGATTGCTCTCTCACGATAAACAAACCAAATTATACATATGCGCACATTTCCTGTTAATGTAAATTACTCATCCAATCAAGATGCAAAAAAATAAAGAACAAACACTGTCTTTAGATAAAGATCTTCGTCCAAAGATTCGATCTCTTAACTACTTACCCAAACCATTTCCACATCTTATGATATAAAAAAGGGAAGAATAATTTACCGTTTTTCTTCCAAGATCTCCACTCATTTGCTCCTTTTTTTACTTTTCTCACGTGAGGAAACTTTACCCCTTTTCAAATACCACCTTTTATTGCGATTTTTTTTACTTCTCTTCACTTCGCTTCCACCCCCTCTTCCCCCTTATTCATCGGATGCGACCGAATGCAATGAAAATCAAGGAAAACGGAGAATTTACATGAAAGTCCCATTTGTGGGACATTATTAAACAAACTGCTGGGCCCATTGTGGGGCTGGAAGACAGCCCATTTGCGAGCAAGCCGGGCCCGGGCCCTAATGGCCCCCGGGAGGATATTCTTGGGGCACTTTCATCAACCCCGAAGGCACTTTGAGGCTCGACAATCGCTCGCATTAAGAAAAATTCTAAGCAGACGATATTGAAAAGGTCCGAGTTCTTCACTTCTCTTCTTTTTTTCTCACTCCTCTCTCTTTATAATTTTATTTCCATCTACTTTGGCATTCCTCAAACCTTCTTTTCCCTGTGCTTTTCTTAGAAGAGCGCAGCCATTCTATATTCTCCTTCCATTTTACGGAGTACTTGGTTCTTTTTTTTATTTGTTTATTCTCTTGTTTGTTTATTTATTTTCTTATTTCTCTTCGCGTGTTTGTGAGATATTTTTTTCCCCTTCCACTAAAACCGATTTTGAAAAATCGTTCTACTGTGAGGGACTTATCCGTAAATGCGAAATATTTTTTCTCCTTCATAAAATAACATTCCTTTGTTTAGGATGTCATTGACAAATCTAATCTATATAATAACTATTCGCACTTTTTGTGTGTGTGTGTTGTATATGATATAATATATATATTTTTTTGCAAAAATTCATATATTCACAAGTTATTTGAATATCTTCAAGTAGTGCTTTGCACACAGTATTACATTTTTAAATCGACCCTCTTAATACTATTAAATAATAATGCTGAATGTTTATTATGGATAATGCAAAATGAATATTTCACAAGAATGCATCCATTTATGAGATGTTGAAAACTATTTTAATATTTTGCTCGATTGGCTTGAACAGGAAGTTATGAAAATCATTTTTAGCAATAATAAAGTCTTTATTTGGAAATATATTTATAAACACACGTTAAGAGGAGATGGTACGATTTCAACAAATTTTTTTAATTTAATGATTTTTATAATTTTTTGGTATGCGTATGTATGATCTAAAATAGATTTTATGTTCAAAATTTCATAAAAAGCTAACCATTTAATTTTTTAAGGGAAAAACTTGAAACGTTTGAAGTGAATTTAAGATGTGCTACTCCCCTCCTACAAAAACTAACGTACATATATGAAATTTAATTTACAAGTACGTCAATCTATGTATAACAAAAGTTGGCATGGGTTTTGCGATAACATGATTGGTATTCGTACAATACTTCTTTTCATGAATGCTTATTGAAAATTCCTTTAAAAATGTATAAATTCTAAATTCAATTATTTTTTTAAAAAATAAGTATTGCTTTTATTGAAAAATGCATACCAATTTTTATTCCATGTACTATTGGCAGCAAGTGAAAAAAATTACCAAGTAATAGGCACAATAGAAAAAGACTTAGCACACACACACACACACACACATTTTAAATGAAGACAAACTAGTTATTTTATCTTTCCGAGAAAGTCAGTTTAAAGTTGTGAATAAAAACAAACGTAAAAGTTTCTCTGCGTTTTTTAACAACTCTGCGTTTTTTAAACCTAGAGCTTTCAAATTTTGTGAGTTTGTAGAAAGTATATAAAAATAATTTAGGCTAAAAAAAAATAAGATTTGATTTTTGGATCGATTTTTGTCAATTGAATCATACTGTGTCTCCTATTATTTATCCTATATAAAAAAAAAGTTACAGAACTATTTTTGTTATAGGCTTAATGAAAACTACCAAATAAAAATAATTATGAAACAGTTTTTACAAAACATTTAATCTCGATCAAACATTTAACATTTGATTGATAGTCTGAATTGAATCATAAAAAGTTTATAAGTTAAATTGATTGATTGATTGCTTTTTAAAAAGCATCATGAGTCTACAAGAGAGCTGTTAGCGATGAAAACCTCATAATTTTGAACCTTACTCAAGTGATGAGGAAGACACATGAGTTGACACCCCACTCACCAAACTTCCCCGCCACTTCCATATGAGGACTGAATCCCGAGAAAAGTTGACGTGTATCAGCTCTTCTATATAGCAGATCTTAAGTGACAACAGGACTCGAACCCGTGACAGAAATAGTGCCGATCACGAGTTCACTACCATGACCATTTGTTTTTGGCGACCATATTTGTGAACCTGTGACAAGATCCAAATGAATGCCTCCGTGATAATCCTGTTAGGTTTAGAGTTATAATTAAGTCACACTGTAAAGCTGTACAAGGGCTATTGGCGACGGATCCCCTGATTTTGAACCACGGTCAAGTGACAAGGACGACATCTGAGCTGGCACCCCCTCTCCTAACTTCCACACCAGATCAAAGGGAGGTCGTTTGAGTCTCGACGTATTTAACTGCATCGGCCGCCTCTGCATGGCGGGTCTTAAGCGGTAGGAGGCTTGAACTCATGACATGCCTCCCATGAGTCCGTTCCCTTGACCACTAGGCTACCGCGGTCTCATGATAATCCTGAAGCTTATTAGATAAGAGGATAAGTTTCATCATCCGAATTTTTATACTAATCTGACGTTGACGTAGGGAATATAATGTTTCAGTTCTATTATAATACAGTGATTATATACGTAACAAGAGACGTATCGACTATTTAATATTCAATATCTTACATTCAACTAGTGCATAACAACAACGAGAGAGAGAGAGAGAGAGAGAGAAACTGGCTGTTTCGAGGGGGCATTTTAAATCTGTCGTGGCTTAAAGTTCTCACGTTGGAGTGGTGTGAAAGCTAGGATAATGGGGTACCAGCTCAAGTGTTATCCTTGTCACTTGATTGTGATTCAAAGTTACGAGGCTCGTCCCCAATAGACCTCGTGTTTCTTGGTACACGACAGACAGTATAATTCCTTAAGGTATCCGACTACGATCGGAACTGAGATTTAAAAAAGGCGCATAAATGGGTAATTTTCATGATATTTAGTGGCACTTAGATTAGAATACATGTATAAAGTTATTTTAAGGACATTTTGACAAAAAAATTTATTTAAATACAATATTTCGGCAAAAAATCAACTTAGAGTAACCTTTTTTCAAAGTGTTCTCCTTTAGTGAAAAATGCTTCTATTATAATGATATTTTGCCTGTATATAGCTCAGACCTCTGTATAGAGGCTCATCTATGATTTTTGAAAAATTCACATTATTTTCAGAGTTACAACCAATTGAAATAACTATTGGCGTTTTTTTCTTCTGTTGCCGTAAAACAAGGATAAACCCACTTCTAAGTTATATATTTCAAAAATTCTAGTTGAGCCTCTGTTCAGAGGTCTGAGCTATATATTGGCAAAATATTATTATAATAGCATTTTTCACAAAAGAAGAATATTTTGAAAATGGGTCATTCTATGTTAATTTTTTGTCAAAATATTGTACTTAAATAATTTTTTTATTGTAATACTATTCTTAAAGCAATTTTATATACATTTTCCAATCTAAATGACACTAAATATCATAAATATTATTTATTTATACGCTTTTGCAAAATCACGGTTCCGTACGTAGTCGAATACCTTAAACCAGTGCTCCGCAACCTTTTTATCGCTGGGAACCGGTCAACGTTTGATAATTTTACCGCGGCCCGCTGAAAGTGGGACACGTTGATTGTTTATGTTTTGATTGTTTTGATTTAACAATTTTAATTTAGTTACATTTAAATATGCCTTCAGAATAAAATATAGTTACACCAAAATGAATAAGTGATTTAATGTGGAATATAAAGTGCTTTTTCCGTGGAAAGTTGTGCAAATCCGAGAGAAATGCACCATTTCAAATAAAATGGCAATAGTTTAATGTTCTTTAGGTGGCCCGGCATCATTTGATCCACGGACCAGGGGTTGCGGACCACTGCCTTAAACGAGTAAAATACATAAATTATATAACATAATTGATATTATTTAAGTGGATTATTTTGGGGACAGTTAAAAACCTTTTAGGAAGATATTCATGATTAAAATGCAGATATACGCATATTAATTTAATGAATTTGCTGAATAAAAAAGTTCTTGTATTCTTCATCTTACTATCGGTTGAAAATTGGTTTCCTATTAAACAAACTAAAAATAAATGAAAATTTTAAATTAATATTAAAAATTAGGAAACAGGTAAAGTTTTTTGCGTGTAGAATTAGGTAATATTCGTGTTCCATCGCCAGTAAGATTATAATTCTCTGGTTGGATGATTTAGGGGGTCTAAGTATAAAATATTCGGCAGATCTTTTTGTTTGTCGTAATCCGAAATATCATAATACAATAGTAGAGTTTCCAATTAATTTTGTCGCTGAATTTTCTCTCTCTCTCTTTCACTTTCTTTCTCCCAATATTTTTTTCTTATTATTATAAGTCACTTGATCCTATCATAAGACTTTGACGAGAATTTTTTCAATGATATTACTCACACACACACACAATAGTTTTCCATAATTATCTTGAAATTCTTACTTTTTAGGCTATTTTTTTTCATGGCTCTTTTATATGTAGCAAAACTTTTAAATAGTAATAGTTTTTTTTAACTTTTGAGTATGCATTACATAATATTGTTATATATAATGGATTTGATTTTTAAAATGAAGATTTTATTCAGGTAACGTAGCCACATATCAGTACCAATTAGAGCAATATCATACACGAATTTTGATTTCAGTTTTAAAACTTTTGTGCTTTTACTTTAAAACTTTGGTGTGTTACTACACGGTTTTCTTTTTGATTATTATACATTATTTATTATATGCATATACCTATAAAAATTTGCATGAACAAATTTATCCTTTCCTAAAATACGTTTTTTTTTAATCTGAAATTCTTTATATTTATTTCTCATTTTAGTTATTCTCATCGAGAAAAATCGTTATGTCACCTTTACGGTGCTCAAAGTTAAGGCTAACAATAGGCATATAAATTTAGCCCCTAGCTGCGATGAATTTCGTGGACCTTGATCTGATGTTACTGTTGATCAGGTGGCATAAGTAACAACAACAACGACAGTTATACTCATACATATCTTTTGTAATATTTGTAACTAATAAAAATTACGATTGGGATATTATTCATTTCAACAAAACTAAGTTCAGTGGTGCAACAACCCATGAGGACTAAAGTGTACTGTTTTACGCTGAGGGCATGAGCAAATGTTCCGGTCAGGTGGTCAGTCTAAAGTGAAACCCCTATTGTTTAGTTCCCAAGCAAGCTTGGTATTCCTTTATTCTCTCAAGGGTAGAAAGGCTGAGTCGCGTGCGATCTTGCCCATCCCACGATTTGATCCCGGACCTGTGGCATGGAAGCGTAATACGCTACCACTCAGCCACTGGACTTCATCCATTCCAGAACTGGCATTAAAAATTTTTAAAAGAAAAAGAAAAATGAACAAATCGCTTAGTTATAAAGAAAATAAAAAAAGAAATTATTTAGTACCAATATATTTTAAACGATAATAAAAATCGAACGGCAACACACATTTTGCATTTTACAAACGTTACCTAACCACGTTGAAGAATTCTATATACGGAAATGCAACTTTCTAATGATGTAGATCAGAGGTCACCAAAGTGGTGGTCCGTGGACCTCTAGTGGTCAGCTAGAAAATTTCGCTGGTCCCCAGAAAAGTGTGGAATATACTCACTTATAGCGCTTAAGGGTCAAGTACACGGGGCGAGTTTACAAGCTACAAGCCGGCTTTTTTACAAGCAGCTCGTAAACTAGCCCAGTGTACTCACCGCACTCGCTTAAAAGCTGCTTTTAAAAAAGCTCTTGAAAAAGTTGACTCTGCCGGCGACTTTACACGCCACTCGCCAGCTTTTGAGCGATTTAGATTGTAAACTAGCCAAGTGTACTTGACAGTAGCTTGTGGATTGTCCAGAAGCAACGAGTAGAACGGTCTTGAAAATGTATATTTCCACGTGCCAGCTACTTGGCTACTGAGCGAGTGGAATGTTTATGTGTACTTGACAACTAGCGCACTCGCCAACTCGCCGGCTTCTTACTCGCCGGCTTGTAGCTTGTAAACTCGCCCCGTGTACTTGACCCTTTAGTTATGTTTTAAGATACATTGATTGCGTTCTTAAATCACAATTTTTAAAAAAATATATTGAACGTTCACAGAATCCTATTATTGGTCCGTGGGACTTTAATTATGAATTTACTGGTCCGTGAAGTAAAAAGTTTGGCGACCGCTGATGTAGATAATGGTGTAAAATGTCTGTTCTTTGCGAAAACCGTGAATAAACGTATTGTTTTTATAAAAATGGCTCCTCTTTCTTCATTCAGTGACGTAAATATAATTCAATACAAAAAAGAGAAAAATGATTATAAAACTGATGTACTGTTTTCTGTTTTAACGAAATATTTAAGAAACGAAATATTTAAACATAATGAGTTATTAATTCACAATAGGCTAAATTCATGGCGGTAACATGATACATCCAATCGAGAGTTCTTCATTGAATTCAAAATAAACTGACATTACATTTATACTTGTTTTTCTTGCAACATTTTGATAAAATTTCAAATCTGATAAGTGGGCAAAGATTCAAATGTTAAAATTCTTCTAAAAAAAGTCTGTCAAAATTTAAAAAAAAAACTACTAATACGAGTATTTTTAAATCGAGTTTGTTTTGTTTGCTTATGTACGTTTATTGTTGAAAAACATAATTTTTAAAAGAAATTCCCCAAGCAAACGTTGGCAAAGAGCATGGACTGATTTGCTGGTTGATTGATTGATTGAATATTAACGTCGCACTGTTCAGCTACACGAGGGCTTTTGGCGACGGACCACGTAATTTTGAACCATGGTCAAGTGACGTGGACGACACCTGAGCTGGCACCACCCTCTCCTAACTACCACACCCCACCAACGGGAGGACGTTTCAGCTCTCGACAGATTTAACGTGCATCGCTGCCCTACACGGCGGGTCTTTAGTGGGACTGGGATCGACCTCGTGACCAGGCAAGCCACGATCCGATACCTATACCACTCGGCTACCGCGGCCACACTGATTTGCTGGAGACACGTTATATAGTTGTTATCATATTTGATTATGACGTCACATGATATAGCTCATTTCGAACTGTGGTCAGAGATGGAGGAGATATCCTCCCAATTAAAAATTTCTCGAAATTTCTTTCGTACTGTGAGGGAAGTTTAAAATGCCCGTAAAAAATAGATACTTTCAAAAATACTTATACATATGTGTACAGAATTCTTGAATTAAAAAAATTGACCAATTAATAAGTTTTTTAAAAAGTAAAACTCTTTAGTTGTATAATGAAATTGAAAATATACTTAAAATGTTTTTTAAAAGATAATTTATTATATTAATCAGTTTTTAAAGCTTAATTATAAAATAATTTTTTAAAGAAAATATTCAATACATTAACTTTTGTTTGAAAATATTCTAATTCCAAAATAAATTAATTAGTTATGCTTGATTTCAATCACTCGGACTGATTGATTGATTGAATATTAACGTCGCACTGTTCAGCTACACGAGGGCTTTTGGCGACGGACCACGTAATTTTGAACCATGGTCAAGTGACGTGGACGACACCTGAGCTGGCACCCCCTCTCCTAACTACCACACCACACCAACGGGAGGACGTTTCAGCTCTCGACAGATTTAACGTGCATCGCTGCCCTACACGGCGGGTCTTTAGTGGTACTGGGATCGAACTCGTGACAAAGCAAGCCACGATCCGATACCGATACCACTCGGCTACCGCGGCCTCAATCACTCGGACCATTTATACCCTTTGAAGTATGACATTAATATTAATTTTGTATTTTTCTAAAAGGATAATAAAATTATATCGTTTTTTTCTTAAAAGTTTTAATGAAATATAATTAGTTTATTTAAGTTAAAGCTTTTTACTTGCTTCTTATGTATAATTACATGGAAAAAATGTTTTAGGATTAATTAATTATACAAATACCTTTTCTTATGAAGCATGTTATTGGTACCTTTTAAAATTTATAATTAATTATAGGAACAGAATAAAGATAAAAATTGTAATTTCAAACTCCTTTCTTTTAAGTCAGATTTTATAAGTACATTTTTTCACAATATTCTTTAAAAGTATAAGAATAATATGAGTTAATCATAGAAAAAAATACTGAAACGCTCGATACTATAAAAATTAATTTTATTCAGTTCGGCAATGGAATGACTTAATCTTTGCATGCACATTATAAATGTTCAATTATACACAAGCATCGTAAATAATTTTATATTAAAAATAATATCCTCGTAAATATATTAGAAAAATGAGCTCATACCTTATTGCATGTGTTTATGAGTATATTCATTTTCCTTGAATGTAGCTGTTGTCTAAGACTTAATTTTTTTGTATACCAGGTGTATGCAAATGAAATGAGAAGATTGTTTAAAAAAACACAATACATTTGCGAAAACTGTTAATACTTCTTTACTCGAAATAATATCCATCGCTAGCTACACATTTCCCCCATCTTTCGGGCAATTTGTGAATACCACCCTAAAAAAATGATCGGTCTTTTGAGGCCAGCCAGTCATCAAACCAAGATTTGACGTTTTCGTAAGTGAAGCGCTGGTCAGCCAATGCGTGTCTCAATGATGCAAATAGGGGGGAATCGGAAGGAGCAAAGTCTGGTGAATAAGCCGCATGCGCTAAGGGCTCCCAGCCGAGCGCCTTAACGATGTCCTTGGTCGGTTTAGGACGGTGGCTAGGTGCGTTGTCATCAAGGAAAATGACTTTGTGCTGCCGTTTCTTGCATTGCTCGTGTTTTTCGAGTATAGAATCGTTCAAATTAAGTAATTGTTGCTTGCTGCGATCAGTATTAACGGTTTCGCCAGGTTTGAGAAGCGCATAATAGATTGGTCCCTCCTGATCCCAGAAAATACACAGCATTGTCTTGCGGCCGAAGCGATTCGGCCTTGCTGTCGATTTGGACGGCTGTCCGGGGTTAACATATGATCGATTACGCTTGGGATTCTCAAAATAAATCTATTTTTTATCGCCAGTCACAATGCGATGGAGATATGACTTGCGTTTGTAGCGGGCAAGCAACATTTCGAGCACGCTTTTTCGGTTTTCCTGTTGACGGTCCGTTAGCTCGTGTGGTACCCATCTACCGACCTTTATTATCTTGCCCATTGCTTTGAGACGACGAGAAACAGTGCTCTGGTCAACATTCAATTGTTCTGCAAGATGTTCTTGCGCGTTTGGCCATCATCTTCATCGAGTAATGCTTGCAAGTAAGCATCTTCAAATTTTTTTGCTGGTCTGCCACGCTCCTCGTTTCTTACATCGAAATCACAATTTTGAAACTTTTCAAACCACCTGTAGCACTGCGCACGCCTCAGAACATTACCACCGTATGCTTCTACAAGCATTTGATGCAGTTTGGCAGCATTTTTCTTCAGATGGTAACAAAACATCAATGCTGTCCGCAAATCGTGGTCGGAAGGCATAAAATTTGACATTTTCAACACAGTATGAAAAATACAATGATTGCTGAAACTCGTCCAAATGTAAACTAAACATAAGTATCAAAGGTCAAACTATAAAAAAATCACGTGTCACGGTTTCGTATTATTTGCATATATGAGTGGCGACATCTGTTAGCAATCGTCTCATTTGATATGCATACACCTGGCACTATTACTTTTAATCAATGCATTAATTTTGTATTCTGTTAAAAAGTGTCAACGCTGTAAGGTACATTATTATTTTAGTTTTTTACTTTGTAAGTGAACGTATTCTTTTTTATGGATTACATTTCTTCCCGTAATAGCTCATTCATTTTCCGAAGTTGCTTGTACATTGATGGCAAGAGTTGAAGTAAGATGCAATTTCCAGTTTAATATAAAAAGTCGTTTTTTCTTGGACGCAGTCTGTAAGGAATATTGATGCTTTGAACTGCATGAATTGTTTTAAAAAGTAAATTGTCGCTAACTATCATCGGATCTTATCGGGATTGATTTTGAGTGAGAAAATTTTAGATCTAGGTGTGAATGGATAGTTTAGTGAATTATCTAGATCTGGGGGTAGACATTAAGTTGCTCGCGATCGACTGGTGGACTGCCAAGACATTCTGGGATGACCGCCTTCACTAAGTCCTAATAATCTTTTCACCTTACGATGGTTCAGAAATATTTTAAAAAATATGGAGGAAACAAATCGAATCATAAGAGAGAAAATTTCGTCAAACAGAAAATGCCCTTTGCTGTTTTTGGAGGTTATTTTGTGAAGAAAATCATAAAATTTTCTTGGTTCTAGGAGTAAGTAGAGAAATTCATAAACTAGGGGCTCATAAAATGAAGGTCCAACTGTATTGTATATTTTCTTTTCGCACACTACCCCTACGTACTCCACTGGGTGAACCGCAGCACCTTGAAAAAGTTAGAAGTAGCCCCTACCCTGGAAAAGTCTGCTCACCCTTGATCTAGATGAAATTTATATATACACTGCTGGCCGTCGTAAATGCTACACCCTGAAGGAAGCATGCAAATAACATGAAATTTACAACATCCATTAGTGGAGGTGAGATATGCAAATGATTAGAATTTCAGCGCAGACACATATCACGCGCGCCTGTGGCGCCACCTCAAAGCGCTATTTAAGGCTTGGAGATTTCGACGATTTCAACTTCGGCAATTGTATTTTTCTTGTGGTTTTTAAAAAACTATCAGTTATGTCTCGTAGAAAACAGCTTTTGATCAAGTATCCCAGTTCGACAGAGAAAGGATAGTGGCCTACCGAGATATTGTGGATTATCTTTCAGGAAAATCTGTAGTCGTGTTGGGGACGAAACCAAACAACTGTAATGCGGATATGTGACCGTTGGATGCAGGAGGGTACGATGGATCGACGTAGAAGATCGCATCCTCCTCAGTGCACCACTTCACGTGAGGACAGGCAAATTGTGCACATGGCAGTGACGGATCGCTCAGTCACATCACGAACCGTATCACAGCACATTGAGTCTGTAACGCATCATTCAGTGTCTGCGCATACCATTGGACGCCATTTACAGCAGAGTGGTTACAGTCCATTGCTTGGTCTACCCTTGACGCAGAGCCACAGACGTCTCAGCCACCAATGGTGAGATGAAAGAAGGATGTGAGTGGCAAAAAGGAATGTAGTTGTCTTTACTGACGAGTCACGCATCTGTCTGCAACACCACAATGGTCGGATTCGAGTCTGGAGACACCGTGGAGAGAGACTGAACAGCTACGTTAGGCACCGCTACACTGGTCCTGCACCGGGTATTATGGTATGGGGTGGTATTGGATATCACTCTCGCACTCTTCTAGTACGCATTGCCGGTACTTTAAACAGCCAGCGGTACATCTCCGAGGTGTTGGAGCCAGTTGTCCTTCCTTACATTCAGGGCTTGGCCACAGCCATATTTCAACAGGATAATGCGTGACCACACGTGGCACGCATTGTCCAAAGGTTCTTCATCAATCACCAAATTGAATTGCTTCCCTGGCTGGCTTGCTCTCCGGATGTTTCGCTGATAGAAAGCATGTGGTCCATGGCTGCTCAACGATTGACCCAGATTACACCCCAGCGGCCACATCAGATCAGTTTTGGCAACGTGGGGAAGCTGCTTGGTCTGCTGTACCCCAAGAACACATCCAAAGTCTCTTTGAATCAATGCCAAGGCGTGTGGCACCGATGATCTGCAACAATGGCGGCTACTCTGGCTGCTGATTCTGGCAGGAACTACACTTCACAGAAGTCTATAAATTTAATCATTTGATACTTTGTCAACATGTTATGTACAATTTAAATTTTGTTGTACTATCTCTTGTCTTTCTAGGTGTTGGTTTTAAGGTGGCCAGTTGTGTATATTAGGGTTTGCAATCATGTGTTATATTTTCAATCCCGGCAATTCGGGATTACACTATCCAAATCCCGGGATCTCGGGACCAGTCCCGGTATTAGGATTGGACTCTTTATGAAAAATACTTAAACATTAGCATAGTTGAAATTACATAATAACACCGAAAAAAAATTAAAAAATTGATTTAACATTATTATTTATTGAAACAAATAAAAACAAAATTTAATTCATCTTAGAAAACAAATAAAAAATAGTATATAGTAAAATTTTAAAAAACATTTCTTCATTTCTTGTGTTTTTGTACATAAGCTTTTAACACATCTCGTCCAACTTTTCGCGCGTGTCGTGAAACGGCTTCTTATTTTTATTTCAAATTGTCCTGACGAAGAAAATGCTCGTTCAGAATCTACACTAGTAGGCTTTATCATCATTAAACAGGATTATGTTCGCCATGTCTCTTTCCATTTTCAAAAAGACGCATTTTTTTGAATTTTTGATGTCAGTGTCTCCTTGGTGCATATCCCTCTTTGATAACTTTATCTAGTTCTTCTGTTACACTTATTACTTTTTGTGCACAATTTGATTCAGTTGTTGAATCAGAAAGTGAATCAATTTCAAGTGTTACCTCATTTGAAGTATAAAAGATCCAGTTGCTTGAGCTGCTAGCAATCCCGTGGGATTTGCAGCGTGAAGTATTTCAAGCAAGTCCACAATAAATTTACAGCGCGTTGCACGCGCAAATGAATGTTTGCAAGTGCATCTCGTGATTCTGACCTAGAGCCGTTTGTAACGGGCTCACGCGTCTTTTCATTAACAGGTCCTTTGGGTTCTTTGGGGCCAGAATTAATGGCAACTCTTTTCCAAGCAAACCCAAGAAGTGAAGCGTGAAGGAAAGTTACAAATTAGGAAGCTTTTAAATATCAGAAGTTAAGAGTAAGCGAGGTGGCAATTTAGGGAATGTTACGATAGTCCATGATACAAGTGTGATGAGGTTTTGAAAGGTTAAGTGACAGCCAACAGAAGTTACCTGTGTCAGAGAACCCTTAGGTCAAGGTGCATACCGTTGCACTCCAGTGAACCGCAACCTCAACTAGAATCAGATTGATCGCTACTTCATTCGACGATTAAAGTAGGAATGACTATTTAATATTCGGGTCTGTGATAGCATTGGAATTAAGCTTAGGCAAGTTAGTTATTGATAGTGGTCCGGTTTACGTTATTTCGGTATTATATATATTGTGTGCTTAGCCACCGTAGATTCTCTAACATATCATAATATTATCTTATCTGTTAGAGGTTTAAGATCTTAATAAAGTCATATTTAGATCATGGCAGCTTCTAGTTCTCCACTTATTCCTACACCTCTAGCTCACGATGATAATCATGGAGAAGAGCACCCGAAGGGGGGCGTCCGAACACGTTTATCTATGAATTTTGCCCATAGTAAATTGAATATTAAATGTAAGAAAAAAAATTAAAATGTGTCTAGTAATCTAGTATTTAGGATTTAAAATTATTTCCCTAGATTATTTTTTTTCAATATATTTATCAATACAAAAAAAAATAATAATTGCACACAAAAAATGTTATGCACATATTTCATAAAAAAATGTAAATCATCTGAAAACTAAATTCTTAGAAAATTTTAATGAGAAATTAGTTTCAAAATATATATGCAATTTAGACAAAAATTAAATCCCGGGATTAGTTATTTTAATCCCGGGAATTCGGTATTCGAAAAAAAAACACCAGGATCCCGGGGCTGTAAACCCTAATATATATTTAAATGTATCCTATCTCTTCCATTAAGTTGTTAGATTATTCTGATAACCTCAGGACTTACTTTTTCTTATCTTTCAGAGAGACAGTAAAGCAGAAGTAGGAAAAATAACACACTAAAATTAAAATAACTCTTATATTTATTCAATTGTTATAGTAATATAGTTAATTCCATTGGTGCTCCTGTCTGACTCCCTAAAGCGGTGTACAAAGCAAATTTATACATCAAAACACACACACACACACAACACACACACACACAACACACACACACACACACAAGTAATATATAAAAAAATTAAGTAAATTCCTACTTAGATCAACAAAGAAAAATTTTATTTTAGCTACTTTTTATTAAATAGTTACAATTAATATAAACATGTACATGCATATGACAGAGTCACAACATTAAGTGGTAATTAATTTTTTATTAATTATCATTAAAGTATCTTATTGCCATCCAAAACAATCGTGTGTATAAAGTTTCTGTTCAACTGAATGCTTTAACACGTGAGAAAAAAACCTTTTCAAGTTTTGACACAAGTCGCCAAAAATTATGCCAACGAAGCTGTATTTATAATTCTTTAAATAATTCGTTTTAAGCAATTAATTTTTATTAATTATAATTAAATTATTGTATTGTCAACCAAAATGACCATACACATAAAATTTCAGCTCAATTGAGTGCTTTAAAATGCAATTTATTAACGATTGAAAATTCCACCAAGATAAATAAATACATAAACAAACAAATATATAGAAAGTGTGAGTTATATAATAATAGGAATTGAATAAATTCGAACATGCAGTAGAATTTTGTCGTAATGTTTTAAATGGTTTGAATTTTTTCTTTTAAATTATCAGTTTTTGAGTGTGTGAATATTAGCGACGCACTGTTCAGCCATACGAGGGCTTTTGGCGACGGACCACGTGATTTTGAACCATGGTCAAGTGACGTGGACGACACCTGAGTTGGTACCCCCTCTCCTAACTACCACACCAAAGGGAGGACGTTTGAGCTCTCGACAGATTTAACGTGCATCGAACCCCTACACGGCGGGTCTTTAGTGATACTGGGCTCAAACTCGTGACAATGCCAGCCACGATCCGATACCTTGATCACTCGGCTACTGCGGCCTCATTAAAAGTTTCCTAACTCGTTGCTAGTTTGAGCTTATTTTGAAGTCAGACTCATCTATGAATGATTCTACTGTAGCAATGCTGGTAGTATTTCATTTTCTTACTATACACAACATGTCAAGACATGAATCTGCGAATCGACTTGATCTTCACGAGTAGGACGTTCACGTACATGAGCTTCTAGGCTTGTACTGTGTGTGTGCCATCCATATATAAGCTGGAGGAATTGGAGTGATGGAAGATACTGAAATCATCTTATAGCGGAAAATGGCAATTAGAAATGTAGTGAAACTTTTATCAGTTTAAGTGTTGTGTTCGTCAAGAAACAATTGCTCAGAGCTACAAAGTTTGTCAATAATTCATTATATAATCAATATGCGATATTATAATCAATAGACTAGTTGTTTATGTTTTTGGAAACAGTTATTACTAAGTTTAGGATGAGTGTTTATAAGGGTTGCACACACTATAAAGCAATTCAAGGGTTATTGGCAGAGTACTTAAGGTGAAAGAGATCGTAATTTTGAACTGTGGACAAGTGACGAGAACGACTCCTAGGTTGGCACCCCTCTTCTAACTTCTACACCATGCCAATAGGAGAACTTTGAGCCACGACAGGTTTAGCAAGCATTAGACCCACTACATCAGGGGTGTCCAACACGCGGTCCACCGTCTCTTTAAAAAAAATTTTAAATATCAGATTTTTAAAGTGTTTTCATTTTGAAATTTATTTGAGGGGATATTATATATATATGTAAGGTTGGAAATTATTGGTACAAATTATTGCTATTTTAAAGATAGCTTCATAATGCCTATCTCATAGAAGCCTTGGTCCTTAATGGCGAAAAACTCTAGTAATCGATTTTCACGATCTTCTCTTGATCCCAATTTCTTATCACTCAGGAAGTTTTGCAATGCAAGCAGAAGGTGGTAATTGCTTGGTGCCAGGTCCGGACTATATGATGGATGCATTAAAACTTCCCAACCAAGCTCCCAGTGTTTCTGGTGAGTCACTACAGACGTGTGTAGCCTGGCGTTGTCCTGATGGAACACAATACCTCTTCTTTTGGCCAATTCTAACCGTTTCTGGTCAATCGCTAGCTTCAAATGGTCCAGTTGTTGACAGTAAAGATCTGAATTTAGTGTTTGGCCATACAGAAGCAACTCATAATAAATTATTCCTTTCCAGTCCTACCAAATACACAGTAGAACCTTCCTGGCCGTTAGTCCTAGTTTGGCCACCATTTGAGCTGCTTCACCGCTCTTTGACCCCGATCATTTTCCCACAATATTGTCATATGTGACCCATTTCTCAACCCCAGTCACCATACGCTTAAGAAATGGGTCGATTTCATTCCGTTTTGCCAAGGCTTCGCAGATGGTAATTTGATCCATCATGTTTTTTGGTGTTAATTGGTGTGGCACCCAAACATCGAGCTTCTTTTTGAATCCAACTTTGCGTAAATGGTTTAAAACTGTTTTATGGTCAATCTTTAGCTCCCGGACGATGCTACGACTACTAACATGCCGGTCAACTTCGATTATTTCTGTGATTTTATCCACATTTTCGACGACGGACTTGCCTGTGCGACGTGCATTTTTAACATCAAAAATGCCGGAACTGAATCTTCGAAACCAAAATTGCACGTAAGCAGCTGTTACAGTATTAACATTATAAAAACCATTCACAATTTCAGCCGCCTGGCTCGTATTTTCGCCGTTATCAAAGAAAAACTGTAAAATTTACCGAATTTTCTCTTTGTTAACTTCCAGTTTTAACACACTGTAACTCACAACTGAATGAATATAAAGGGTGTTTTTTTGAGAGGTATAGAACTTTAAATTGCAATAAAACAACGATGTATTATTCGATTGAAATGAATTTTTTTATTCGAAAGATAATCTTGTGGCATTACATTTTAAATATGATTTCTGGCATAGGACTGCCACGGCTAGCTCGGATGTAGTCCAATCTGGACGTCCAATTTTCGATGACTTCTTCCAACATTTGTGGCCATATATCGGCAATAACACGGCGAATGTTGTCTTCCAAATGGTCAAGCGTTTGTGGCTTATCCGCATAGACAAATGACTTTACATAGCCCCACAGAAAATAGTCTAGCGGTGTTAAATCACAAGATCTTGGAGGCCAACTCACAGGTCCAAAACGTGAAATTAGGCGGTCACCAAACGTGTCTTTCAATAAATCGATTGTGGCACGAGCTGCGTGACATGTTGTGCCGTCTTGTTGGAACTACAGCTCCTGGACATCATGATTGTTCAATTCAGGAATGAAAAAGTTAGTAATCATGGCTCTATACCTATCACCATTGACTGTAACGTTGTGGCCTTCATCGTTTTTGAAGAAGGATTCCACCAGCCCATAAAGCGCACCAAACAGTCAGTTTTTCTGCATGTAACTGTGTTTCGACATACACTTGTGGATTAGCTTCACTCCAAATGCGGCAGTTTTGTTTGTTGACGTAGCCATTCAACCAGAAGTGCGCTTCATTGCTAAACAAAATTCGCTTATGAAAATCGACCATTATTTTCGAAATGCGTTGTTCAGGCGTGAGTCTATTCATGATGAATTGCCAAACCAAACTGAGAATAAATCACTTGACAGCTGTTAAATCGGTCGCCACCTTGGAAAGTAATGCCAACTTTAACTTCTTTTCCTGAAAAAAACGCTCTGTATATATACGATGTATTTGCATGTTACCTGTTCTTGTTTTAAAATAAATCCTTTTTGATAATGGAAATGTCCTTTAAATTAAAATCGATTTATATTTAATCAAAAAGTTACATTTGATTTTACTAGAGTAAATTATCTTTTCAATAAATTTTGAATTGCACTATGTATCCTTTACTATGGATCGTACATGATTCTCTGCGTGTGTGACTTTCATTTCTCCTCCTCTTGTGTTTGGAGTGCACAAAAAGAAAGAGGCAGTCAGAGATGTTTTTTAAAGTTAAAAAATATCCAGGACGGTTAAGATAAAGGACAATGTATACTTAATCGTTTGTGAATGACAGCACTATCAAATATCAACAATGAGTAACGAAAGATCAATTCAATAGAAACACCGTAATTTTCAAGAAAATGGTAACTGTAATATTTCAAACAGTATTTGATCAGTGCATTAATATATTATATAAACATTATTATATATTATCTATGTCTGAATATATAAAAAAATAATGAAAACAATAAAAACAATTCACATTCTGTTTTAAATTTTCACTCCAATGAATACTTTTTTTGTTTCCAAATTTGATATAAAGGTACATATTTTTATGTGCTGCCCGCGAGATTATAATGCTTTTCCGCAGTGGCCTTCAAGGTCATTTGGGTTGGACATCCCTGCTCTACATAATAGGTCTTCAGTGACATCAAAAATCGGACCCGACAATGCCGGCCACGAGTGTGTGATCCTGACCTCTAGGGGTTAAGGTTAGAGAGGTTTCTAAAAATAAAGGGGCTTATATACTGTACAATGCAAATTACACATAAATATACTTTTAATATCAGGTGATGATTTGTTACACACACACACATATTTGCTTTTAACAAGAAAAGTATTTCTATTCCAGACAAAAAGGGGACATGTCATTTGAAAAAAAAAAACCCTATTTTTTCTAATAAGTACAAACTAATAAAAATTTGTTCAGCTGTTTAAATAATTCATTAAAATATTATTCAGTATATGCAAGGTAAAAATATTATCTTCATTCCTACGTTCGATTTTGAAGATCTATTTTTAATATAATTGATATATAGGAGACATGATTATGATTCTCAAAACAACTTATAATAAATATTCTTTAAATAAATTAACGAAATATGATAAATATCTTACCGTTATTCAATTATATATATAATATTCGATGAAACTTATATTTTTCATAATAACTGTATTTATCAGCAAATTAAAGGACCGCCACAAGGTGGGTATGCAAGTAAATGCTTAGCTAATATTTATTTACACTATTATAAACATGAAGAAATTGAATACGTTTTTTGTTACTTATTTTTTGATACATACACTCTTGGTGTATGTCTTAGTTCAGGAATACATACATATACATATTTATGTATTTATGAAATGAGACTTGGAAATGTTAAATGTGACAAACATACGTAAAATAATACTGAACCATTAACGAAACTATTTTTGATTCTTAGAAATTTATTATAAAATCAAAACTCAGTGTGTTTTCATTGTTAAGGTATCCGACTACTTGCGACAACTTTTTTTTGAAAAAATGGAGATATGGAGATTTTTTTGTGATTTTTAGATTTATTTGGTATATTTTAAGAAAAAAATCCTAAAATTAAAAAAAGAATTTTTTTTTATTAGTATGAAAATTGGGAAAAACTGGTTAAATTTTACAAAAAATTACATAAACGGGGCCCGCTCTGTAAAAAAATTTTATGAACAAATCTTCAATTTTTCAATTTTGATGTGTTACTTTGTTATTCCTGTTTGAAGTGACCTTCACGATAAGAGATATTTTAATTTTTACAAAAAATAGAGCACTTTATCTTAGTTATTATACGAAATTGCTTAAAAAAACAGTAGTTATATTCACATAAGGGACTGTAAATTTTGTAATAATGCAGTGATTTAAAAATCTGAAGATCAAAACAATTCTACTATTATACAGAACATAAACAAGAAATTTCAGTAAATTATTTTCAAAACTTTTTGAGCAATCACGGTCCCCGTTTGAACATTTTCTGAAAAAACACATTTTGAGTAAAACACATTTTAAAGTTTGAAATACTTTTTCTAAATATTAATACTTACATACAGGTTTAAAATTCTCCAGATTTATACGTGACACCTTCCTTTTTCTCAGATAATGCACAGTTCCTTTTTTTAAGTCCTCTGAGTTTTTTCTCTTGTTTTTTGTAGTTGGCAATGAATGTCTCTCCGAGTCGACAATTCTTTCGTCATCAACCTTTGAAAATCCCTTCAGAATGAAATAACCCATTGGGATGTGTAAATATTCCAACACGGAAAGAATCCCTTTAGATCCATCATTGAACTGTAATACAGCCAAGAATGCACCAAATTTTAATGTCAGAAGTTCAACAAAAGTTTCTTTTGGGATTATGCTCCACAAAACACCATTAAAACTTTCATTGGCATTTTGGGTCTTTCCGTGTAAACATTTTTCAAGAAGTGATTGGTCACATAAATCCATATAGGTGGTTTTCACTGTGTTCAATATAGCATTTGGTAAGCCAGCTGTTCTATGTTTATACAGTTTTCCTTCTTGCTTGGCCTTTTGGTATTTACACCATGTATCGGAGCCAGAAGGGCATTGTCCATGCATGGGTTTTTTGTCGGTGGAGCAACAATAAAAAATGCAGCAATGACTGCAGTCTGCATGTTAGACAAATTGCCGACATTACTCCGAATTGCAATTCCAAAATAATTTTGAAGTGTGTCGATGAATTTGTCGGTCAATTTACCTTTTCCGCCTAAGCCTTTTGTAGATTTTTTCAGCTTTCGTAAACGAGAGCCAACTCTCTTCTGCACATGTCCTATGCACTCATATTTAACTACGCTATCATAACCATAAATGTCTTTCACATTATTGAACGCCTTTGAATCCCCATCCCCGTAATAAGACGTATATCGAAGACTGCGGTTTGCTTCAGACCTTTCAAAAATCCTATAAACATCGACAGTTTCCATATTAGACGCTGATCCTTTGTGATTTTTACAAAAATGTGACACTACGCATTTTTTGGAGAATCCCGATGTTTTTTCGGTTTTCGTACACACTCGGCAATATTGACTGAGCACTTCAATGTCTAATATTTTTCCAGAGTCCACAGAAATTGTCGAAACACATCCATTCAATGAAGAGTAGTCACGTTTTTTTGCCATGTACCATCTACACTAACGCCACACTCATTTGAACATTCTGCAATGGATTTTGCTGACTCCAACATAGAATTGTTTGCAGCTTGTGACGCAGCATGCAGCAACTTAATTTCATGTTGTCTGTATGTACATTTTGACGGATAAGGAATATTCAGCATACTGAACAGTTTCTTTCCAGCTGAAAATCCTTTGCCAATAATTCTCATTCCAAAGACAAAAAGAAGGTTTATAATATTTAAATTATTCACACACACACCTTTGATGTGGAAGTGAATCCTTTTGTGAATGAACAGTTCTTACACTTGAGACATAAATTTGACTGCAAACCAATTCTTGAGTCTTCAATCAAGTACAGTTCTTGATTGTAACAAACATGACAAGAAAGAATAGAGAATATTGACATCAGTATTTCGATATCGAAAATCCTATTACCAGAAAGTGTTTCGGAATCAACATTAAATAAAGTGTCACTTAATCCTCTTCCCAATTTTTCAGAACTAATACTTCCTTCACTAACTTTTTTTTTTAGCAGTGTGGAAATTCCCATGAAACTTTCGCTTCTTCTGACGTCTCTTTCGTTCATGTGCCATGGCAGAAACTTAAAGAATACTAAATAAGTAATTTTATAAAATATGAAAATCAAAATGAACTTATTTCAGTAAAAACTAGAATGAAAAAAAGTTAGCAGTAATATCAAACGTTAAGAAGTAAATAAACACATATCCTGAAATTGCCAGATGTGAAAACTTATTTTATAAAGAAAAATAAGTGAGGCTTTTTAATAGCGTTTAAACAAAATATTAAAATATACTTTAGTTCAAAATATATTTTTCAAAAAGTGGAAAGAAACCGAAAAAAAACCTTCAGTTTTGATTTCAGAATCCCACTTCCGGTCGGCAGTTACCAACCGGAAGTGTCATCTGCTTTTACTAAAACTGTTGTAACTTTTGTTCTAGTGAACGGAAAATAAAAAACTTGGTAATTTTATAAAGCTAATAAGTTGGTCTACAAAAAAGAATCATAAAAAAAATTTGTCAATTCTTGACCAAATCCCCGATTTTAGGGTAGTCGGATACCTTAAGTCAGTCAAATTACCCATTGCATCATTAACTGGGATCTGTATCTAACCGAGCTCAATGTGAGGACGTTCCCCTGCGAAAAAGCGGCCCGAAAGGAGAATTCTCCTCCTGTGGAAATAAGGGCATATTTTTCGGAGGTGCGCGGAATCGAACAATCTAGATAGAAGGAGAGAATATTTTTGAGGATGAATGAGTGTCATTCAGGGATGGAATTTCATTCATTTGATGATGAATCTCGCGTGAATTCGAGGATGAAATTCTAAGGAAAACTTCTTCAGGGGTCTCAAATTATGACGTCATAAGAGCCGGCCTCTAATAGAATTGCCCGATAAGCAAAAGAGAACCATTCTTCGTCTTCGAATTTGAAAGGTTACGGAATTTCTTGTTTTGAGAACAATTGAACACAGATGGTAATGTCCCAATCATGATTATGAGGAAAAAATTCAATTTTTTTTTAAAATTTAGTGTTTGAAATGAAAGATTTAACGTTATTAGAAAAAATTAAATATAATGGCAAAGAATTAGTTTATATTATATATAAAGTATTGGTTTATATAATTAATATTACATTTATATTTTTATAAATTTAAGCTCATACAAATTTAATATTCTTAATTTTTAAAAATAAAATAGATCATTCATTTTTTATATTTTTAGTAAGCAATGTTTTGAAAGATTTCAATAAAAAAAATCTTTAGTTAAAACTTTTTTGGTCTTTGAAAATTACATAGAAGTTTATACTGATATTATTTTTCTGAAGGTTTTTTTTTAGTTGTATTACTTGTAAGATATTGTATTCAGAAATACATTTAATTAAAGAAGCTTCAATATATATATATATATATTTAAAATTAGTCAATCCACAACGGGATATTCTGTATATCAGGTTGGGGAAAAAGAAATTTTTAGTTAAAAAAAATTAAAGTTATTTTTTGGTAGATGATTGTAGTGTCGACATCTCGTGAAGCATCAATCAAACAATTTCAAATTTATACTCGCTGTCAAGGTGACATTTCACACTAAAAAATTATTTTGCTTTTTTTTGTTGGTCCATTTATTTGTGAATTACAGGATGTTAAAAATGGAAGTCAACATAGAGAAAATTCGGTACATTTTACAGTTTTTCTTTGATAAAGGAGAAAATGCAAGCCAGGTGGCTGAAAATGTGAATGGTGTTTTATGGTGCCGATACTGTGTAACAATTAATTACGTGCAATTTTAGTTTCGCGGATTCCGTTCAGGCATTTTTGAAGTTAAAGATGCACCTCACACAGGCAGGCCCACCGTCAAAAATGTTGATAAAATCCCAGACCGACATGTTAATAGTCGTAGCATCGCCCAGGAGCTAAAGATTTACCATAAGAAAGTTTTAAGCCATTTGAGCGAAGTTGGATTCAAAAAGAAGCTCCATGTTTGAGTGCCACACTAGTTAACACAAAAAACACACACGTTGGATCGAATTTCCATCTGCAAAGCTCTGGCCAAACGGAATGAAATCGACCCATTTCTTAATCAGATGGTGACTGAGGATGAGAAATGAGTCACATACAACAATATTGTGCGAAAACGATCGGGGTCAAAGCGTGGTGAAGCAGTCCAAACGGTGGCCAAACCAGGACTAACCGCCAGGAATATTCTACTGTGTAAATGGTGGTACTGGAAAGGAATAATTTATTATAATTTGCTTCCGTATGACGAAACACTAAATTCAGATCTCTACTGTCAACAACTGGGCCGTTTGAAGCTAACGATTGACCAGAAACGGCCAGAATTGGCCAAAAGAAGAGGTATTGTGTTCCATCAGGACAACGCCAGGCTACACACGTCTGTAGTGACTCACCAGAAACTCTGGGAGCTTGGTTGGGAAGTTTTAATGCATCCATCATATAGTCCGGACCTGGCACCAAGCAATTACCACCTTTTGCTTGCATTGCAAAGGTTCCTCAGTGATAAGAAATTAGAATCAAGAGAAGATTATGAAAATAGATGACTAGAGTTTTTCCCTAATAAGGACCAAGATTTCTATGAGAAAGGCATTATGAAGCTACCTTTAAAATGGCAACAAATTATACAACATAACGGTGTATATATGACCCAATCCGAAGTATGTTAAATAAAATCTTGAATTTCATGCAAAAATAATGGATTTCTTTTCCCCCAACCTAATATATATCCTTTTCCGTTACATAGAATCTTTACAATAATATCTTTTTTAATTAAGATATGATGTACTGAACAAAAAAAATAAGTCATTGCATGTGCCGAAAAATAAAAAAAACTTCAGGAAATCTTTAAATAAAACACTTTGAAATGTTATTTAAAATTTAAAGTGAGTTAAAATATTTAAAAATTACCTCGTTTTTGCAAAAAATATGAATTTGTACGTCATTTATATGAAAATCGCCAGAAACTTCCAATAACTTTAATCATAGAATGTACAAAGAGATGTACATTTAGATTGAACTGCTGAAGCTAGGATAAAGATAAGTTGTCGAAGAGAAACCGTAAAATATAGAACATCAAATTTATTTTAATCCAAAACAGAGTCTAGCTATTTTACTTCACTCGCTAACTTCTGTTAAAAAAACAAACCAAACGATATAGTATTTCAAAAGAAACATTGAATTACATCGAGTACAAATATGAACAGACGATAAACTAAACCAATGTCGAAGCATCGGCTTTCAAGACATGTATGAAAAAAAGTTTAGAGGCTATATTTATTTAATTCTGTAACATTGCATATATTTGTTTTACTTTTCTTTAAAAGCAGTTTTAAAATAAAGTTAAATTTTGCATCGCTAAAGAATTTGTAGATGAAAATTTTTTTTAATTAAATAAATTGGGGGGAGAGGAACCCCTTGCCCGCCTAAAGGCGGACCAACCCCCATTATACAAATTATACAACTGTTCCTATTCATTGTTAAAATTATAAAACTGTAATTTACATGTATTATGTTATTCTAAATTGGCACTTAAACTTGGCGACATATTGGCGATACAGCTAAGTTGGCATTAAAAATAAATTTATTACAGAATTACGAAAAACTTTTTTTTACATATATAAAGAGAAAATGGTATAATTTCTACTTATCTCACAATGAGAAAAATAAATTCTTCTAGACGAATAAAGATTAATATATAAAACAAATTAATTGTCTCAAAACTATAAAAAAAGAATAAAAAAGGATTCGAATTATCGTTATTATTAATAAATTAATAAGGAAATCTAAATTTCTAAGCATGAAATACGATTTGAATAACACTTTGAACGGATTTTTAAAGTAGTTAGCCTTTTTTTCTTTGAAGATAAATTTAAAGAAACGAATAAAAATTGAAATTGTATACATAAATACATTAATATAATAAATTATTTTGAAATAGTTAATTGATCAGTTATGAAAATTAAACAATAAATTAATTGATACATACTGAATTTAAAAACAATGACACAAATATATTTGATATTTATTTTATTGGAAATGAAATTGAATACCTTTCAAAAATGGTTTTGACAGAGGAGGATACTATTTTAATTTATAATATACTTAACTACAATATATTAAAATATATGTTTAAAAAAATATGTATACATAATAAAAAAATCCAAATTTATTTGTTTTTGTGAAGATAATAGTTTAGTGTATATAGACAATTTTTTTAAAAAAAGTAAATGCTTTTTTATATGCATGTTTATATTTCTTTCATTTAAATGGGCTGAACTTGGTCAGTTAAGCCTTTGAAAACACGGCAAATCCCCAAATATGAAAGACATTTCATTGGTGGCACCATCTAGTGGTGGCTCCTGCTACTAAATTTTTGACGTCTGAATTTATTCTATTCAAACTCCCGTCGTATGATAAATATTGACATGATTTAAATGCCAAACTGATACTCAAGGGATCTTTTACTTGTCACATAATCATAATTGTTTTACAACTGATTTCTAGAAAAATGGTTAAGTGTAAAAGATGCTTTGTGAAACTTATTTTCTTTTTGGTTTTTTTATTGCAAAATTTAACTCTCTTGAATTTTTTGACTTTATTAATTTTATATAAAAATTTATTATTTTTATTTTTTATTATTTTTTATTTTATTTTTTTATAAACTACCGCAATATTTTAAATAGAATTCTCTCTCTCTCTCACGCACGCACACAAAATATATATATATATATATATATGAAAAAAGTGACTCATTTATTCATTCACTCACTCATCATGACATCTTCGGAACTATCAGTCATACAGATTTTAAATTTGGTAGGCATGTTTTTTTTTTTGTTGAATAACAAAAACCAAAAAGAAGCGATATTAGAGATTCGCTAAGAACAGGTTTGAAAATCAACTACCAAGGGACATTGTAGGGTTGTTTAAATTTTTATGTCCTGTTTTTAAGGTATTAGAATGACAAATGACAGACTTTAAATCTGGCAAACATGCTTCTTTTGTTGAACAAAAATCCACTAAATATAAGTTTCGCAAAAAACGATTCTCAAATGGATGGGGATTGCAGGGGTGTAAAATATAATATTATTTAATTAAATTTTAAAATGCTGATAAATATTTTCATATGATGTGTGATTCTCTTTCTTTACTATAACTAAAACTTGGAGTATAGTAAACGTATTATAATTTAAATAATATTAAAGTAATAATTGATTTCGAACTATTTTAATATAGTTTGATAATACAGAATAAAATTTTAATATTTTTGTGTGAACAATAAGCTACCAGGTTTTTCAAAACATGTTTGATTTTTTATTTTTCCAAAATATTTAATTTATCTAACACTCAAGAAAAGAAATATTTATATTATATTTCTTACTATATACAGGGGAAAAAATGAAGATATATCGATTGTTTGGAGCTTTCTGTGCATTCTTGGACCCTTCTTGAATAATCGTTCTTATTTATTAAGTCTTGGACAATGCCGCGATGACCAAAAGTTGATCCAAGTCCAAAGCCTTTCGAGATATTAATGGTCAGTTTAATGCGAAGAAGGATGAAAAATGGCAGTCAAGATACCGAAAAATTTTCTTAATTTTTCACTCAGCATTTATATTAAATTCTATTAAGACTCCTTCCATTGAAAGAGAAGCTTTTCTCATAAAAATTTGAAAGCAAGAAATGAAATGAGGTCAACTGAATATAATGCCATAATTATTGGTAGGAAAAAGTAAAGAATCACAAAACGTTTTTCTCACATTTATCTAATTCAACAATATTCTTAGAAATTTTAGCTCCTAAAATGATTATGGAAAACAACTTACTCGTATGTTTTTATAAAGATCAAGTTATATGTTCAAGCCATGGCACACACAAGGGGATGGGAGGAGGGGGTCCGGACCCCCTCCTCCATAGCTCTTGATTTTTTCAATTCATTATAATTCTATGTATAATTTAATTAAGTATTTCTTATTAATAATTAATTTTATTAATTAATGCTAATTATTTGTTTGATAATTAATTTTTAACTGTTTTTTATTTCCGAAAATCGTTTAATTTAAAGGAATATTTTGGACGGCGTATTGGGTCATAATACAAAAATGGTGGACATTCGCGACTCTGGATCCCCTCTCTCCCTACTGAAAAAAAAATTCCTGTGTGCACCACTGTTCAAGTTATCAAAGTTATATGTGTCGTATAAAATTATAAGTTTCTAAAGAGTTTTTTTTTGCAATACTTGGGAAAAGTATGTGCTCACTAGAGCTCTTACCCTCCCGTTTCTCTGGGTTTTTCATTATATTGTATAACTATATATTGTTTTTTTAAAGTTATATTTATTTACGTAATCCTATAATTGAGCTTTTAATGTATTAAAAAACTATTCTAATAGATTTCACCGTTTAATTTAAAAAGGACAAGATTTGAATTTCTAAAACGGAGGTATATTTATCTTTTACTTACGTTTTCGTACCCCTTCGTGTGGAGTCGATTTCCGGAAATCACATTTTTAGTGGATCTCTAATCAACAAAAGAGATACGTTTCTCAAATTTCAAGTATTAGGGTATAATAGTACAAAAACAGTAACTTGTGTCAGTAACACCCCCGAAAACACCTTTGGGAGTCTATTTACACAAAACACGTTCTTACCGTATCTATACTCTACAAGAATACATGTTTATAAATTTGTAAGTTCATCAGTCTAAAAGTTTAAAAACGGAATTTTTAAAAAAATCTATAGCACCCCCGTCATCTCTGTCAATCATCTTTGAGAGAAGATTTTTGAGGAACTCATTTTTAGCGGATCTCTACTCAAGAAAAGAAACAAGCTTCGCAAGTTTAAAGTCTTTAAGAATGCAATATTTCGAAAACAGGAATTTTGGTTTTTAACACTCCCGCAACCCACATTGGGAGTCAATTTCCGTAAAAGTCCTTCTTAGTGGTCCTGTACTCACGTTTCCTGGATTTCAAGTTTGTGAGTCCAATATTTCAGAAGTGTATATGTTTTTTTATTTATAACTCTTCATCAAGTCCGTTAATCTCCCTTTGGGAATCGATTTTCGCAAAACCATTCTCATTGGATCTCTACTGAATAAAATAAACATATTTGCCAAATATTAAGTCTAGATCTTATTGTTCAAAACAAGAATTTTTTTTGTCTATAGCAACCTTGGGGGACGATTTTCCCTAAAATCCGTTCTTAGCAGATCTCTACTCAATAAAAGAGACATGCCTACAAAATTTCGTGTCTATAGGTCTAGTAGTTCCGGAGATAATGTGATGAGGGAGGAAGTGTGTGGTTTCGCTCTTCTCCTTTAGATACATGAATTTATTTTATTTATAAAGAAAAATGAACAAAAGAAGCAGTTCTATTGCCTGAGCGTGATATCGGCGTTTTACTCTGTATGTATATATGCGACGACAACATTTGTGAGATGTGAAGAGAAAAGAGATATTAAAAAGAGAATGTGTTTTATTAATTCAAAAAAAAAAAAAAACCAGAGGTACAACTATTGCATTAAATTACCAAAATTAATCAAATAAAACAAAATTTCAAAAAGTTTCAGTTGGAGAAAGTGACCTGAAGATCGGTTTAATACATCCCTTTAGCTAAATAAATTTGCGGGCCGTGGGTAGCCTAGTGGTTAGAGCATCGGTCTCCAGACCGGAAGACCTTGGTTCGATGCCCGATGTCACCAAATACCCTCCGAGTACACACGCAGTACGTGCTCGTTAAATCAGAGGGTCCGAAAATCTTGTGGGCTGAATCACGAGTGCAAGGGGATTGGAGAATATTTCCCTCCCCTTCAGTTTCATGCCTAAATTGCGGAGGTGTAATCGGAGGTGTCGCCATCTGTCGACCCTTTGGGAATTTTTCCTAGCTAAATCGTACTGTCACCTGCATGGTGCTCAAGGCTAAGGCCAACGACAAGTGTACATCCAGCTCCTTGCCATGGATTTCGTGGGCCTGGATCAAACTATGTCGGACAGGTAGAATTAGAAACAGCAAATATATTTGCTTAGCTCTCAACTAAGTAGATTTGCTTCGATATTATTGGCTTAGAACACTACAACTTAATTAATTCAGAAAAAAACAGAGGTCCAACTATATTGCATTAAATTACCAAAATTAATAAAATAAAACGAAATTTCAAAAGGTTTCAGTTGGAGAAAGTGGCCTGAAAATCGGTATAATTCATCCATTTAGTTAAATATATTTGCTTAGCTCTTAACTGAGTAGATTTGCTTCGATATTATTTTTGCTTAGAACACTACAAAAATATAAATATTTTTTTACTTCGGTATTCTTCGAAAGGGCGGAAGTCTGAATTTTATCATTATTTTAGACAATTTTCTTTTTTATTAAATTATTTTTAGACAGAAAACAGACTTCTTGAAAAATTGATGCACTGTTGTATCAAAGATAATATATATATATATATATATATATATATATATATATATATATCATGTGACTACATAAAGAAATTTGAAATTCATACCGGTTTTGAAGTACGAATTATTTCTAAAATTATCCTGCAAAAATAGTAACTCATCATCACATAATATTTGCAGCATTATGTATCTGAACATCTTTTCCTTCTAATTAATGTAATCAAATGAATAATATCGAATAATCCTAAGCGAATTATCATCTAATCAATAATAACAAATTTTAATACGTAAATATTGCACGCGATTGACTTAATCTATATTAATCTGTATTAAAACACACACACAAATAATATAAAAAAAATTTAAGTCAATTTCTACTTAGATCAACAAAGAAAAATTTAATTTTAGCTACTTTTTTTATTAAATAGTTACAATTAATATAAATATGTGTGTAATATACATATGACAGAATCACAACATTAGGTGGTAATTAATTTTTATTAATTATCATTAAAGTATCGTCTTGTCATTCAAAACAATCGTGTATATAAAATTTCAGTTCAACTGAGTACTTTAAAATGTGTGAGAAAAAAAATCGTTTCAAGTTTTGACCCAAGTCGCTAAAAATGAATACAACGTGGCTGTATCTGTAATTCTTTAAATCATTAGTTTCATTTTCATTTCAATTTTAATTAATTATAATTAAATTATCGTACTTTTACCCAGAACAATAGTGTATAAAAAATTGCAGCTCAAACGAGCGCTTTAAAATGCAAGAAAAAAACTTTTTCATGTTTTGACACAAGTCGCCAAAAGGGTCGCTAAGTCGCCAAAAATGATGGCAATGTATCTGTCTTTGTAATTCTTTGAATAATTAGTTTTAATCAATTAATTTTTATTAATAATAATTAAATTACCGTATTGTCATCCAAACTAATCATGTATAAAATTTCAGCTCAATTGAGCGCTTTAAAATGCATTTTATTAACGATTGAAAATTCCACGAAGATAAATAAATAAATATATATAGAGAGAGTGTGAGCTAATAGTAGGAATTGAATAATTTGATGTTTTAATGACGTTGCACTCTAAAGCAAAACGAGGGCTATTGGAGTTGGTTCTCATAATCTTGAATTTCGGTCAAGTGACGAGAACGACACTTGAGCTGGCATCTTACTATTCAAACTTCCACACCACGTCAAAAAATGGAGATTATACACCAAATTCTCAGCATTTCGATGCTGAAAATTAGGTTACAATGGTATAGGGACGAATTATTGATTTTGGCAACTTTTAAAATAGGTTTTCAAACTATCGTAAGAGTTAATCCGAAAAGTTTGCTAGAATAATTTGTTAAGTGAGTGACTGTATTATTACGTTGCATTATAAAGCTATGCTATTGGTGACGTACCCCGTAATTTTGAGCCATGGTCAAGTGACGAGGACGACACCGGAGTTGGGACCCTCTCTCTTAACTTGCACACTATACCAACGGGAAGTCGTTTGAGCCTCGACAGATTTAACGAGCATCAGTCCCCTTTACACGGTGGGTCTTCAGCGGCACTGGGCTCGATCTCATAACACTTTAGCCTTGAGTCCGTGACCTTGACTTCTAGGCTATGGTGGCCACAGAATAATTTGTCGAAGAACCACAAGGTCGTCAAATTTGGTGGGTACTTTGTACATTATTTGAACCAAAATGTATCTTGATTTATATTTTTTAAAATATTTAGATTATGCATTAACTGTTTCATTTTGATTATTTATATAGCATATTTTTTAAATTTTGCTGAATATTAAGATTTTTAAAACAATAATTAATATATTTTAACACAGGTCTTTGAAAATATTATAGTACTTGTTAAAGTCATTTTATATAAGCGTCCCTGAACTTAGAATGATAACCTCAGATAAGAATTAATGAATCTCACGTGAAGCCTGAATGTGACTTAAAAATAAGTGTATACTATTGCATTTTCTCTTAAAATTTCTTTATTTATTTTAGAATAATATAGTTAACACACACGTACATACTCAAACAAGCACATACAAAAAGTTTAGTAGACAAAAACTGAAAAATTTAATTCGTTTGCCGGCAAAAAAAAGTTGCACAAACAAGAAAACTAAGTCAAAAGGAATGAATACGTCTCTTTTCACTTTTCCATGTTCTTTCACGAGTCAACAACGAAAACTTTATGAACAGAAGCTGACAAAAGTTACCTGAAAAATGCGCACTCTTCTTTTGAAGCCAAACGATTTTCTCTCCCACTCCACCCCACCCCAACACTCACTTCTTCCGCTCTTTGGGAACATAAAGAAGCAAAATAACATAAATATTTCTCAACACGAAAATGCGATGGGGGCCCTTGGTTATCGAAAAAAAAGAAGGGAAAAAAATGCGATGGTGACAACTCCTATCTGTGTCCTTGCAGTTGTTACCCACACTATCCATTTAAGGCATTTTTCTCTTTTCTTCTTTTCAAATCTATATCTTACTTGGTATTCTTGTAGGGGACCGGGTTGTGTTTCTCCTTCTCTTTTGGTGTTTATAGAAGACGTCTTAAATTCTTTTAGAGAGAGACGGCAAAAAAAAGAAGAAAAAAATGTAATAAAGAATATATATATCGTTTTACTTTATTGCATCTCTCTTTCCTCTGATGTGAAGTTCGTTTCTCCTGCGAATCTTTTTGACAGCTGATTTCTTTCTTTTCACCCTCATTCCTTCTTCGGTTCTTTTTTTTTCTTCTATATTTTTCATTCCCTTTTTTCTCTTCTCTTCCACCCCGAGTTGTAGAAGAGGTGTGGCGGCATTCGAACGTGCCGCCCCTGGGGCAAACCCTCAGAAATATGATCTGTCGCTTCTCAAAGGAAGAGGCGCCCTATTATAACAGCAACTTGTAAAGTTGAAAAATGTTTTTATATTTCCTGTTTCATTCATTGATACCGACACTGTGTGGTTCCTTCCTCCCCCCTACACTATTTAGAAGAAGGAATCTAACCACTATCGTTTGCTTTTCGTGAAAATTCTCGAGAAAAAGCTGCTTTTTTTCTTTCCCTTTTTTCCGAAGTCTGGCTCGTTTCTTTTTTTTCTTCACCCCCTAGTTCTTCGAATCTTCTCTCACCTTGTATAGTATATTTATTTTAAAGAAAAAAAATCTTGGCTCAACACACACAGAGAGAGAAGAGAGAACATGCTTATCAACAAAGGTACGGTATTGATGGAGATGTTTTTTGAGGTTTTTCTACTAACGATAGGAGAAAGAGTTCCGGCGTCGAAGCAGGTTGGAGAGAGGTCACAGAATCGTTCTTACTTTTAGAGAAATACGTTTTAGCATCTCGTATATATGCAATTTTTCCTATATTCCTACGTGTCTATTTCTCCTATAGAAAGACTAAGAATTCAAGCATGAGTTTAGGCCGATCTTGATTTGCTCAAAAAAAGTGTATTTTTAGAGCATTCCTGAGAACGAATAACAATTTTTGGAATTTACAGGAGAATTTGAGTAGAATTTTAAGCCACATACCTTGTGACGGGCTCACGCGTCTTTTCTTTAACATGTCCTTTGGGTTCTTTGAGGCCAGAATTAATGGCAACTCTTTTCCAATCAAATACAAGAAGTGAAGTGTGAAAGAAAGATAAAAATTAAGAACCTTTTAAATATCAGAAGTTAGAGCAAGCGCGATGGCAATTTGTGGCAGTTGATGGCCAGTAGAGGAATGTTAATATAGTTCGTGATTCAAGTTTGGATAATGTTACGTGGCGGTGATTAGAAGTTATAAGTGATAAAGATATAGAGAACCAAGGTGCATACCAGTGCACGCAAGTAAATACAAGATTGTCTTTATGATATTAGTGATTGATTCTTCAGACTGCAACAAGGTGGGATTGACTATTTAATATTAGAATCGGTGATTGTATTAGAATTGATTTTAGGCGATTCAGTTATTGATAGTGGTCCGAGTTAGGCTAAGTCATTATTATCTATATATATTGTGTGTTGCGTACTTTGCCATCATAGATTCTCTCACATTAATAATTATAATTTAATTTGTTAGAAGTTTAAGTTGAAAATCTTAATATAGATATATTAAGATTATGCATGCCTCTAGTTCTGTTAATCCTACACCTCTAGCTCACGCTGACACTACGAGAGATATTTTCCCAAGAGGGGGAATATCACAACCTAAGCATACGAAAAGAAAAAATACCTGCGTGTGAAATATATGCAAAAGTACAGGGGGCGATGAGAAAAAAAAAAGGCTACAAGCCTCAGCATTTGAAAACTATATATTGTGGAGAAATTTTGTTTTTCCAGGGTGGAGACAAATAGCGCTACTTGTCATAAAACTTGTTTGCGAGTTGGTAGTGAAAGTTCCCTTATGGTTCAGGACGATTGAAATGGCAAAACTCTTAGGAAATCGGTCTCGTTCTGAAGTGCGAGCTGTGATTTGATTTTTATGGGCAAAGAATGTGTCCGCATCAGCAATGAACAGACAACATGCAGTGAAATTGCGTCCCTCTTTTCAATTAGGCAGAAAGAATGCCGAAAGCCGCAATATGACAGGGAGCCGCCGGCCAAGTTCATCAACTACAGAAATCACCACGGCACGAACTGGAGAAATGATTCAAAATGCTCGACGGGTAACTCTGCGTGAGATCTCGTCCGAGCTGGGACTGAGATATGGTAGCGTGCAGCATATCGTTTCTGATGTGCTGCAATATTCCAAGACAGTGCTGTGAAATCATCCACCGAGATCTGGCATAATGGACAGGGACCTGATATCTACCAAGACGGGTTAAACAAATTGGTTCTGCTCTCTGATAAATACCTAAATAGACTTGGTAACAACGTTGAAATGGGATAGGCACGTATGCCTCTTAATTCCTTTTTGCAGTTTCTGTCTATTGTTAATAAATATTTCTTTATTCGACTTGTAAACTTTTTTTTTCTGATCAATCATCGTGGAAAGAGGTGTATTTTGACAAATGCGTCTGAGACTTTAACAATAACAAAACTGGAAGAAAATCGAATGGGATATTTTGAGAGAAAAATACTTCGAAGTATACTTCGAGGTGCAAACGAAAACAATAGCTGGAGAAGAAGATGCAAACAACCTGACATCATTAAATACATAAATTGAATTGGATAGCCCATTTGATTTAAATGCCAGATGATAAAGTTGTCAAAAAGGTACTGTACTTCAATAGTCACTGGGATTCGGAAGCATGGAAGACCAAAGCTGAGATGGGAAGACTCATTGGAATCAGACTTAGGGATTATAAACGAGAAAACTTGGAGAACACAAAAGTAAACAAGAGGTTAATATGGAGGAACCTTCAAAAAAGGAAGGCACTGGCCCACTAGCCACTGTCTTGCCAGATATGATGATCAGAAAGAGTTGTAGATGTGACATAGGAATAATTGGTGCTTTGTAATCTTGTATTGAGGAAAAAGTTAGTTTGCTTAGAACTCACAATACGTTCGCGTAGATATTATGTCTACTTAAAAGCTCATTTGAATGAAAAATCAAGTATAAGAAAGTTTAACCTCTTACTTCTCGCTCCCATCAATATCACGGGGTCAACTTTTCCTGTCTATTCCTCATGCCCGTGATATTTCCGGGCTAGAGTGTTCGAAAGTAACGCGCTAAAAAGATTAAAACCATCTGCTTCTTATGCCCGCAATCATGTTTATTTCTCACCAGAAGGCAGTACCAGATTATTAGCAGCGCGTTTAGAGATAATTATTTTATTTTAAACTAGATGTTATAGCATAATGAAACATATTTAATTAGCAATATGTTTTTGTAACCTTAGCTCCATTACTTAGTTCCGCTCTTCATGAATAGATGTGGGTTGTGTTCTGTGATATATATATATATATATATATATATATATATATATATAAATTTTGTATGCATTATGGAGTTAGCTTGGAAGGGAATCGGATTCTACTTTAAGTATATAGAGATCTGAGAGTAATTCTGAACTAACTGATTGTTTTGAAAGTTCGGTTAGTGAACCTGAGAGTATTCATGATGGTTCTGTACTGTTACATGTAGTATATTGGCCTTTTTATATCATACTTTAAAATTTATCTTACAAGAAAAAATTACTAATGTGTTTTTACATTGCATGAGTGTTATAAAATTCTCCTTTAATGTTTCAAACATACTTTTTTAAATTTTTTCTTTTTGCTGAAAAACTAACTTTTAGTCATAGTAACCCTAAATGTTGGCTTTTTCTTAAAAAAATTAATTTTTTGTATTTCAAGCTAAAAATGTATGCAAAATTTAAAAATAAATATATATTTTGAACATACACTCTCTTAGTTTTGTATAATTTTCTTGAATAAAAAAAAATAGGCACTTTTATGACTGTTTTCTGCAAAATTATCCGATAGTTAAGGGGTTAAATAAGAGTGTTATTAATAAGTTGGTTTACCGTATATTTCGGCGTCTCTCTTACGAACACTTATACTTTAAAATTACATTTTTTAATTTTTAGGTATATTCGCCGTATAACGTGCACCCTTTTTTTACGAAGAAACCTAAAATGTACAGGAACAGTGCTCTTATCTTTTGAAGTAATTTATTCGAAGTATTATACCATGCTTTTGAACTGTGGTACACTTCTAGAATTAAAACCTTAAAGATCAAGAAAAGAGGCGTTAGAAGTATGTGGATAACAAAAGGAAACCAAATCAGTCATGCCAGTCTAGAAATAGGGTGTGAGTGGATAATAAAAGCATAGAAGGAAATTAAAGCTGACATAACTCAAAAAGTTAGTTAAAAAATGTAGTACATCTAACAATCTAAATGGAACGGAAGACGATTATTTATTTATGGATTGGAAGTACGGGGATGGTGAAGATGAAATAGGATTCGATGATGCATCTGAAAATATAATGGGAGATAAAAATATGCTAACCTCCTCTCTTTACACGCAATCCTATAATGAAAGTAAGTGTTTAAGGAATGTCCCTACTTTTTTAAATAAAAAGTGTTTCGATATATACAGGTTTCTTTTTTTATTTTCATCTTTTTTTTATTCTTAAATCAGCGTTTCTCAAACTGTGGGGCGTGACCCTCTAGGGGGCGTGGTAACTCGACGAGGGGGTGCGAGCATATTGAAAAGTCGTAAATAAAAGAGATTATTTAAAAAAAAGTATTAACTTAATGAAAGTAAACAAACAAAATACATTCTGACATAATAAAAAATAAAATACACATTTACACTGATATAATGAACTTATAAATGCATTAGTACTGTACACAATGTGTGTATCATAATTAATTTAGCAATACTATTAGAAAAAGTTTAATAATTTCCAGTTACCCCATGGGCTTGTCATTATAAAATTATATACAAAAATTAACACTTATCTGGATAATTTGTAAGGCTTATAATTAATTCCTTTACTGCAGATAAAAAAATTACACGATTCGCTCCCCAGCACGACTCTTTTCCACGTAGGCACCCGTATGTGATGTATTAAGAAGGGGGGGGGAGGAATAAATAGGCAAAAATCCTCTGAAATAAGTAAATCCTTACACTGTGAAGGTCTTTTTATTGCTTTCCAAAGCATTTGGAATAATTTTATGGATAGCAGTGCTCAGAAAAGATTGTACTTCGGAAAGACGTATATATACCTCTGGGGCAACTAATGCTTTGGGTCATTGAGACGTTTATATATGTCGGTGGCACTTAAGAGGTTAATGTAGTATTGAGGCCTTAGCTTCAAAGTATAGTATTATATTGAATTCAATACATTGTTATTGTAAGGAAGGAGGGCGCGATATGAAAATTATGATTTAATATTGGGTCGCAAATATTGAAAGTTTGAGAAGCACTGCTTTGAACATATTATTGTTATATGCTCGGTGTATATCACACATAGGTGAATTCCAATCTTGTGGTCTCCACCAAAGGACGGACTTCCTGTTAGGGAACTAATAACTTTCCAACGGTCACGATGTTTTGCGTTGGGAAGTATTGAATATAGGACAATACCGACGCTCAAGTTCGAGAGCAGGTCAACTTTTGCTCTTCCTATGGTCTAGCTAACAGTGAAGGGACCAGCGTGGCTCACACGCAAATCTCTGGTTTCAAAGTCCACAGCACGAGGGGTGACAAGAACGAATGGTCAAATGATAATCCCAGCTCCTTCCAAACAGAAATTATTCTCTATCAAGTGTCTCTTTTGAAGGCGTGGCATATTCCACTTTTAAAGGGACACAAAAAGGAGAAACTTAGACACTCCAACACTCCAAGATATTCCAAGAGACACTTCTAGACTCTACCAGACTGACTCTCGGACTCGCTTCCAGATTTGCTTGTACGCTGTAGCACCTACGATAACCTCTCAAGGTTCCAGATAACGAGCATGACAATGCGTCTTAAGCAGCTTTCACATCAGTGATCCGGCCTGTCACATCCTCCGACTACCACGGCACACCAGAGGGTCAGAGAAGTGGTGACCCAGACATTGTCGATTCTTTATCCAGAAATGGCACGTTGATTTTGGAGAATTATGAACCAAGACGAGAGCTATTGGCTACGGACCTCATCTATTCAGTGAATAACGGGGGCACGATATCCTAGTGGTCATGGTTACGAGTTCGGGGACAACATATCACGAGTTTGAGTCATAGTGTAACTGAAGACCCGTCATGTAGAGGGTATTATGCACGTTAAATCTGTCTTGGCATGGCGTGGTAATTATTAGAGTGAGGTGCCAGCTCAGATGTCGGTCTCTTCACTTGGTGGAAGATCAAAATTACGAGATCCGTCACCAACAGCCATCGTGTTGCTTTGTGGTGTGGCGTGAATAAGCAATCTCTCAGTGGATTATGGTCAAGTAACGGGGATGACATCTGAGCTGGTATCCCACTCTCCAAACTTCCACACCCCTACTACATGAGGACTTTTAGCTTTGACAAATTTGATGGGCATCTGCCCCTCTACCCAGTGTACTTCAGGAACACTAGGTTTTGAACCCATTGACTCGAGAACGCTTGTCATGAGTTCGCGATCATGACCTCTCGATTACCGCAGTTAAAACTCAAACCGAATTTACCAAGCATTTTAAGTTTATAAGAAATTTATATCGCGAGAGGTTTTTTTTTGTTTCCTACAATCAAAAACAACTACGAAAATAATAAAAATATTCACAACTATGTTACATAATAAATATCTTACTATATTCATAAAAGAATTTTAAGTGATAAAATAAATACAAATAAATAGTTATATATTTAAAATCGGGATAAGCATTAAGTCGATCGCGATCGACCTGTGGATTGCCAAGACATTTGGGGGTGACCGCCTGAAGTTTAGCAGTTAGTAATTATTCACCGGAACACTCAAGATTGGCTGACAGTGCAGACTAAGTCTTTCTGGCTATAAATACGAGAATTAATTTCAGATAAAAATGTTTTGTTTTTTAACGTATTTTGAATTGTTTGATGAAAATGCATCACATGATATTATTATATTTGTGGCTATTATTATGCTTGTGTGTATCTTGTGCTTTGCTTTAAGCACGGTTTTAGAAGTATAATTTTTTTCCCTTTCGCTATGTAGGTGAGTACGTATTCATTATTTATTATTGAGTTAAATTAAATATTATTGATCTTTTTCTTACTTCACCACACCAACACTGCAGGGTCGACCACAACATCTTGAAAAAATTAGAAGTAGCTCGTAAGCCTGGAAAAGTCTTCCCACCCCTGTTTAAAATACTTCCAAATTATATTCTGATTTTTCAACTTCAATTTTTTTTTGCTGCGCAAAAGCATATACTTATTTTTTTTCTAAAAATCGATCATTTTTTGAAAATTTTAATTTTATTTGAATAAAAACTTTTCAATAATTTATTTTTCTTTAGCGCTATTTCAAGCAATATTATTTCAGACATCTTCATAGTTTTTTTTTAAATGTGAATACTTTTCAAATTTACAAGATTTGCATTGCTTTGAAAATGACTGAATGTGTTCTGAAAAACCATTTCAGTGCCAGATAGCGATCTTAATCCGAATCACTCTTCAAAAAGAGATCTCAATATGCAAATGTAATTAAATCCCGAATTCATAACTCCTCTTTCTCATCGTGATTAAATCACAGCAATGCTACCATCAATCACTATTAATACGTCACCACAAAGCCTCGACACAGGGAGAGAAAGATATCAAAGAAATGATATATTACCATAGGGTGCTTAATACCCACTGAGGTGCAAAGCGGGGTTCTATAAAAGTTATTTGGGGGTGGATATCCTGACTAATTGTTCTCTGGAGGATCACCGAGCAGGGGTTAAATGCATAAAGATTCTGGTTAATCTGCGGGCGGCCACATGGGGTATAGGAATATCGTTTGAGTGTTCGAAAACATCGTCTTGCTGACTCGATGAGAGTGACGTGACGTTTCAATTATTTTTTTCGGAGTAAAATTTACTTTCCCACATCCACCACAATAGACGCAGAAGCGGTGTTGATGTGAATGATTTAAGCTATAATGAAAAGGAATTCGAACTTAAATTACAATTTTAATCCTTCATGTTTAATTGTAACCAATGTCAAAGAAACAAATATTACAATATTAAAATACAATTCTTATATGCTTTAATTAATCAATGTTTTCCAAATATTTTCCAGTTCAAAACATGTTTGTTATTTCCTATTTTGTGTTTTAACATACATTTTTTTGCTCTGTGAAATCCTAACTGTTTTCTTTTTGAAAATGTAGAAATTATTACTCTTATTTGTTATCTTCATTTTTTATGTTTTTTAATATCTTATTTTTTATTTTTAAACTTTTCTGCTTAAGCCCTATCATTTGGGGTTGTTCCGCTTCGGTGTGTTGAAGCTTTTTAATGAATTTAATCTAATTTTTCTTTAATTTTAAAATACGAATTCGAAATTAAAATTTGAAATTCCCGTGTAAAAAAACATGGCCACAAAATATAAGTCTTTGTACACTTTTTTCGATAAAGAAATACTTCTCTCTATTACACAAAACACTGGAAAATTATTTTCTATTTGAATCAGTTTTAGGATAATTCTAATGAGATAATCAAATGTGATTTCAAAATGAAGCGTAAAGTGTAGCAGCTCAAACTTCTTTGCTAGGCTTACGGCTGAGCAAATTACTACTAAAGCTTCAAGAAATAGATTGATGTCTTATTGCCAGATGTATGTTGCTGCAGTTGTACAACAAATAATAATGTATGCAATTAAATTACCTAATCTGCGGACAACGTTTTTACAGGTATATTAATGACCTTATGAAATTTATAAAATGCTCTCTGGAGACTTTTACACACACACACACACACACACACACACACACACACACACACACACACACACACACACACACACACACACACACACACACACACACACACACACACACACACACACACACACACACACACACACACACACACACACACACACACACACACACACACACACACACACACACACACACACACACACACACACACACACACACACACACACAAATAACTAAAATCAAAATATTATTTTATAAATAGCACACAGATAAATTATTATACAAAATTATTATATGAATATGAATTTTTCGAATATAATGACATTAAGCTTAGCATTATATGCTATAATTTCTTGGGGCTAAGAAGTTCTAGTTTAATTTCTTTTCTCTTAGTGTATCAGTTAAAGAAATCTCGTTTACTAAAAGGAAAAATGATGCAGAACGTGTTTTTTCCAATTAAAAGATAAAAAGAGAGAAGGGAGAGAGGAGAGAAGGGAGAGGAGAGTGGTAGAAAATAGAGAAGGGAAGACAGAAGAAAGAGGAGAGAAATTAGAGAAGGGAAGAGAGAAGAAAGGAGAGAGAGAATATATATACATAGAGAAGAAGGGGAGAGAGAGAGAGAGAAGAAAGGAGAGAATATATATAGAGAGAGCGAAGAAGGGAAGAGAGAAGAAAGGAGAGAATATATATATATACATATATATATTCTATATGTATATATATATACATATATATATATACATAGAGAGAGAGAGAGAGAGAAGGGAAGAGAGAAAAAAGGAAGATGAGAGGAAAGAGAGATGAAAGGAGGAGAGAGGAGAGAGAGTGAGAGAAGGACTTCTTTACTTCGATTCTTCCCCGTTTTACACGTAATGTTATAATGACAAAAGGCAAAAGAAAAAGATATGTCTTGCATTGCATTTACGATTTTTAATAAGTAGAAATAAATATTCTAATTTAAAAGCTACCGGATATGTACACAAGAGGTTGGTTGGTTACTGAATTTTAAGCAATCTGTTCAGAAATTGTATAATATAACAACATTAATCCTTTATGCAATAAAAGAAAAACAAGAATTGTCCGTCACAACCTAATAGAATCTTATTTTACTGTATTAGTCAGACAACGTGTGTATTCTAAAAAATAATAAGTATTCCTTGCACTACAAGAAACGCTATTTTTAATTTCATACCTAATTTCTGGTTTTCTGTGATTTTTAGAGGGATGTTTATTAATAAATGTTCTTGTGTTTTGAATACCTTATTTGGTCAATTATATTTCGACAAATGTAAATAAATATTTACGTTTTTTTATTTTGGGGTAATCTTTTTAAAGAAAGGGAGGAATAATGTCAGATATACACTCATGTCCATAAATTAAGGATAATTCAGAATCACACAGAGAAATTGAACTCTAAAATAAAAATTCCATCTGTAGAATTATCACACACATCTTGAAGAAGAATATGTAAATTACAGGAAACCACCAGATTGCGCGGATAGTACGTCACAATGACGAGAGTGAAAGAGAGGTATGTAAGGAATGGTGGCAAAGAAGTAAAATTGTTCACAAGTGCTTTAAAAGCCTTTCAGTGCAATATCCGCATAGTTATGGCACAAAGGAAGAATTTGGATGATTTTTTACGTGGTAGAATTATTGGACGACTGGAATGTGGACGTACCCAGCTGGAAGTATCCGAGGAACTTGGAATCGCCCAGAGTGTCATCTCCAGGCTTTGGAAACGATTCCAAGATGATGGTAATGTTAGTAGATGTTACAGCACAGGTCGCCCCCGAGTTACAACGCCGAATGAGAAGCGGTATATTTGGCAGTTACTTCCAAAAGAAACAGACGGAGCACAGCATCAGACCTGTCTCGTCAGCTACCAGTACGACAGTTTCAAGGCAGACCGTGTACAGACGCTTAGGGCACATTGGTCTATATGCTCGTAGGCCAGTCAGATGTGTTCCACTTACCGCAACTCACTGTCGCCTGTGATTAACCTGGAGTAGAGAGCATGTATTGTGGACACCCCAACACTGGTCTTGTGTGATGTTCTCCGATGAGTCCAGGTTTAGTTTGCAGTCTGATTCTCGCCGGACTTTAATATGGAGAGCGCCGGTACCCGTTACCACCAAGAGAACACCATTGAACGACACCGTTACGGTGGTGCAAGATGGCTCGCGCGCGTTTGGGGATGAATTATTCTTGGTTCCAGAACAGACCTGCATGTTCAGAATGTAACGATGACAGGCCACATCTATTGGGATGTCATTCTGGAATAACATGTACGTTTGTTTCGGGGCACCATGGGTGCTGAATTTCTGTTTATGGATGACAACGCCCGTCCTCACCATGCAAAAATTGTAGACGAATGCCTTCAATCGGAGGATATCACCCGTAAGAATTGTCCAGCATACTCACCGGACTTGAATCCAATAGAGCATGTGTGGGATATGCTTGGCTGACGAATTGCAGCCCGTCAACCCCCTCCCACATGTCTACCGGAACTTCGGAGGGCATTGCTTGATGAGTGGTGTAATGTTCCCCAAGATCAGATTGATAATTTGATACTCAGCATGCCTAGCGTTGTAAGGCCTGTATTGCATCGTCCGGGAGACATACTCCGTATTAACCATCATACTAACCATGTTATACTGTTTTTTGTAAATAGGTTCTTTTTTGAAATTTGCTCCAGGGAGTAAAAATCGCAATTTTTATTAATTATGTCAAACATATAGCATCTTTTTTTTTTGCTCTTTACCTTTTGTTTAATAAATAGACTTTACAAATAAGTCATATTTGTTTTGCTTCTGTCTCTTTCTTTGCCTGAACTTCATTATCCTTAATTTATGGACATGAGTGTAATAATTGGAATACATATTTTATCAACAGAAGCTTACTAAATAGCGAAATAACTAAAATTATTTTATATAAATCTGTGCCACACTAAGAAGAGATACCAGTTTTCGGGATTGTACTAGGTCTGCAATAGTAAAACACTAACCCGGAGCCCCATTAGAAATAATTTTACATAAATCTAAAAATTTTTCAATTCGAAGCTAATGGTGCCAGGAAAGAGATAAGTTAGATAAGCCCGGATTGTCAAAAATGCATGGTTCAGCAATAACAAAATAGTACCTTTCTTAAAAATATTTCGATTATTTTAAATTACTTGACGTTTATAAACTTCAGTTTCTTTTAGTTTTTAATACCATCTTTTTTTTTTTTTTGCTCCCCCCCATAATAATGACCTCTATGCAATGAATTATCATTATGAATAAGCTAAAGATTCTGCATAATGGATGTAGCATTACTGAAAAGGTAAACATCAAAGATAATTAGTTCTATTTTAATCATGGATTTACTTTTGCAACAACAACAAAATTGGCGAAAAATTTTATTTCTAAATTCCATTGTTCCTGAATGGTTTTGAAAATCATATTGCCCAATTGAATGACAAATTTTATTCTATTTATCAAAGTAATTCTAACCCTAATCGAATCTTAATCATTTTTCTGACTCAAAGAACAATCCAAGCGAACTCCATTGCTACTTGGCAACCTCGCAAAAGGTCCATTTAAACGCTTAATCAAACGAGGTTAAAATTGACGAAAAGACTTCTTTTGTCAACCATTGACGTTCTTTTTTTCCCATCTTTCATCCTTAAACAAACAGGGGGAACTCGAACTGGGATGAAAATTAATATTTTAAAACTCTTCCCACCTCAAAAGAGAGGCGATAAGAATCAGCAATTTTGAAACGAATTCTCTTTCCCTTCATTCTGGCGATAAAGATCTTCCATTTACAGAGCAGTCTTGTTATAAATTTTGAGAGGGAATCCATCCGTCCGAGTTATTATTAATGTGCTGCTTTTTTTTGCCCTTTTCTCCTTCTCATTTTAAATATTTGCTCGATTGCCAGAGGCTGAAAGACTGGAATTGATATTATTTTAATAATGTGATTTTATATCTGAACGTCTTTTTGGAATGGAGCTGATAAGGCACGGCTTCGTTTTGAAGAGCAGATTTTCATCTTTTGATAGCTGTTTTAAGTTGGACTAATTTAAATCGCGGCAAAATAGAAATTAACAAAAGTGGTTATAAGACTGAATAGGCCCTCTCTTGGATAAAATCCTAAATGAAAGTAAATTTTCTCGATTAATCGATTTGGTGATTATTTAAATTGATCTTTATCGTTTGTCCCGTGTGATTAAAATAATGCAAAATGATATTCATTGTTAAATGATCGTATTAAATACTAATAAACGTTTTCAATTTTACTTTTATTGTGATTATTGCTGTGACTGGCATGATACAGGTAAAAAAAATCAAAGATGGAGATAACAAAATATTTGCATTTAATTTGACGGAGTATTAATGAATATTTAGCAAAAACAAATCCCACTTGCGAAAGTGCTATTTAAATATGTATACCCCATTTACTCGAATTTAAACCACACTTTTTTTCTGTGTTATTTGCTACTGAAAATCGGGTGCGGCTTAGAATCGAAGAGAAAAAATTTGTTGAATGTAAGGTTATTGAAGGTTATGTAAAATAACTAAACATTCACTTCTTATTAGTTCTAATTTTAAATTTATTTTAATATCGTAAAATTGGATATCGAGGGACCACATTTTAAACTGTTTTTCATTTTTCACAAAGACTTGTATAATTTGGGGTTTGGCTTATATAAAATAGATGGCGACATGGATTCGAATAAATGCGGAATTTTGAAGATTCAACAGAGACAGCATTATTTTTTAAAAAATTCAAACTATTATTTTTTAATTTAATATTATCACTTAAATAAATTAACTCTCAATATCTTAAGTAATTTAAAACAAGATTGAATCAGATTCTTGATGTGTTTTATTTTTTATTTTTCATTTCCTAGTCAGGGTTATTGAGCGTAACCCACCTAGTTGGGCCTGATACAAAACTCTGAGACCATCTGCTCTGTCTCAAACGCAGCAGAAGATTTTAAATCTCATCGTTGGAGATCGCCTGTAATATTTTTTAAATGTAGTTTTCCACGCTTTTTGTTCTAAATCAGTCAGAGCTTTTACACTTTGAACAAAAGCACTGAAGCAGATATTTTCTTTTTTTCTCTTTGATGGGGGCTGCGTATTGGTATTTTATCGTGCAGACCTCCTGACCCCAGGGACAGGTATCACTTCTTGGTGCAGCACCATATAGGCCAGCAATATTAAACCTGAGGCCCACCGAGCCAGTTTAAGGGCCCCGGTCATGACCCATTGCTCTGAGAAATTCACTTAAGAACAATGTATTAAAAATTCTGTGGGAAATTCTTTGACAAGTAATCAAATACATCGATTTTGTTTCTTTACTGTCGATGTCGTACGGCTGCGAATTGATATTCTTTTCTATTTGTAACGATTGCGGTTAGTGATAACAGACACCAGTGGAGTAGCGACAATTTTATGGGTGAACTAATTTTTAACAATCTTACAAACGAAAAATATTCGAACGATTTGGAGGTTGACTGTTTTGTAATGAAAAACAAACATGGATCAGTACTTGTTTGATTTGTCACGAAAGCGATGTACACTTAAAAAATACCAATAAACAGAAAAATCATTCAATGACACTTTTCCTTCAAGATCTCTTTCAAGAGATGATAAATAGGGGTTTCATGGATTACTCTTTGAAACAGCGCCGAAGTGTTTTTGTCAGTGGTAAGGTCACAGCAGTAGCAAATATACCCTATGAAATTTGATATATTATTGATAATCACTTGAAACTGATTACTGATGCAAAAATTGGGAAGGAGTGTTTCTTAAGTTCTTTTAATTTAGTGTTAGTGACAAAAATACAAAAAATAATAATTAAAAAAGCAAACCAGGAGTATAATATTTTGATCAATTTTCCTCATTTTAAAATTTTAATGTTATCTTGGACCTAACGCACTCCCCCCTTTAACCTCATGTTGTGGCCTGGTTCGCGTGAAATACCTAACATGTATGCAGCCCGCTTGAAACGGCTGGTATATGTATGTGGTCCAGCAGAAAAAAAAAGGTTGAGTATCCCTAATATAGGCGATACCAATTGCCGTAAGTAATTTTGACACCCAATTTTCTCCCCAGAGGGAGACACCTGAGCTCTGACGATGTGAAATTGCACTTAGGAACTTAATTTTGCCGAGAGTATCTAAGCCAAACGACCTTTTTAAGGGATTTTTTACATGCTGCATAATCATACGACATGGCCACTGTCGATTTTCTGCATCATGAAAATCCACCGACTTGGGCCGGGGTCGAATCCTCAACCTTAGGTGCAGAAGGTCAGCGACAAACCAACTACGCCAGCCTAGTTAGCCCAGATATTTTTCTGCATCAAAAAGAAAGAAAAAAACCCGAGTCCGTTGGAGAGTTTTAAGGTTTTTAAATTTTTAGGCAACAAAGAGTTATTCTTTCATCGAACAATTAAGAGATTTTCTGAGACTAACAGCCTTCCAAACACCCTCAGTCAGGGACGTCTGAAGGCATGGGCCAACTGGGCCCGGGCCTCGTCCTCGGTGGGGGCCTCGTTTCTCCCCGACTCTGTCTTAATAAGATCATGATCCAGATTATTTTAATGGTCAATATTATTCCCGTACATATTCTCTGAAAAACAGGAAATTTTGCCAGTTGACATGTCAACTGGCAAAAGTGGTAAGACTGTATTGTTATGTGATGACCGTTGTCCATGTCTAGACCTAGGCATAATACCATAAACAATCTTTCAACTTATTTAGTCGAAATAGGCTGGTTTGTGCCTAGGGTTTTAGATTGCAAGTCGTGCGCATTTATTTGTTTCAAATTACCGTTTGATCGTTTCAATGACAGTATTTGACAATGCATACTATTGTCTACTCAAGTAGGCCTACTTTTGCATAGGGGTCCAGGGCCGCAAAAAAGCTTATGATTTCTCTGGTCTCAGGGCCTCAAAATGTCTTAAGATATTCCTGACCTCAGTGAGAACACCAGCTCTCGTCAAAGTAATCAGAGACAGAATTCCTCGAAATCTCTGAGTTGCCTGTGACACTAGCCAATTCTTTTTTCTTTCTTACTATGTTTTCACCCTCCATCCCTACAAACGCCGCATGAAAACATCTCATCTCTTAACAGTTGATTTTGAAATTCGGTGACGAGTACATCGAAATGTGAGTAAAAAGCAGTGAGTTTGGTTCGCATTATTTTTTCTATTTTATATATAGAAGAAGTGTTTGGGGGCAAACACAATGACAAAAAGTTCAAAGGGAAAGCAAAAAGCTATTTCGCTTGAAATGAAGATAGAGCTTTTTGAGGTTTTTGATCAAAACCAGAAGACAAAAACGGAAATCTGTAAAGATTTTGGTATTGCTAAGTAAACTTTGTCAACAATAATTAGAAAAAGAGAGCAAATTACGTAAGCGTTGGAACGGTTTTTATTAAATACATGCACATACGTGTATTTATGTATTTATGTGAAAGTACATTTACTTTTTTTTTTTTTGTTAAATATATGGTTTTTTTTATAATATCCTTTTGTAACAGGTCTATGCGCGAATCTTCAACAAATCCTCTTGCGTAAAATTATTCTTTTTAACTGTAAGTTCTGTTGAAAACGTTCCTCAGAGAAGAAGACGAGATTTAGTTAAATGAGTTCTTCTATTTAAGCTTTGGCTATTGTGTATGCGATGATGATCGATAGTTAATAGATGGAGATTAAAAGTGATTAAACTGTGAACAAATTTTACGACCGGAGGTCGTATGGTTAAGGAAGATATTTACAGAGAATTGAATTGTAGGAGTCAAGAGTGCTCCAGAAGTCAGTTAAGTAAATCTTAATTGTATGTTAGTAGTTTTAAGCCTATGTGATTGCATTTCCGGTTATTTATTAAGTGCATTTCCTAACCTTAGTTGTGTTGGTTAATTAAGCTATAGGGATTAATAAAATTGTGTTTAAAACTTGCTATGGCTGATCTTTGCTCGAACCCCCAAACCCCAACAATCCAAAGTGGGTTGTTACACCTTTAATGCGAATTTCTTTTAATCAGTTTAAAAATATTTTAGTCCCCCCCAGTTCCGTGTTAAATGATTTTAAGAAATGCTCGAGAAACTAAAGAGAAAAAGAATGCGCACGTAGAGCTCATCATATGACTTTTGTAATTATTTGGTGGGGTGTCAGTTATGAAGGCGTCTTATAGACTCTTTTTTTTGCAAGAAGCGAGTACAAGTCACCTTTTTTAAGACCATGCCTCTGAACGTAAGCATGAACAATGAAAACGTTTGGACTTTTTAACATGACTCTACTTCTGCTCATAAAGTAAACATGACCCAGCAGAAGTTGAAAGAGAATGTACTGGACTTCTCACAGTACAAGGATTGGTCTAACAAAAGAGAGGATGTATATCCACTTGACTATAAATTGTAGTTATTGTGTATTAGAAAGGAAGATGGGCCAAAAAGTAGCATCCCAATTTGAATAACCATAAGTTTCCCAATTTGAAAGCAGCAATGGATATTGCAGCGTTCTTAAATGAAAAGATTTATTTTAAAACTTATATATATTTCTTTTCTTAGAATAATTTAATAAATACGCAGAGAAATGCATACACAACATATGCGTATAGTAAGTGTTACTGAAAAGGCAAAAAAAAAAAAGAGTTCCCAAAGTATTATAGAGATTTCAGGGTACACTCGCCTCACCGAGTAATACAAACGATGTGAAATATGCAGCTCCTATACGCACGTTGAGTAGGACTGAATTAAAGGAACCTGCAGAATGGACAATCCATGTTTGAATGGTGCCAGTGGATCGAAGCATTCACCGGCAAGCAATGGCCTCACAAGTCATATTACATTATGTTCAGAAAACCATTGATGCTCTCATATCGACCAGAACCTTTACAAGTCGCTTGATTACTTAGTCTGTTATCAAGGTATCCGTTAAGATTTTCAATGAGCATATAACACGGATAACTCCGCTTGAAAAAATGCAAAGCTAGATCGCCGTGGAAAAAGGAATGGAACAAGTCATGTTCTCACACTCTCCTTCTCTGTTAAAACAGTTAAAGTTTTTCAAGTATCCATAACTGCTTCACTAAGATAATTTAAATAGTGTAATTGCTCTTTCTTAAAACTTTTAATGACTTAAATTCTATGAATTCACGTAGTTAAGAAATTATTACAATTAAAGACCTATTGACTTACAAATTATCCAAAAATTAGCTTTCTAAATTTTTACTTATTCTACTTTATGTTTGTTCTCAACGATTTTCAATCAATCCAATCATTCTGACTAGATAAGTTAAACAACATTCGAGCACACATACCTTAGCTTTCAAATATATCTCAAATCTAAGCGATTTTAAACTAATATACGCAAACACACTTTTAAAACTGCAACAAACGATCATTTCTCAACCCTTCTCCAGTATTCTATACTTCTATCCAATTATTCCACGAGGCACACAAAGTAATCAAAGCAAATCCTTCCGAATTCCCAATGTGTCCTGACTGAAAGATAAAGAAGCCTAATCTCCACAAATTGCATTTTCCTTCGCAGTTGCTGTTAAGGTGATGACGAACCCTGAACCTCCCAAAACAATGGCCACCCCTTCTTTGGGAAAGGGTCAGTTTTAATTCAAAACAGTTTACCGTTCAACCCTGGCTTCATGTTTCTCGTTTTCATTACTTAAAACACACACTGAACTCTCTCCTCCTCTCCCCCCGGTTTCCAATTCCAATTCTGGCATCTCTATGGGGATATTCAAACTGAATAATCGGGACATTGTAAGCGAGCTTTCTAGTCACTATCTTCCCTTATAAAGACAATGGAGGTACTTTCTATCAGCTTTTGAATTGAATCGAGTATTTTTAAGATTGCTGGAAGGGGTTGTGTAGTAGTTTCGAAACGTTTTTTCCAAGACCTATTTCAAAAGAACAGCGGTATTTTTAAAAAAATTAGTCGATAAGAACTGCCAGCTCATTTAAACACGATGATTTTTAATAATTCTGAAAAAAAAATTAAAAATATATCTATGCAAAAATATTTTGACAAAAATAATTAAATTTCTTCAAAGTAGGATTTCCTTTAAAAACGAGGGAAACACGGAAAAATTAATCCACAAATTCACAATACAAACAGGTGGCCGCGGTAGCCGAGTGGTCAAGATATCGGATCGTGGCTGGCCTTGCCATGTGTTCGAGCCCAGTACCACTAAAGACCCGCCGTGTAGGGGAGAGATGCACGTTAAATATGTCGAGAGCTCAAACATCCTCTCGCTGGTGTGATAGTTAGGAGAGGGGAATGCCAGCTCAGATGTCGTGCTCGTCATTTGACCATGGTTCAAAATTACGTGGTCCGTCGCCACAAAAGCCCTCGTGTAGCTGAATAGTGTGATGTTAATAGTCAGTCACTCCCTCACAATACAAACAGGGACTTCGGTAGCCTAGTGGTTATGGTGACCCAGCTCGTGACCAGAATGTCACGGGTTTGAATCCTGGAAGCAATGAAGACTCGCCGTGTAGAGGAGCACGTTATTTTTGTCGAGGCTCAATGTCCTTTCGGTAATGTGGTGGATAGGAGAAGGAAGGGTGCCAGATCAGGTGTCGTTTTCGTCCCTTGACCGAGGTTCAAAATTATGCGGTCCGTCGCCAACAGCCCTTGTGTAGCTGAATGGATTGACGTTAAACTCACTCTTCACTTACTTGAACTTACTCAACTCACTTGACTTAACTCACTCTTCTCTTTATGCAGTAGACTTCAATATCAAACTTGCAGTCTTTCAGACATTAAAACATCATCTTATTACCTAATTTAAGTTTATAAAAGATATTTGAAGAAAAAAACTTTTCTTTATTTATATAGCATCGTAAATTTTTTTAAGGAATATTTCATATCATTTTCTGGATAAATTAATAAAAGAGGATTGTTGCACCCCTATTAATATGGGATTTTTGTGATGTAAATTAAAATATACAATAAAATGGAATAAAAATAGACAAATATCTAGATTTTTTCACTACATTATCATGGATTAAAAATAAAAGTTTAAAATAAATTTAAGATAAATTTTGTGGAGTGATATATCAGTCTATTTTAAAAATACAATACAGTTATCAAAGCTGATCACTTCTTTCTCGATTAGTTGGTTTATATTTTATATATGGTCCCGCTAAGTTTCACATTATTTTCAATGGAAAATCCATCTTTATAATGAGGACTTCCCGAGTATAAATTGTATATTAACCATTTAGACTTATATGAGACACACATCATTAATTTACTGTTAACTATGTTTATAATTCAACTAGTGAGGCAGTGGAATTTGGAAGAGGAAACGTGAGAGAGAGAGAGAGAGAGAGCTAGAGAGAGCTTTGCTCATCAAACATTATTTGATCATGCATAATCGCGCGTTTTATTATTGTATAATTTAAGATCAGGTCTAATATTCCATTTTCCCCAAGAATTGAGGAATTACTTGCATGCATCATAAAATTGTGCTAAATGATAAAGCGTACATGAGAATAACGCTTAAGTTCTAAGTTCTGTGCAAGATTTATTTGCTTAGACGGATATACAAGGTTATCAAAATAATTGTTTTAGTTTTAGTTGAATGGCATTGATTGGTCATTAGCTTTTCTCAAAAAATAATTTTAGTAGACTTTTTATTCAATTACGACTATATTATTAAGAAATGATTTTAAAAATACTTCTGATAAAAGAAACATTGTCATTGAATACCATATACACTTATAGAACCACTAAATAAAAATGTTCTATGCGTAGAAGAAATCTTATGATATAAAAATGAAAACTATCATGACAAAAAAAATACATAGAGAGAACTGATTTCTTAGTATATAGGAGAGTAAAACATCTCTATATATGTATAATTTCAGATTTTAATGCTATAACACCTAGATTATGTAAGTTGCGTATTAAAGGAAGCCAGAGCAACATTCTGGAAGAAATATTTTCTGCAAGACCATGCAACACTGGAAGAAGACTTACACACTTCGGTGGATAGATCCAGTAGAGGAGGATTATTTAGACCATGGGTGTCTAAGCTATGATCGTTTGAGGGCCGCATTGCAACAAAAAAAATCGCTGGGTCACACGTACAGTATTTATTTTGTACAAATTGAAATAAAAATTGACTATGTAGTTTTATCAAAATATATAAATTAACTTCTTTTTATAAATTTTTTAATAGAATTAGATATGAATAGGTACATGCTTATTTTAAATTTGTAAAAGTTTCGTTTCATTTTAGTTTGAATTTCATAAAGATGGAAAAAATTCAAATTAATGAGATGCATGAATTTGCTTTTGTTGAACAAGCAAATCGATATCGAGTTCAATAGACGAGGTTGCAATTCTTAATGCATTTTCAAGATGTTTGTCAGTGATTTTCCTCCTATTTTTGTTTTTTGTGTGTATGCTTCATTCTTGAAAATAGTTCACAAATATAGGTACTGCTAAAACTGAAAAACATTACTAAAGTATGATTGTGAAAATTACAATATTTATTGCAGGGGAGGTAATCTTTATAAAACACCAGTAAAGAAACATTCCCAAATTTTTCTTTCAGTTGAAAATTGTCATATAAATACTGTAATTTTTCAAAAAATTTATCCCATCGAATTTTCATACACACATAATTCAAAACGAAAAAACTCATGACATACTAAGATGTTTTTATTTAATTTTTTTATTTCAAAACAAATGTCAACGAATCAATTACATATGAAAAGTATTGCGAACATTTATTTTTTTTAATAAAAATGTATAAATTTAATATTTTCATAATTTGCGTTTGGGCCGCATTTTAAAGGCTCTTGGGCCACATGCGGCCTGTGCGCCGCGCTTTAGACAAGCAGGATTTAGACCAGGGATGACGAACCAGTGGCACGCGTGCCATCAATGACAACCGACACAATATTTTCGGTACGTCAGTGACCAAAATGGTTTGCATTTTATTTCAAAATAATAAAGTTCACTATGAAGTATTACGAACAAGCTCGAGTGATCGGTGGCGGGGAGGACACTCGTCTTTCATTGTCTTGCCTTAGTTACGTCGTGGGCTATAATTGCTTATGATGCAAAATTTATCTACGCATAGCATAGTCAATTTCGTTGACACAACTGTAATTTAAACTTTATTTATGTTACATTTATAATTTTTAACTGTTATTAAACATGGCTATAGTTCAGCAAAAGAACAAAGAGTGTAAGATAGTAAGCGTAACAGAGAATTTCAAACTTGGTGAATCTAGAAATATGACATTTTTTTTTAGTAAAGACGACAAAGCGATGTGTGTTTATGTACTGGAAGAGTGGTATGCAGAACATCGTCGGTAACACGGCATTTTGAAACGAATCACAAATCCTCTTGTTAAAAAAGTGAATTACAGCAAAACTTATTAATTACTTAAAAACCTTTTGGCAGATAACTCCAATTCAGCATGAATTTTACTAAAAGCTACATTTTACAAACCTAACATAAGTAAATAAATCAACATTAGAAGTCACACTAATGTTACTTTATAGTTTGAATTACACATATAACTAAAACGTTTACAACTATACAGTGCAAAAGGCGTTTTTTCGTTGTAAACAAACAGTTTTGTGTTGTTAGTATTTAGTTTTATTACTTTCCCCAAAATCCCAAGCCAAATTTATTTGGCGGCACATCTATACCTTATTAAACCCTTCTTTAGAAAAAAGGGCACGTTGATCAATAAAGGTTCATCTTTCCTGATTTAGACCATAAAAATAAGAATTGGAGGAGTTTTGGTGGTACAAGTGGTTTGAAACATTAGGTTCAGAAGGTTTTGGCCCATCCTGGGTAGTAGTAACATAGATGTTGATGAAATAGAAATTATTGAAATAAGGAAAATAGGAAATTTTTTTACATAGGCTTTGAATAAGATTTATTCTTAAATATACAGGGGAACTTAGAGATGAAAAATGATCGTAAAAAATAATAGGGACTTAGATAATCTAAAATAAAGTGGTTGTATGTTTTTTTACATTGTTTTTCGGATAGAGAAGTGGTCGTCAAACTTATGAAACTTCTGAGATACCACACCATTTTTAAATCCAACTTTGAGCTGCCAACGAAAGAGCTACTCAGTTTTTAAAAAAATATTACATTTGCTTATTGCCCATAAGCTTACATTTCTAGTAAATATGAAATTAATTTTAATTAAACTATGTACAATAAAAAGAAATTGAAATTAAACTATGCATAATAAAGAAAATGAATTGTATTTAGTGATAAATAACAAATGTAACAACAGATTGTTTAAAAAAGACTTATTAACTTTAATGAGAAGGATGGAACTCTTTTTTTTGTCCTCAACACTTTGGAAGAGCAGGTAGTGGCTATCTTTCGAATACAGTTGTACAAGTGTGTTCATCCGCGAGTGTTTCTGTTCTTATTATAATCGTTAATGTAATCTACCAAAAATATCCCACGAGCTACTAGTAGCTTGCGATCGACAGTTTGTCGATCACTGGGATAGAGTATTCTAGTTATATTCATCATTAAGCTCATCAATGATTACTTGGCATTTTATAAAACAATCTGCTTTTTTTGTATGCACAAAAGTTCTTAAAACCATAAGTTAAAGGACGTTAATACACAATAAGAGTTATTATGTTTGTTACATCAGGCATAACAAAACGTTCTTCCCGTTTTGGAGGTATAAATTTCCGATTCATCGTACGTTTGAAGTTTTGATGTCTGGAATCGTTGGACAACAAAACGTGTAGATACTTCAATGTAAATACATAGTATTTTTGAGACTACATAATTTATAAAATATAGGAAATAGCGTAGCATAGAGATGGTTAAAGCACACGCGAGGCATTGTCTGTTGGACGACAAAGGAAGTACTACAGCTGTAGTACGTTACAGTATACTTGTGGTTTAACCCTTTATCTAACGCATTATATTTACTGCAGTTTTCTTATGCCATATTTTTTTTAATCACTACATTAGAAATTAAGGGATACACACAAACAAAATACTCAACTTTGGGAAATTTAATTAGTTAGAGCTAATTAATTAATTAAAGGTATTCTATTGTAACATTGTTCACTTAAAATAAATAGTCAAATCGTTTTCTAAGGCCTTCATCAACACACACACACACACACATATGAATAAGACACTAAACTTTCGACATTAACTATTTTTCCGGAACAAAAATGACAATCTTCGTAATCCGCTGAAAACGCCGTCTGCTAAAAACGTAATTTCTGCTATAAAACTATTTGCCTTTCCCGCTAAAATACTCATCATAGAACCCGTACTGCCCTATATCTTGGAAGAGTGGATTTAAAAGAATATTCCTGCTAAGTATCGTTAGAATATTCGTAAAAATGGTAATTCTATATTATTTTAAAGTGAATGGTACTTATAAGTACCGTCGGTAGAGATAAAGGGTTAAGAAAATGATGCAATTGATAATAACACTCGTTGATGGTTTCGGAGGAGGAAAAGCTGTTAGGATCAGTAAAGTATATGCGCGCAGTTCACTAGTTGAAAAATAGGTCCTTCATAAACCTATAGAATAATAACAGATTTCAATCAAGCCAGATTTAACTGAAGCCTTCAACACTGCCATCAAACAGCAGTCAAAAAAGGGCTGGAAAGACTGGGTTTCAACAGTAAGTTGGAAAGATAGAAGGCTGTGTGTTGTAGAACGTTTTGCGATGGATCAGCGGAGATAACATCAGTTTAGTACAGATCAACGGAACCGGTGAATCACAATTAACTTGCGTTTACGGTACAAAAACGAGTCATTCTTGTAACAGGTTGTGACAGTACACGAAAAGTAAGCTATGTACCATAATAATAATTATTTACAAAATATGTATCGGTCTCCTCTGAACCCCAGGCATCAACGTTGAAATCAAAACTTCGTCCGAAGAAGGTATTGTTGAGTGTGGGATGGAGAGAATAATACGCTGGGAGGCCCAGCTACTAAACCAAACAGTTAGAGCCACCTTCTATTGCTTTCAGTTAGACTTCGATCCGAATCGGTCGCACAGAAGTCCAATATTGTCAATCAGCGTGGTGTGCTATCCTCCATCACGACAACGTTAGAGACCCTATGTTATCATCACTCATCCAAAAGTAATTGTGTTTGGTTGGAGGGTCTTATCCCTTTCTCCTTATTCGGTATCTACTGAATATTTCTTGTTCTGTTCATTGATGCAATCCCTCTGTAGAAAACCTTTTAATGCCTTGAGATGAGGAGAAAAATGCCTCCCCCATCCTAAGAATTTTTCACTCCAAGCCTTATAACTTTTTCTGTGACATAGGATTAATCTCTTGTAAGAAACATAGCAAGAGGTTGCAAATAGTGAGCGAGGTTATGCAGAGTCCTTAAGTTGTTTTCTTTTTGTGTTCTCTGCACGCAAAAAGCACAGGTAAAACTTTTTAACTTTTTTAGTAAGGAAGTGAGAAGCTTTAAGTATGGATTAATATCCATGTCTTAATTTTAGATAACTGTTTTTGTAATTGCAATTCATAAAAAAAGATTTGATATAAAGCTGTGATTCTTACTGTTCGAGTTCTGTCTTGCAATAGTACTGAGATGTAATTCCGAGAAAAAAAATTTAGACGTTTTCTCAGTTCTTATTCTATGTGTATGTTAGTGACAAAGAGTTTCCTTATATCAAATTTTTGTAGAGTATCTTTTTCCTAAATCATGCACCAAACTAGTGCAGGCGCGTACTAAAAAAAAGGTAATATTTGGTTTAACTTTCTGTTTTCCCTATATTTACAAATGAAATCCTTTATATCTCTTACAGCACTTGATAGGTAAAGATGTCTAGTCAAAGTTTTTTCTATAGCATTCTTTTTATAAAAATAACTCATTCATACAATAATAATTGACGAGAAGGTGTATGCACCGAATATCAAGAGATCTAGCTGAATGAGGTAGAAATAAGAAACTGGTGGAAATCTGTTTTTCAACTCCATAATTTTCGCTTAAAGTTATGCATTATTTTTACTTAAGTATAGCTTTTAATGATATCTATAAAGCTTATTTTTTTTTAAAACTTATGAAGTAAAAAATAGAGCAAAAACCGAGAAAAATAATTGCGAAGACGGAAAAAATAAAGGGTTTCATTAACGCAACACGTAGCTTATTATGTGTATTTATTTCGTTTTTCTTCTAGAATATGCCAAATAAGCATTTCATTGATTTCATCGGTGTCGATTTTAATGTTTAGAATAATTGATGATTTTACTTAATCTTTATAAAAATACTCTAAAAAGAAGTAATTTTTGATTGAATTTTCAGTCTATTCTTTCAATAACATTGGGCGGATAAAGAATTAATCCAATCTCTCTCAAAGCTCTTTTTTTTAATACATTCTCTTGAAATATTATCAAAACAAACTCGTTTTCACAGAAGTAATTAATAAGAAAATGTATGCGCGGAATGTTGCGAGATCCAGCGCAATGGGTGAAAACACAAAACGGGCAAAAATCTGTCGTTCCGTTCTATAATTTCCGCATAATCCCTTCCACCCATCATCGAACAAAGATCAGGTTCGGGATAATAAGCTCTTTTCTTTCGGATTGACATCATCTCTAGGCAAATTTCATTACCTTATCGAGGACGAGGGGACAGCTCAAAGCACTGAAGTCCTAATGTTGCTGTTGTTCCCGAACTTTCCTAAAAGACAAAGGCTCCAATGAGCTTTGTTCGCGGACATGTCTTGTCACGGGAGATTTGACTTTTTTTCCCCCGCACCCCTTCGCAGATAGTAGCGACACCTGGTATCCAAAACCACTGAGTAACGCTTGGATGAAAATCTAAAGCATGTTCTGAAAAGCACGTCACTTTTAGGACTAAAATTAAAAGATGGCGTCTTCTCATCAGCAGGTAATGAAAAAAAAAGTAATTGCAAAAGGTACTCTATCGCTTGTTGCTTCTGTTGGTGCTGATCCATTGTTGGGGGTCTTTGATTGCGAAGCATAATTAATAATATTCCTCATTGGTGGGTTGTGACAGCTGCTCTATACCTCTTTGTTTGGAGGTAATATCGAAGAACAAAAGGCCCAATTACATTATTAGTTACGTGATAAGTTGCTTTTTTTATTAATGGATGCATCTCAGGACGAGGCGTATATTAGGCGCCATTATCAACACCTGAACGCGCCAAAGCAGTTTTTCGGAAAGGATATATGAGTGAGAGCCAAACTTCTTAGCTTAGGGCAGTACTAATTAATTACGTTCATTGAAAGGCTCTCTTGGCAAAATGTTAATCTTTGAAAAAGAACAGGAGAATAAACAGGAGCAGCCATATGTTACAAAAAGTATGAAAACTTTGAACAAAGATTTATGCACGCACGTCTTTGAATATATGCATCGTTGGGGAAGTTATTAGATCAAGCAAAAATTATAGCAAACTTCTGAATCGTACCCCCAAAAAGTTTGTTCTGTTTTTATTTGACATCTTTGCGGATTGAAGATGAGCTGTATTGTGGGGATATATTCTCTGTCTTGTTATAGTGTTTTCTAGATTGGTTGTAACTATACCAAAATGATTTGTAATTTTTGTCAGAAAATATATCACGTTCTTTCTTTTAAATGTACTGTAATTTTCTACTAGAATTAATACTTACATGCAAACTATTTTTGTCATCTTAAGTCAGTCTACGTTTTTACCATAGTTAAGCCTTGTTATTATTTTGAATTGTTTTTATGCAGTTTTTTTTAGTTTCCCAGGTATTTAATCATGTTTTTTTTATGAATTTTCATTTTTAGAAATAGTATTTCCCAATCAGTAGCGTACACAGGAATTTTTCAAGGATGAGGGAAGGAGAGAATGTGTCCTGGGTGAAAAGTCCACTATTCACGTATCATACCCCACTACGCCGTCCACCCCTATTACCTGATTTTATCGATAATCGGGAGCAAAAACATCAAAAAATAAATTATTGAATAAATAATAAACATTAATTAATAAAATAAGTCATTAATAACAAATACTTAATTTACCAGAACTATCATTATTGTACGTACTATACACATAGGATTATAATGAATCGGAAAAAAATCAAGTGTGAGTGGAAGGGGTCTGTCAAGGGGGGAGAGGAGCCCCCTCCCCACCTTGTGTGATTCATTGTGTTCCCATCCTTTAAAACTGCTTTATTAAGAAAAACGATTTTATATTATTAAAAATGATTATTTCTAGATTTCGGTACAGTTAAAAAAATTCCATGTTTATTTTTTATGATTGAATGAAATATAATTATATATATATACAGAGTGTTTTTTTCCAGGTATAGAAGTTTAAGTTGGCATTACTTTCCAAGATGGCGACCGATTTAACAGCTGTCAAGTGATTTATTCTCAGTTTGGTTTGGCAATTCATCATGAATAGACTCACACCTGAACAACGCTTTCAAATTGTGCAATTTTATTTCGAAAATAATGGTCGCGATTTTCATAAGCGAATTTTGTATAGCGATGAAGCGCACTTCTGGTTGAATGGCTACGTCAACAAACAAAACTGCCGCATTTGGAGTGAAGCTAATCCACAAGTGTATGTCGAAACACCGTTACATCCAGAAAAACTGACTGTTTGGTGCGCTTTATGGGCTGGTGGAATCCTTCTTCAAAAACGATGAAGGCCACAACGTTACAGTCAATGGTGATCGGTATAGAGCCATGATTACTAACTTTTTCATTCCTGAATTGAACAATCATGATGTCCAGGAGCTGTGGTTCCAACAAGACGGCGCAACATGTCACACAGCTCGTGCCACAATCAATTTATTGAAAGACACGTTTGGTGACCGCCTAATTTCACGTTTTGGACCTGTGAATTGGCCTCCAAGATCTTGTGATTTAACACCGCTAGACTATTTTTGTGGGGCTATGTAAAGTCATTGGTCTATGCGGATAAGCCACAAACGCTTGACCATTTGGAAGACAACATTCACCGTGTTATTACCGATATACGGCCACAAATGTTGGAAAAAGTCATCGAAAATTGGACGTCCAGATTGGACTACATCCGAGCCCGCCGCGGCAGTCCTATGCCAGAAGTCATATTTAAAATGTAATGCCACAAGATTATCTTTCGAATATAAAAAAAATCCATGTCAATCGAATAATACATCGTTGTTTTATTGCAATTTAAAGTTCTAGACCTCTCAAAAAACACCCTTTATATATAAACCACACATGAAGCTATCAGTTATAACAATCAAAAACAATCTGATTATTAAATGAAAAACTAAGCCGACGTTTATAATTAAAGCAAATTATATCTGTGATTAATATATTCCTTGAATTAATTTAATACTTTTTGAAAAAAAAAAATAACAAAACTAGAAATAGTTATGAATCAGTTTTATTTACCATATTCTTTTCTTACAAACAGGGCTTTTTTAGAGAGAATAATCTGCAGAAAAAGTTAGTTTTTCAGCCTTTGTTACAAGTACAATGCTTGTAAGAATAAATTAAAATTCCAGTTTTTGCAGGTGTCTGTGGAATTAACGCCTAGAATAAGCAACTTTTTAACAATATGATTAATCATTTAGCATATATAATTTGTTCTATTTTTCTTTTGTTTAAAAATTGTGAAATCAGCTTTTCTCAGTTAGCGATGCCTCTTTTTTGTAAGACTTCTTTAAGATCTTGCATCATCATGTAACTTTTACCCATCGCTTCATCGGTAAGACTACGATATTGATCTTTCAAATAATTCGAAAACCTTTTTCTCACTCTGACTGGTTCTGGTTTAATGAATTGTTCGTTTTCTTTTTCTGGACTTGGGTTGTTTTGGGACTGATGCGCAGGCTTATAACAGTTGGCGTTAATCAAATCATCTTCTTCTGCTATTTCTGAGAACCTTTGATTTGCTCTTGCTTTAGATAATAATTCCCTCTTAACTTCTACAGCTTTGTCAAACATATCATAGTCTATATTCTTAAAGTAACTGTTGCTCTGCTCAAGTGCATTTTGGAAATTGATTTTTTGCCTTCCTTTGGCGTGGTGGTCAGCATGTTTCGATGAGTCATACTCGTGGACAAAGTCTGTACAATTGTTTTCAGAGATAGGGTCAGTTTGCACAACAGCATTTCGATGCAATTGTTGATGCAAAAGTAGATTGGAGTCATCGTTGTCTTTGAAACGAACAGTCTTGCTTGGGTTATCTGTTTGTGCTGCTGCTTCAAAACATTCGATTTCAGAATCAGAGTCTGAGACATCACTACATTCTTCCAACCATCGAGAAACTTTGAATGCCTTTTCTTCCAAGTTGCCAACATAGTCTTTGTGATGTTTCAAAGTAGTAGGGATGCATGACAGAGTGTAAACTTTTGTAAATGGATCTTTCAGGGATCCAGTGGAGTTGCTATTGCATGCAAAGTCGCTTCCTATTGAACAGCAGTCCTGTTCATAACACTCACAGTTATTTTCTTGGTGATCTGTTTGAACAAACTGATTACTTTGAGACTGAAAGCAATAAATCTTTGGCACCATATCCGCCTGTGTGGCAACAGTTTTTTCTAAGGTGTCCGTCTGGGCAGCTGCTTCTGCATTTTCGTTTTTCATAGAGTTCTTAGAACAGCTACAGTGACTGAGAATACCATCATTTATTTTACTTGATGAAATTCTATATTTTTGGACATATTCACCCGAATGTATGCTCTTTTGTTTTTTAAACTGACTTGGGGTGTTTTCGTCATCAGAATCAGAGTCAGTATGTTTGCTATCTTCGTCAGTTGATATTTCAAGTGCAATGTAATCAGGTACTTTATCGGGATCCTTTCCAACCATTTTTTGTTTTCTCTTAATGTTGCTTTTAATAGAGTTTCTGTCTATTTTGCTAGTTCTACAAATAAGCATGAAAAAAATACAGTTATCTGAATAAACCTTTTAATTTTTTTTGATACTTAATCTTATGAATAAAAATTTAATTCAGTAATAAAGTATTAAAATATTTTAATTAAATTTAGAGAGAGAGAGCTAATTTCCTCAATATATATATATATATATATATATATATATATATATATATATATATATATATATAAACACTGCTGGCCACATAAAAGGCAACAACCTGAAAGAAGCATGCAAACAATGGGATATTTACATCATGTGTTAGCGGCACCTGGTGTCATGGTTTGCGGTGGTATTGGTTTTAATGCCTCATTCCTTTAGTACACATCGCCGGTACACTGAACAGCCAGCGTTACATCTTTGAGGTGTGGGAGCCCGTGGTTACCCCCTACATTCAGCGCTTGCCATCAGCCATATTCCAACAAGATAATGCGTGGCCACACGTGGGAAGCGATATTCAAGAGTTTTCTTTATCCATCAGATTGAATTGATTCCTCGGTCTGCTTGTTCTCTCGATATATCGCCAATCGAAAACGTGTAGTCCGTGCTTGCACAACGACTGGCCCGGGATATACCAGATCAACTTTGGAAATATGTGGAAGCCGCATGAACTGCTGTACTCCAAGGACACATCTAAAGCCTCTTTTGATTCTATGCCGAGGCGCGTGGCAGCTGTTATAGCCAACAATGGAGGCTAAACTAACTACTGATTTTATTATCATCCACACTGATTTTATTATCATCCACACTGATTTTGTTATCATCCACACTGATTTTATTATCATCCCCATTGATTTTATTATCCGCTGTAATTTAATCGCTTGATCTTTGTATATCATGTTATCTGTCAAATAAATTTTGCTGTGATATCTCTGGTCTTTCTTGTAATTTTGTGACCAGCAGTGTATATATTACATACACAAATTATTGCCCTATTTCTAACTTTTATGGGGGTTGTTAACTGCTTGTAGAGGTTTTGTAGATATTTCTTTGAGAAATATTTTGCCAAACTTTCCAATAATTACTTGTATAGTATGACTATGGAAATCCTGGGATGCTTGGAAGTTCTTGCTTGTTATCCTCTAAAGGTGGTCTATTGAGAAGAAACGTATGAAAATATTGAACCAAAAGAGAAATTTTTGATAAATCTGGTAGAAACGATTGTTATAGGCACCCCAATTGTTGAAATCCAAGCTCGGGTAGCAGGAAAATAGATAATTTAGATAATGGTAAGTAGAATATAATTGACTCATCACCGAAATGTATCTGTGAATGTTATGGATGGCAATAAGAGATCAACTTTCAAATGAGATGACACTTCGAATTATCACACTTAGTTCTCGGGCTTTGTGGAAAGCGATTGCTCAGTTAATATCCTACAACTATCCAGGACATCTTCATAAACATTCTCACCAGTTATCTGAACTGCATTTCAAAGTGTTGTTCATTCGCATCAAATATTTTTACTCTAGTCAGCGCGATTCCATATTGATAAAACCCGAAACCACTGTAAATGCCCTTGTAAATTTATACAATTAAGAGTTAGTCCGCACGAAAAGTCCCATGAGCTCAAGATTCCATTTTTTTGCGTCCCTTATTAACTCTTACATGCAGACACAACTACAAACTAGTCAGTTGACAATAACGAATCAAGTTATGTTATGATGCAAAAGTAAATGTAATGTTATTGATGTAAATGTTATGATACAAATGTAAATGTAATATTAATGATGTAAATGTTATGATGCAAATGTAAATGTAAGTGATGTGTGATATTAAGTAATGCTGCATAAATATGCAGTGATCTGAATTAACCTTGTTCTTTCTCGCGTCTCAACCAACAAAAGACAGGAATGAAATCACTGAAAGACTGGCTCGAAAAAGAATTCTTTTCGTCCCAGTAGTATATGCAGCAGTGCTTCTCTCTCTCTCCCAACATTTTTACTGCCACGGACTTGTCAATGATTAAAAATTTTAACGCGGCTCATTGACGAGGTACATTAATTGTTTATATTTTTATTGATTTGATTTCATAATTTTTTTTTTAATTTAATTGTATTTAAATATGCCTTCAGAATAAAATATAGTTACACCAAAAAATGAATATAAAGTGATTTTCATTAGAAGTCGCACAAACTGGAGAAAAATACACCACAGTAAATAAGATACAAATAGTTTAATGTTACTTGAGCTACCCGGTACTGTTTGATCCACGGACCAGTACGTGTTTGTGGTCCGGAGATTGGAGACCATTGGTCTAAAGTGTGCTCTTCGGACCCGAAGGTGGCAATTGAAATCACTCTGCCTTCAAGGTCAACATGGGTCCTCTTCCTTTCTGTCTCCAAAACTAGCGGTGTCCCAGGAATTGAACAGTAGATGACGCACAGTTGAATGCTACTGGTTGATTATGCATTCATTCCATGGAGAGTCTAACCAAGTTATTTCCAATACATCACGACTAATGATTTAAACGGTAACGGTGCATGTGTCAATCAGACCTACCATCTCAACCAGAGGTTGTTCACAACGGGAAAACGTTCCAACGACACTTAAACCTACTGGAGATGTATATCAATTGTAGTAATAGCTATGGACCGGTTCGACAGTGATTCAAATAAATACTCTAGCCAAGAGGTCAGCAGCTTACGGCCGAAAAGACCTTTTACTACAAATCATTCTATAAATTAACTCTTGTTAACAAGACAAGACATCTTTTATAAATTTTGTTGTGAAACATTTTGTACACCTATGTAAATTTGAAAGACTTTGTTAGATTTTTTTTAACTTTGATAAAAGTTGCTGGCGGGATGGTGGCCGTTGGATTGATAGCTATTCTGAAATATCTGACTGATAGTTCTAAGCTCTTGTTTAGAGAACTCGAATTGGTAAATCTTGGTAAAAAATCAATAATCTGCTTGGTAAAAAGAATAATAATCAATTTCTGAGAGAAATACTCTGACGTATCTCCAGTTCTATCATTGCTTTTGTGACTGTGTTTTCTGCCACAACTTAACCCTTCCTGACAACATCGCCCAATGGTGGCATTTCTCTGGATCGTGCAATCCTGCGATTAGGTTATTTTCCTTTTCTTTATTCTAATCGAATAGATTCCTCCTAGAATGCTCCATCCTGAGAGCAGAAAAGAATACGAGACATTAATACATTCAAGGTGAGTAGATGGAATCAAATTCGAATGGAAGCTATGCTTTAGGGCAGTGACATTCAACATGCTGCTCGCAGATTTTTTCTGAGTGGCCCGATCAAGGCCCATTGCACTAAGAAATACAATTATTTAAGAAGAATCTACTATAAATTTAACGGAAAATTCTATCATTCAAGCAATCAAATCTATCAATTTTACTTTCCACTTGCGCATAGATATCGACCCGACCGCCAAATATGGCGCCAAGAAGGGCGCTTATCCTTCTGAGTTATGAGTTAAACATCAGGCCTAACGTGGCGGACAGTAAACATTGTATTTGGCGAGAAATGACTTTTCACAAAAAAAAAAAAAAAAAAAAACCAAGAAGGCGGCCGCCGGGCATATACAATACCAGTTTCTCAACTTGCTTTTTTTATAGTAGAGTGTAAACAAGAAGCTTAATCATGGATGAAAATAAATCGAAACTACTCTTAAAAGATGTATAAAAATAAATATTTTTTGTGTGCATTTGATAGAATCACCAAAGTTCAAGATAACTCGCCAAGTTCTCATGTATCATATGCGCTGAATCGGCAATCAAGTACTTCGTTTCATATGTCACCAATAGGTTGCGGTAATATGTAAATACCAAAATTAGTTTTAATACTTTGATAAACTTTGCTTTGTCCAATGTTGCAGCTGCTTTGTCCTTATACTGTCCCTCGCCCCACCTCATTATTTTCATGATGCAGCCCACGTGAAATACCTGTCACATGTATGTGACTCGGCGGGAAAAACGGTTGAGTATTCCTGCTTTAGGAGATTTGAAAATTTTTCTCTTTTACTTTGCAACCACCACAGGCTCATTTACGAATCGCGGGAGCTTTAGGTATTCAATTATCAGCCACTAATATTTAATACTTTACGTGTTGGATCAGATCTTATTTGTTTGAAAAGTTTTGCCATAAAAACTTATAATTGCTTTTATGAGTGTGTGTCTTAAAGTCTGTTTGAATAATATGTTTTCAATTTTCATATATGCAATTGATTTATTTTTCTCGCTTGAATCACTAGTTAAAAAAGTAAACAGTTATATATAATATACTCGCGAGTCATTATTCGAAAAAATGCAAAATTTTAATTCCTTTTGACACGAAAGAAAGTTATAGTTAGAAATAGAAACAAAACTTCACAAAAGTTTCTTTCGAATAAAAATGGTGGATGAAATAAAGTATGACTTTGTCTACTATTCAGTACAATTAGAATACAATATGGATGTTGTGGATACTTTTCTATGTGAAAAATGTTCTGAGCTTTAATCTGACTTCATTTATATCTATCGAAAACAGTTTTAAACAAAAAACAGGAGAACAAAAATGTTCTTTTATCGACAGTATTATTAAAGGAATCGAAAAAGCTGTACCAGAACTTAACACAAAGTGTGGAATGATTAAAGATTTACTTTACTCATTATTAATCAATCCAATTCAATTGAAAAATACAGTGAATATACCTAATAAAATATTTCATTTAATACTATACATTAAGGGGCTAAAAGTCTTATGGTATCCTTTTTTTATTGAATTATCACAAACAAATTTTAACAGATATTAGCATTTAAGACATTTCTTGTGTGGGAAAAAATAAATTACGATATATATTATTTTAAATACTCTTCATAAATCAAAAAAATATTAAATATCATTAATTAATAAACGAGATCTCAACTAGTAATTAATAAAAAAAGTTACAGATGGGAATAAAATGAGCTTAAATTTTAATCTTTTTTCTAGTTACATGAGAGAAAAAAACATTACCGAGATTGACAACAGCTCTTAAATGTAATAAACCCGGTTGCACCAAAAATTAACGGTATTACAAAGTAATAGGTTACAAGCAAAACTATTTCCGGCATGGGAAGGTATGGTGTGGTTGGGTGCAAAAGTTTAATTAAGACTAAATAATGTCAGTGTTAGGTGCATGCAATAATAGCTTTATGTATTAACAATACAATACTGTTGTAATTTAGCTTTCAAATACCAATAATTATGTACATGAAGGTCTTTTAATATTTTAAAACTTTATTGTTAATGTTAATGTAATTGTTAAAAAAACAAATAATATAAAAAAACTTTTTTAAGTCAATTCCTACTTAGATCAACAAAGAAAAATTTTATTTTTGCTACTTTTTATTAAATAGTTACAATTAATATAAATATGAATACATGCGACAGAATCACAACATTAAGCGGTAATTAATTTTGATTAATTATCCTTAAAGTATCGTATTGTCATCGAAAACAATCATGTCTATAACTATAAAATTTCAGTTCAACTGAATGTTTTAAAACGTGAAAAAAAAACCTTTTCAAATTTTGACACAAGTCGCCAAAAATGATGCCAACGTGGCTGTATTTGTAATTCTTTAATTAATGAGTTTTAATCAATTAATTTTTATTAATTATAATTAAATTATTGTATTGTCATCCAAAATAATCATGTATATAAAATTTCAGCTTAACTGAGCGCTTTAAAACTTATTTTATTCACGATTGAAAATTCCACCAAGATAAATAAAGAAATATATAGAGGATGTGAGCTAAAACAGTAGGAATTGAATAATAAATATATAAAGGAAACCATGCATCATATTTTTACTTAATTTAAGAAAGAAATGTTCATGTTCCAAACTTGGATTCTTTTTTTTGCTGATTGTCTGTAAAGTCTATAATAATCAACTTGGATTTTTTCATAACGGAAAAATTTGATATAAAATAAAAACGAGCCATTAAAGTTTATACCTTTTTAAATCCCCCCAAAAATAGAAATAAAAACAAAAAATGCAAGAATAGAAAGCTCTGAATAAATATTTTTAGCTATACTGGAATTTAAATTCAAATACATGCAGCATATAATTCCACTCTTTCAATAATTTAAGTACACTCAAGTCCAAAATTAAGGTCATACAAACATAAAATCTGTGAAAACTGATGAACTATTTACTGTGTTGTGGCAAAATTTGGCTCAGAGACGTATTGCAATGTCATAAAGAATATAGCAGCATAATAATATGGAAAAGATTTTTATCGTGAATTAAGATACAACACATACCATTAAAATATCAACGCGTTATTTTGAGTTCTTTTCACAAACTCCTAAACGACACCTTTTTGTATTACAATGTTTAAAAACGTTCAGATTGAGTTAAATTGAAAGTGGAGCGAAACTGTTATTTCTTAAAAAATTATTGGTTGTAAAATAATATCCTACTTTTTAAAGCAACAAGAAAGCTATTAGACAACAAGGCTGTTATACTGTTAATCTAGGGGCTCATGAGAGACAGATCTCTTAATTTTAAATTTAAGTCCAATAATAAAGATGACATTTGAGCGAGCACTTTTCCCGTATGTCAGGAATAAAAACGTCTAATAACTGATGCGACCAAATATATGCCTTGAAATAACTAAATAACGTTTTAACAATTCCCAGTTTAAAATTGAAGAGTATAATTTTGAAGTTGTTGACAGTTTCACTTATTTAGGTTCGGAAATTAACAATAGAAACGATTGTACTACTGAAATCCAAGAGAATTACTATGGCTAATATGTAGATGTCTTAATAGAATACGAAAATATATGAAATCGAATTTAATCAAAAGAAAAACAAAGGTTCTATTGTGTAAATGTCTTTTAACTTATGCACATGAAACTTGGTCCATATCTCAAACAGACGAGATCATGATAAGTATCTACGAAAGGAATATTTTAAGATTTATTTTTGGAGGAATTCAGGAAAATTGAACTTGGCGAAGAAGATCAGATTCCGAGCTCTATCACTCATATAAAAAATCTGACATCGTTAACTTCATCGAAATACAATGAATTAAATGGGCAGGTCCCGTTGTCAGAATGGACGAAGACCGTGCCACTATGAAAGTCTTCAATGCTCAATCAATTGACACACGGAGAAAAGCTAGGCCAAATCTAAGATGGATTGATGGCCTAGAAAAAGAGCTCCTAATTTTTGAAAACTAGAAATTGGAGAACTCCAGTAGGAAAAAGACTGGCCTGGAAAAGGCTTCTTGAGAAGCACAAGACCCACCCTTGGCTATTGAACCATTGAGGAAGGAAAGAAGGAATAACTGATGTGATAAGAAAATTTTTTCTACCCTATTTGTCTAGGAGATGGCAAAGCTATGATGGGGATTTTTAGATGGAGAGCTCATAGATATATATAAATGTAATAATTCCAATAATCTGTAATAGCTCTTGAATTATTAACGTCCAGTCCTTCAGGACAATCATGTAATTTATTTTATTGGTTACCCGCCTACCAGGGACTTAAGAAACTATCTCCATCCACCTCCTAAAATCACGTGACGTCCCGTTGCCCATAAATACCGATATCTGGAAATCGCGCGCTCTTCTTCTCTTCTGTCTGTAGTCATGTAGCCGGCTGCTTTGTGTTGTAGTTTCTTTGTCTGTGTTGTGCCGTATATCTTTATATTTATGTGTTTCAAGATGCAATAAACTGGATTATTGATTTACATGACTGCCTAGTCAATCCCATCATAGAAAATGCATCAACATACAGTATCATTCACTCACCACCATCCACGCCCTGTTCTTTCGTTGTTTCAATAACATCGACTCACCACGTCTTACGATTATTTTTACCATTCTCCAGAAATATTATAGAAATATTTCATATATAATGCCGCCAAAGTATCAACAATGGCTTACTTCTCAGCGGTGATGCGAAAATTGAACATCAGATGGCGACACAACTTAAAACTATTAGTTGAATATATACCCTCTTGAAGAATATAGACATTTACTCGTGAATCACGAAAAAGAATTCCAATGGTTGCGAAGCATGCACCAGTTAGACCCTCCCATTTAAATAGATATTGTCAATTATGTGAATGGAAGTGTACCGAGCGACATCCATTATAAAGCGGGATACATATCAATTGCAATAACGTCTGGGGAAAAAATTAGCTTTGTGTATATCTTCAGAAAACTCCTCAAGAGCAAAAAGTTCTTCCTTCGTAGTCAGGGGTCTGCGGAAGTTATAAAAGCTTCCAAAAGAAATGCATATTAACTTTCCTAGCTTTGAAAACTAATTATAACTACACAGATACCAAAACACTTTCTTTCTATACTTCTAAAAAAAAGTAATTTTAATTCAATATCGTACTATAGCTACGTTGGTAAAAAAATTTATTTAATAAAACATCTAGTCTCTTTTTTTCCAAAATCTCCAAAACTTTATTCTGAATATTAATTTTGATAACAATTGAACGTTCTAAGCAACAGATCATTGATTACGCGATAATTATAATCATAATTGCCACTCACAGAAAAGAGAAATAATTATACACAATTTTTAAACCTTTTTCGATAAATTCAAACTAATGATGAGCCACACGTAAAAGAATCTAATAAGTGTCCCGAAGGAAAATTTCTTTTTCCTCCCAGTTGTTAGATCTGACACATATTTGTGGTCCACCAGATAAATAATTCAAATCATATACCCAAGCCAAACACTTTTAAGCCCTTCTCTCAAATTTTACTTCACTCCAAACCGAGGGGGTTTAGTCTGACAGATTCAACGAGCATCAACCCTGCCTCTAAAGAGGCTTTTAAGTAATCAGAATTCGAATAAGCGATTCACTTAGAGCACCACTAATCACGAGTTCCTGTACATGCCCATTCGACTGTAGTGACATCGACCCCCACAAACATGAATCAAAATTCAAAGGAGTACAAATGAGGGATAATTTTATTTGTAATTTTCTTTTGTGTATCAATAAACTGTCTTTTCAGAGGACCAGATTTGTAGCTCGAAACCCTTTAGGTGAGCTACTTCCCCTCCCCCCCAGAATCAGTAAGTAAAGACTAAATTGCTGTAGTTCTTTTTTATTGAAAACAAACCTTTAAATACTTATTTATTTCGCTGTTTTTTCATTTCGAAATCCAAAATAGTTAAAAATTCTAAGTAAAATAATTCTTTGCAATTAATTTTTTTCTTTCTTTACTTTGGAATCATGCGATTAAATTCATATTTCAAATTACCGTCAAGTCCAGAAATCGCTACCCCTTCTAACTCAAATCAGCTGTTAATCTCTGATCGAACAACTCTATTCCGTTTAACCGACGATATTAAGGTTAAACAACGTTTCACATTAAGTCCCGGCAATCATCACGAGACCCACCACGCAACGACACAAGTGACGTCACTTCACACAGATTCCCAGTCACGTGTGGGGCACGTGCCCTCGCACTTGCGTAGGGGCCCTCCATTTCTAAAGCGGATTAAAGCGAAACCCAATTTTTCCCAGAGTCCAGATGTTACTCGAGTAGCGTTGGGAGGGGTTGAAAGGCTTTTAATTTGCAGTCCGAGCGTGACTCGTGAATCCATTGGCTATACACAGATTTATCGCCTGTGAAGAGTGTGTTCGGGTGGTTGTTGGAATTAAGCCGTTTGTTTGGATCAGAGCAGAGATTTTACGGATTAGTCCAAGAGATGCTAGAAAAGGAACACTTTAGTGAATTCCCTAGTACGTTCGAAATTTTCTGTATTGTAAGAATTTTTCTCGAAATAAATCTCTCGATTATTATTATTTTTTTTGCGAGAAAAATAACAACCAGTGGCGTATACAAAGATGGAGTTTAGAGGTTCACCCAGGGACGTCTTAAGAATTTTTGAGGCCCTGAGCTCCTATACAAAAGTAGGACTTACATGTGATCTTTAGAAGTAGACAGTATATAGCACGCATTGTCAAATACTCGAACAAACGGTTATTTGAGACAAATAAAAGTGCAAGGCTCGCAATCTCACTAGCCGATTCAATCTATAGCTGCTTTTAGATTAAATGAGTTGAAGGACTATTTATGATAATAGACTTAGGTCTAGACATGGACAATGGTCCTCATATAATCATACAATCTTACTAAGTTAATAAATCTAATCTTTACTAATCGAACTAAGTTATAACTTTATCTTTTAGTCGCCAAATCTGGAAATAGGATCTGAAATTAGTCGCCAGATGCGGGATGGGATCTGAAATTGTGGTATTTCGTTATTCCTAATGATCATGATCAGGATATTAGAACAAAATTATGAAATTATTGTATTGTCATCGGTCCTGGACAAGTAAGTAAAATTTTGAATTAATCTGACCTTTTAAAGTGGTTAAAAATTGAGTTTAAAGATTCTGTTACATACAAGTGAAGCTTATAAAAGGGTGTTAAAATGATAGAACTCAAAGGTTACGTAACTGCCCTTTCCGAGGAGAAATATTTGTATCAACAAATTATAAACCAGTGTAAAAATCTCGGTTATTGAGTTTCAAAAAAAGGTATTTGTAATATGTTAAATTTGAAAGGGAAAAAAACCCGTCTAGGTGAAAGTTAAAATGAAAACATGACTATCAAACCTCATCCTACGACTGTTGGAAAGCAGGCAGCTATGGAGAAAATAAAGTCTCTGATCCTAAAAAAAATTTGCCTTTCTCGTCAGTGTAAATAAAATTTTTTGTAAAGATTTATATAAGAGGACTTGGTACCCCTAAAATCACAGAACTATCGTTTTTTTTATTTTCAGTTAATCTTATTCTTTGCATTATTATCTTTCGATTGATATAACACTTGTACATGTCAGAAAGTTAGAAGTTGAATAAAACTACATTTGAAAACAAATCAGAAAAAAATGCTAAAAAAAAGCGTTTTGATAAATAAAATCTAATTTATAAAGAGAAATAATAACATTAAAAAAAGAATGGGCAATATATAAAGCAGAATATTTCCGAGGCAATACATACAATCATTTTTTTTCTTTGTGAAATGTGTGCATGTAAAATTTTTAAATTAAGGCATTTTATATTAATCATTTTATAATTTCAGTTCTTATTCCTGATATATTTTTCATACAAATGTAATACTTTAATATTACTAGAAGAAAAACAGCTAAAATTTCTGTCGTGACCGAAAAAAATTTTTTTTAACGTTTTTCTTAAATTTTCTTGTGCAATTGGTACTCTCTAAAAGTTGATCATTTATAAAAATGTGTGGGTTGAAAAAATATGAAAATGCAATTATTTTGAAGAAAAACGTATAACTAATATCTTAAAGTGGTATTTTAAATTTAATTAAGCTTATAATAATTATTTTTTCAGAATTATAAACTTTAAAGTGGTTTTTCTCAGTTTATGTTTTTCGAAACCTTAGTGCATTCAAAATGCTATTCCTTCGACAATTATTTACCAATCCCTTCCATTTTTTTCCTGCGTGTTAAAAATAAATAAAGCATGTAATAAAATTAGGGATCCGTTTTGCTATAAACTGAATGCTTTTTTTTTAAAAAAAATAAAATGTAAGACATGTTGGCTTTTTCGTTGATTTTTAGCCTGTATATCAACATTTTATTTTTTTTTCTCGAAAACGAATAAAGTTATTCTAAATTCGATCCCTAAAGTAGTTTAGAACATCTATAAGAATATTATAAAAAAATTTCAGGTCAAAAAATTAATTTTTACAAAAGGAGTAGGATTTTAAAAATTTTCCCAATTTTCTTCAAAAAATTAAAATTTTTAAAATTGTGTGAATAATATATGAAAATTTTCATCTGATATCCTTTTCTTGAATAGAAACATTGTATAAAATGCTAAAATATAATTTTTAAATACGTAAATAAAGAAATTTGCTCAAAGGGTACCGAGTCCTCTTAAAGTTTAAAAAATTTTTAAACCTGAAATGTATCTGCTTTCACCAAAACATTACTGCTGAAAGAAAAAATAATGGTAGAAAATTATATTAAAAACACATAGTTGTGCTGAAAACTGGAAATTTTTTGTAATCTTCGATGAATCATGGGTATATTCAAATAACTCTGTGATAAAAGAAGATCAACTCTTTCTATTGCTCATTTGATGGGAATGACCGTACGAAATAGCTTCGTCTATTTACAAAAAAGTTCCAAAAGGGATTCATGAAAGTTACAGGATTTTGTTACAACGGCAATTAAAAACGCAAAAAGAGTTTCAAATAAAACCCAAACCAAGGTAGCCTAGAGATCAAGGGCGCGGACTCGTGGCCGGCGTGTCATGAGTTCAAGCTTAATACCACTAAAGACCCGCCGTGCAGAGAAGCTGATGTACGTTAAATCTGTCGGGGCTCAAACATCCCCTCGTTGGTGAGGTGTGGAATTTAGCAGAGGGGGTATCAGCTCAGGTGTTATTCTCGTCACTTGCCCATAGTTCAAAATTTCGAGATCTGTCGCCAAAAGTGCTCATGTGGTTGAATAGAGCGACGTTAATAGTCATTCACTCACTGAAATAAAAGCCGAAAGTAATTGACTCAACTATCAGTAGAATATTTTAGAGCCAAATTTTGAAGAAGGTATTCCAGTTTTATATGGAAAGAACATTGATAAAGTTGAGCTTCATATGGACAAAGTCTCCAGTCAAATGTCCAAGTCAACCGCCGCTTATTTAGCAGAGAGAATCACAGAAACATGAATAAAGAGTATGAAATTTAATGAAATACTTGTAAAATCATCTGGCGCTTCTCCAATGGACTTATGTACTATCGGTTTATTAAAACTACCCTCAGGAAAACGGCATCGAAGAACACTAAACATAACTTGGGAAAACGGTTCAAGAGGAATGGAGTGAAATTGGTATGAGAGTACTAAGAAAAAGTTTACTTTCATAGAAAGTTCCATCCAAAAGTATTGTCAACAATCATGGCTATCAGGTAGTAGCAAATAGCCACAAAAAATACTGCATTTATAGATAAAAATTAAATATCAAATGGTTTCCATAAATTGTGAATAACTTTCTGTATTTCTGCTAAAATACATGGCTTATTTTTTTTATCTTATGTTGGAAGTAAATTTTCGGAATTATATTCAAAACATGTAATATATTTAAAAACAATTAATAAAAAAATTAATCTTTCAGAGATAATTTCACTGTAAAGAATTTGTTATAAATGTACTTTTTCGATATTTTAAAGAGAGTTCATGTACACATCATAAAAATACAGTCGAACCTCTATTTAATGAAGTTGCTAAATCCAGAAAAAAAGTTCGCCATATGTAAAATTCATTATAAAGAGGTTCATCTTTCAAAATACTTTATAAACCATATAAAACAAATTTTAAACTTATAAGCACAATACATTATTTAAAAAAGTAATTATTCACACTTTTTTTTTGTAAATGAATATTTATTTCATGTATCTTACCCATCAAAAATAAATCTGCAAAGAAAACAAGGAGAAAAGAAAACTTTGCTTAGGAATACGTGTATTTTTAATTTAAAAAATAATTTTATATTAAAATTAATGAATTTTTTAATGAAATTTTCTAATTTTAACCCTACAAGTAATTTTAAGCATACATTATTTTATAACCTGTAATTTTAAGAGCCTACACTGCCACACACATGCGTTCTTATATTTAATTACCGATAAAATTCGTTAATTTTATTTCAGTTTGTTTTAAAAAATTACGGAAATTTTGTTGCTCTAGATGAGTTAGGCACTTGAAAAAAAAACAATATAAAGCCATTGATCACCATAAAATGTGCTAAAAGAAAAAATAATTCAAAAAATGTCCTGAAATATTTTATGAATAGGGAGAAAAAAATTGAATCACAAGCGAAAAAGTTCATTATATAGAAAATGCACTTCGATACCGGGAGGTTATTTTACGAAGAAAATCGTGAAACGTCCTTGGTTCCAGGAAAAAGTTCGCTATATAGAAAAATTCGTAATCTAGAGGTTCAACTATATCTAACATACGACTTATTTATTGAGAGATAAAAAGAAAGAAAGAAAAAAAAAAAAAAAACATTAAAATTTTTTTAATTTTAAACGCTTTTCAATTTTTAGCAATATGATAAAAACTGTCCTTTTTTAATGGAAAATTAATTTCCATTTGTTTGCTATGGTATATGAACAAAGAATATGCAAAACTTTATATTTATATCTTTGTGGTGGAAGCATTGCACTTTTCAAAATAGAATTATGAATTCTTAATGCATATACCTAATACTATATGCACTAAAGTTTAGATATATAAAAAGGAAAACGCTTTAAATGGTAAAATCAGGGACAAAACAGTATAGAACAGTGAAACAGAACCTAAAAATTTGCTTTTTTAGCATTTGTTTTGGACACTGATGTTATAAAAGTAGTTCCTTCTTATCTTGATAATAACACATTAGGGTGGATTGGAAGAAACATTTTTTTTAGAATTTCAAAATCTACCTATACGGAAAAGATATCTATGGTATATAGATAAAGTAAAATAAAAAATTAAATTTTCATCTTAAGTATTCACACAAAGGGAAGTTTAGGAATTTGAGGACTTTTTTTCCTAATGGTAAAAAGTCAAAGCAATTTTCGACAAAGTGGAACAGCATTTTAGTACTTTATTACATTTATTGCTATGAGAAGACACATATAGTGTTTCTTTCGCGGGATCCCAGGTTCTCGTACTTTTGTACTTTTTGTATTCCCGGGAATGACACGGGGCTTAGATAATCTATGAGGTAGCTATTTTTTAATTGAATGTGTTTTTAAAACCTCGGCTATGTAAATTTTAAATACAAAACTACTAGTTCTAAATGTCTAATACTTAAGACTATTTTTTAATTATATAATTCGTTTTTTTTAAAAAAAAATTAAAACTCTTTTTTTTTATTATAAGCTATTTGAGTCAGAAATTCGAAGAAGGGATGAACCCTCAAACTGTTTCGGGGAGAATATTTTTAAGCAATCTCGCAACTTTTCTTATTTATTCTTTTTCTTAACTAAACTTTTGTGTGAGATTCTTACATTAATATTTATTTATATTTATATAACCATAATATAGTAATTCTATAAACAAGAAACCAGTTATACAAATATAATAATTTATATTTTTAATATACGTAATCTCTCAGTAGCAAATAAATTTTCGTGTATTTATTAATATTTTCCTCTTATTGTTATTAGCAACATTAGTTAAATAATTGGTTCAGCTTCGTCTAATAATTTTCAAACGTATGCGAGTTAGTAAAGGAACCTTAATTTTAGTAATTATTTTTTAAATGTGAATTTTTTTCGAGATTTTTCATTTACTAACTCTTTAGTTGTGCAACATTGTTTTCGTGTCGTTAGCAATTTTATCTTTTAGTGATAAAAGTAAAAAATTTCATTAAAAAGAATTAAAACTTTTAATTTAGGGGAAGAGTTTTCCTGTGTGCATAAGATAAAGTTGAAAATGAAAAATCGGGGAGGCAACCACATCTGTAAAATACAGATAAAGTGACGTATTTATTTATTATAAACTACGTATGTTTTTTTGTATTTGAATTTATAATAATTTCTTTCTTCAGAATAACTATTTAATAGCTCGAAATACTCGTTTCTGCAAATTTCGTTTCGTTATGTATTTTTTATCTTAATATATAAATAAGTTTTAAGTTTTAAATTTATACGTATCCTTATTTAACCTATCTATCTATCTATATATATATAATGTGTGTCTGTCTGTACTCGATAGATTCAAAAACCATACATTCAATCGCCATGAAAATTTGGGAAATTATTAGGTATATCCCCGGAAAGGTTTTTGAATTTTTTTTAAAAAATCAGAGTTGGGGTTCTAGGTGCTCCTGAACAAATATCCCAAAAATATAAGAATAACATTTAATCTATATATATGTCATGATTTTTAAGACAGAATCAAATTAAAGTTAGAAAAGTGAAAAAACGACCTTTATTCGTTCATTTGTACATCTGTTCTGATCGAGAGCAGGGAGGAAAAAACACGCCATGGTGGTGGTTTCAAGTGGATAACACTTGAAAAACATATGGTAAGTATCGCTGCTTTGAAGAAGGTGCTTGCAAGTTAATGCTGACATATGTTGACTATTAAATCTAACAATCTGGAATTAGACATGTTTATTGGCTAGGTCATATGTTCGGAAGAAATAAATGGGTGATTAGTTTGATACTTGAATATGGGGACTGAGAAAGATGAGTCAAGTGCTAGATAGGGAATTTAATTTTTAATCTTATTTAATTATCCTTACATTTGCCCCCCAATTTTAAAAGGGAGTCATGGTGTGGTTTTTTTCTCTCTTTACAAACTTAATCAATTTTCAATAAACACAAAACAATACTTAGTTATTTAGAAAGACATATTACACACAGTAGAAATATTTAAGTAATAGGAATACTAAAATCAAAATGCAATATAATAAACGAAACTATAACAACAAACACAGTAATGACAATTAATTGATAAAAATGAATTTCCATACATATAATTGAAGATTAGCTTGTTTAAATCTATTCGACATCCAGAAAAAGAGCTCGCGTTTCCTCCTATTCCTTCACAATAATAGATTCGTATTATAGCTGGTAGATATTTTCAAAAAAATTATGTTGGGAAATAATATATCAAACAATAAGATAGTAAATATAAAAATACATGAAATCATACAAATGTTAAAATAATAATTTTGTATAAAAATCTACTCTGGCGCCATCGTAGTAATACCTTATATTGTTACACACATTTTGCATATATGAAATACAATTTTTTAAAAAGATAAAAAAAATATAGACACTAATAAAATGAAATTATTAATAATATGAAAACGGTGTATAACACACAACTTCTATGCACTATCCAACACAATAAACAATGTTTTATTTCATATGCGTTATAAAATATAAAAATTATAAGAATATAAGAGCTCTTTTGTATTATTTTGAGTCGGAAAAGTGAACTCACTTCAATAATAACTTTTAGTATTTCTGAAAATTTTTCACAATATTCATTGTAACTTAATATCGCATGCAATATTTTGAATCTTTCCGTAACCTTCTAAAAATACGTTTCATAGACAAAAGTTCTTGAGTTTCTCTTGCATCACACATTCACTAATAAAACTGTATCACCTTACTTAATTTTGAACACATCTCTGAGAAATCTGCGTCATCAACTCACAGATGTTCAGGGATGCTGATAAGAAACAATGAGAGGTGTACATATCAAACTAAACAAGTTTGTCCTCTTAATGTTTCGAGACATATACAAAATTATAATGAATGTATTCTCGCTTATCCACTGTATAATATCCAAAATTAAGCTTCAAGTTATTAAATTAATTTTAATTTTTAGATAAGGAAAATTTCGAGAAATAGTGAATCCTGATATATGGCCGGTATATCAAAACACACAATTTCAAAATAAAAAAAAATTAAATGACATGCAATAAGATTACTGCTGAATAAAATAATTAACAAAACAATAAAATTCAGTGAAGAAAAAAGAATACAACTTGACTTTACTTTTGTTTCTTACAAAAATCAATATCTCTAGTATTAGTTCATTAGTCATTTTTCTAAAAACTCAATTTGTATCTTTCACTTTAAAACACCAATTTCTATCCTAACTCTTAACTCATTCGACATCTTAAGATAAAATTATGAGAAGTATATTAAAATTTCTCAAAATTTTGTATGACTAAACCTATAGACTTTGTTTTCTCAATTAAAATATAAAGAAAATATCTCATTTATAACACAACTATATTATAAAAATTAAATACCATATCATATCATATATTATTCTTTTTCGTAAAGTTCTGTTCAGCAAAACTCAGTTCTTCAATGTTACTAAAATTGGAAATATACCATTTAACTGACCTCCACTTTGCAGCGCCAGAAACCCTTGGTGAACGGTAATCCAGATGCTGTTGTCACGTTATTTCACTAGTAAAATTTTATTATTTTTTTCAATGTTGTTGCTTCACTATTTCACAGTATTACCGTGCAGACTTTCCGGCGAAAAAGATTTTTTTTCTGGTACTGTTGGTCCTTCCATCATTGTATCACTGGAACTAAATCACAATACCATTCGGAGAAAAACATATTTTTTTATCTATTCTGGCGGAAGGGATTGACATCTTTCATCATGGAGTTTAGGGGATTCACGCTTTCCCTATTTTTTTTTTCTTTTTCTCTCCATTTAGAATGTTTCTTCCATTCACGGTAAACTGGATGGCCTCTTCAGCAAAGACAGAATATCGTTCGGTGGTAAACACTGCATTCTTCTCGATGTTAAGAGCGATGTTCTTCCGAGGATTATTAGCGCGTTTTTTTCTTCCGTATCATTTTTTATTCCGGCAATCCGACGTCTTCATATGCATGCATACGGTGCATTCGGTGTTCCGTCAAATTCTCCATATCATTTATTACCGCAGTTGGCGTTCGTTTTTATATTAAAATTATTTTATAAAAAAGATTAGCTTTTTACATTAAGATCGCAGACAAAGATCCTGCCGGCTTTAATTATGTCAGGATTTTTAAGACAGAATCAGATTAAAGTTAGAAAAGTGAAAAAACGACCTTTATTCGTTCATTTGTACATCTGTTCTGATCGAGAGCAGGGAGGAAAAAACACGCCATGGTGGTGGTTTCAAGTGGATAACACTTGAAAAACATATGGTAAGTATCGCTGCTTTGAAGAAGGTGCTTGATGCTGACATATGTTGACTATTAAATCTAACGATCTGGAATTAGACATGTTTATTGGCTAGGCCATATGTTCGGAAGAAATAAATGGGTGATTAGTTTGATACTTGAATATGGGGACTGAGAAAGATGAGTCAAGTGCTAGATAGGGAATTTAATTTTTAATCTAATTTAATTATCCTTACATATATAAAGGAGGAAAGCGACTCACTCACTGACTAATCATGATATCTCCGTAACTATTAAACCTACAGACTTGAAATTTGGTAGGTAGGTTCCTTTTATGGAGTAGACATTAGTTAAGAACGGATTTCGCAAAGATCGAAATCCAAGGGGCGTTACGGGGGTTTAAGGGGCGTTATAGATAATTAGTTCCTTTTTTAAACTATTAGATGTACAGTCTTGAAACTTGGTACACAGATTCCTTTCATAGAGTAGAGATCCCCTACAAAATGATTTTTACAAAAATCGATCTCCAAGGGGCGTTGAGGGTGCTTAAGGGGTGCATAATTATCTCCATTTTGAAACTATTGGACGTAACAGTCTTGAAAAATTTGGTAAGCGGATTCCTTTCATACAGTAGAGATCCGCTACAAAATGAGTTTTGTGAAAATCAAATCCCAAGTGGCGCTGCGGGGGCCTAAGGGGCGTTATACATAATTATTTTCATTTTTAAACTATAAAACTTATAGTCTTGAAATTTGTTACGCAGATACCTTTCATGGTGTAGTGATCCGCTACAAAATGTGGTTTTGAAAAAATTGACTTCCAAGTGGTGTTGCGGGGCCAAAGGGGCGTTCTACGTAATTATTTCAATTTTTAAACTATTAGACGTACAACATTAAAATTTCGAAAGCGGATTTCCCTTTCATAGAATAGAGATCCGCTAGAAAACGAGTTTTGAGAAAATTGAATCCCAAGTGGCGTTGCGGAGACTTAAAGGGCGTTATAGATAATCATTTCCTTTTTTAGATTATTTGACGGATAGTCTTAAAATTTCGTAAATGGATTCCTTTCATGGATTAGAGTTACGCTACAAAATGAGTTTTGTGATGATTGACCCCCAAGTGGCGTTGCGGAGAATTAAGGGGTGTTACAGGTAGTTACCTCCTTTTTTAAAATATTAGATGTAAAATCTTGAAATTGAGTAAGCAGTTTCCATTCATTGAGTAGAGATCCGCTATAAGATGGGTTTTGAGAAAATCACTTCTTAAGTGGCGTTGCGGGGGCTTAAGGGGCATTATAGATAATTATTTCCATTTTTAAACTTTTCGACGTACAGTCTTGAAATTTGATAAGCAGATTCCTTTTATGGAGTAGAGATCCGCTGCAAAATAGGTTTGGGGAAAATTGACCCCCAAGGGGCACTGAGGAGGATTAAGGGGCGTAATAGATAAATATTTCCGCTTTTCAACTATTAGACCCATCTGCTTGAAAATGAGAAGGTATGTTCTTTTCATGGAATAGAGTTCCTCTAACAAAGAGCTTTGCGAAAACCGACCCCCCTCCAAAAAAAGGAGTGGGGTTGCGAGGGGTTAAGGAGAGTTATGGAAAAATTCCAGTTTTTGAATTTAACCCATTTACTTGAAATTTGTTGAGCACGTTTCTTTATTTGAATAGAGTTCCACTAAGAATGAATTTTACGGAAATCAACTCCAGGGGGAAGTGTGGGGAGCTATTGGGGCGTATTGAAAGACAAAATTTCCGCTTTCGAACTACTAGGATTGTAATTATAAAATTTGGTTTGCATGTTTCTTTTGTTGAATTGAAATCCGCTAAGAATGCTCTCAACGGGGTTACTGATGATAAAAATTCCGTTTTCGCTCTATTAGATTTAGACTTTAAATTTTGCACGCATGTTTGTTTTATGGAGTAGAGATCTCCTGAAAGTTGCTTTAGCGGAAATCCACTTGATTATTGGTTTAAGTGAGTGCAAAATATCTTTCTACTTCTATATTTTAGATATTAATAAAAATTAGAAATAACAGTTTCTGTCATTTTTATATCAAGAGGCGAGAGTTACAGCTATAAATATATTTTTCAATAGAATCGAATAGGAATAATTTATATATATGTAAACAAGTTATATTTATACAACATCGTGAAATACCCAGTGAAGCGGGTGGGTAACGGCTAGTATAATTATATTGTTATGATTTAAAAATAACTTGTTTTTAAAATTTTTAAAATTTTGATAGATTCCGGGGAATTTTGGAAGTGACAATTATATTCCCGGGGTTTCTTGGAAATTGACGGAATGGAAAAAAAACCGGGAAATCAGAAACCCTAGAAACATATTAAGGATGTTTTCGCCATTTATACGAGATCATGAACTTGACGCGGAGCACATTTTCAAACAATAAAAATGCTTCAATTTTTATTAAAATTTGTGACATTGTAACTCATGTATTTGTTTATATAATATAGTGTTTTTAAAATTTTAAAATATTTCATTTATAATTAGTTTTTCCTTTTAACATGCAAAGAGATATCTCATTTAGCATTACGATATAGGGGAAAAATGAGAAACATATAAAAAAAATGTGTCAATTTGGATATAAATGAGTCGTATCATAAAAAAAGTGATTCTCTGCAGGATAGTGAAGCAAGATTATGATATTAATGCTTTAGTACTTTTATACCTGAAAAAATATTCCGAATTTGGTCCCTATTCTTTAACATTAGCCGAAGACAGCCTTAAACAGTTTGTGACGAATCTATACGGCACTTTATCACTAATACTCTTGGGCGTCTTTGGGGACGCGAATTTATAATCGTAAATTCGCGTATATTTCCAACTAGCTCTAAAAGGAGGAAACGGGATATGCAAATGAATCAAAGTATATAAGGAGAGTGTTGTAGGTTAGTGGAGAAGGCTATTGAGCCAAGAGATACATAGACGGAGCGCTAAAAAGATTCAAGTTGATTGTGTGATTAGTTTCTAGCTGATTATCGGGCAGCGATCTACATTCGGAAAGTTGAGCCGACTGGAAAGGAGTGAAGTAGTAAAAGTCAGGTTATACTTAAACTTCATTTATCGGATCATAAGAGCAAATAAATAATAGAGTTAGTGGAAAGTTAATGATTGCTAGTAATTCAAATTGCGTATATCTCTCGGTCCTCTTATTCCGTAAACCCGTTCGATATTGAGTTTAATAGTTGATTAGTATCATATTTCGTGATGTAATTTAATAGTAAAGTTAAACCCCATTGACGTAGACATATTGATTCATATTTGTATTTAGAAGGTTGATAATTGATTCAAGTGAATAAAAATTATTTGTTATTGCAAAAATGTCATCTGGTAATTCTTTGCCTAAATTCAATCTTGATGTCCAGGGTGGAACCCAGGGGGGTTCCCACAAGTTACAAAAAAACCCCTTTAGGTACATTTAGCGGCTTCTTTCATATTGCATTAAAAAAAAACTTTTGGGAAAGTGACAGTGTATGCTGAAGCGGACGATAGAAAACAGCTCGGATCAGATCGACGGTGTGAGGAGACAGGTGGGGTTATGAAATGTTGCAATGTTACACTATTCTATTCACTACTCAGTATTCATCAATCAATAATGATTACTTTTGATTATTTTTATTGTAGAAAAATTATTTTGTGTCTAATATCCTCTAAAGTTATGTCTTTTTCATTTTTTTCGAAAATTCAACCCCTTTGTAGAAAATAGTAAAGTTTGAAATTAATTTTTTTAGTTATTTTTCTTCAAATCTCCATTCCACAGAACATCTTTTCTCTATAAGTTAGTTCCGCGACTGATAATAGTTTTTTTTCCTTCCATATAATCGTTATCACCCTATTACATATACTTTGGGGAACCGCAAAAAAAAGTGTTCTTTGAAAAAAACAACGCGCGTTTCATTTTAAAATTCCGAAAAAAACTTTCGTTAATAACCTCAAAAATAATTATTGCATGTAAATTTAACCATAAATATGAAATATGTTTTGTGTATTTCGATATCTCATTTGTTTTGTTTGTGTGTGTGTGTATTATTTTTTCACCTTTATATATATATATATATATATATATATATATATATATATATATATATATATATATATATATACATACATATATATATATATATATTTCTTCCATATTTCAAATAACATTATTAGAGTATTTAATTCTGATTTATTTTTCTCTTTTACTTACGAAAGTATTCAAGCAAAATTCTTCATAGAAAAATCTATCGGTAAAAATAAATTCCACGTAAGTGACGTATTTTCACTACCATACATAATACCTATTACCGTACTACCAAGCCTTAATTTTACTTTTACAATTAGAGAACTGAGTTACAAATTAAGGTTGTGGAATTATTTACTTTAAAAGTTCAGTAAGTAGAATTCATCAGTAATCGAACAATATCGAATTAAATAATTAAACTAGATTCTTTTTTAAAAAAATCAAGAAAGAAAAAAAGAAATTGAAAGAAATAATGGAAAACAGAGGAAAAAGATAAAAGAAAGAAAATAGCCTAAGTGATTGAATTTGCTTTTGTTCCACAGAGTATAAACTCTTTATTAAGATGCATTAAATAATATACATTTAAATGAATGCTTTGTTTTAATAAATTCTTTGTTAAAAACAAATTAATGCAATTTCAAAGCCACTAAGATTAGATATGCATTAAATTAATTGAAAAACTAGTGCATAAATGTACATTGTTGTAAAGTATTACACAAATAACACTAACACAAATAGCACAAAACATTCACTTTTTAATACATTTCTCAGAAATGTCTCAGAAATACATAATATTTGAAATATTTCTTTATGAAACAAGCATTAAAAGGCTTTGAAGTAATTAACTGAACGAATATTATAATTCTTTTTCGTAATTGGTTTTCCACGCCATTTTTTTTATCACCAAAAGAATTCAACTCGATAAGCAGTTCGCAAAAATTAAATGAATTTCTTATTAGAAAATCTTTTTTTTTTCTAGTTATTTAAAATAACTTCCAACATTGCTCCAACAACACGAAACTGAAAATAAAAATAAAATAAATCCAAAATTGTATCACGAATTAACATAGAATCCTCTTACAAAAACGACTTTTCAAGTTTTCTAATCAACAAACATCTTTTTTTTTTCTCTATCTTCTTTCCTAGAAGGGGGAAAAATGACAATAATGACAAGGAAGGGGGAGGGGTAAAAAAAAACTAAATATTTGCTTCCGAATTCACAACATTCAAAAAGTGATGAACTTTAAATCCTATAAGAAAAAAAATGGAATAAATCCAAATCCAAAAAAAAAAAAAAAAAAAAGAATATTTCCCCTTACTTCGAACAATTGTTCCGATTTCTTGTAACATTAGACGCGAACAATTTCAATCGCAAAGAGCCATATTTATTTATTTATTCAATGTTTGCTCTGCAGTATTTACTTATTTTTATCCCTTTTTTCCCCATCGTTCTCTTTTCCCCCTCTCTTTCTGCCTCATGGATTAAAAGCGTTCCTCTCTGTAAAGCCCGAGTTCTTGTCATACTTGGGGATTCTTCAGAGCAAAAAGTTATTCATTTCTCTCAGTGGAGGAAAATCGCACGTAAACAAGCCGACTAAATACTCGAGAAAAAGATGCTTTTTCAATCTCTTTTACTCATTTTACTTGTGATTTTTTTCTTATTCAGCTTTATTTTATTTTCTAAAGCTTTTTCGACTCAACTTTCTACCAAGAGAGAGTTTTTCGGTACAACCTTCTTGGGGAAAACACACATTGGATGCGAGTGTGTGTGCTGTGTGACTTCCAGAGAAGAGACACAGAAAGGGGAAAAAAGGGATTTATTTTATTCTTTTGCTTTTCAGGTATTTTGTTATTATATTTTTTTTTGTATTTGTGAAAAAAGGCGGTGTGTGGGTGTAGGGGTTGGAAAGAGAAAGTCACGGAAAGAAAGGGCACAAATAACGGATTTTCTCCCCTGAAAAAGTTTCTAAAAAAGGGCAGTCTTGGATTCTACTCCCCGATATTTTCAGGTCAGACCCGTTTTTGGAATTTTCTGGGTAATGTGAAAAATGATTTTCACTAATTATGATAATCTATCGTGTTTTGTTTTATAATTAAACCAGTCGACAAAATTTTCGCACAATGTAAGATTTATTTTTTCTAATTGGCTATAGCGAAATCAAAATATATTGATAAAAATAATTATGCGGTAATAGTTTAACACTGTAATTTATAAAATATAAAATCAATATGGTCCGTAAGAAAAATACACCTTTAATTTTTTTTGTACAATTCAATTTTGTACAATTTCTCAATTATAGCTAATAGTCTTCTGGGGTATCAGGGCCCAAACTCGTGGCATGAAAATGACTGCCACGAGTTCGCGACCATGACCACCTGGCTACCGTGGCCGTATTTTAGCCACCAATTAAAAAAAACCCTGAAGAAATCAGCAACGTGCTTTCTTTTTTTACCTCAAAAATTACAGTTACAAAAACAGAGTTTTATTACACAGCAGGCAGGAGACTATTATAAAAATATTTACGGAAACATATTACGTTAGTCTAAGATTTATGAAACTATGGTAACTAATATTTTTATTGTGGTAGGTTGGAAACCATCCCTAATTGGTTTGAAATAGACCCCTTGAAATTTGAATCAGTTAAAAATTTTACCTATCCAGGATCAGAAATAAATTACCAAAATTACACGAATCCTGAAATCAGAAATAGAATTATGCAGCTAATCCTTATTTCTTTGGTTTAAGATAATTACTGAAGTCTCACTTAATAAAAAAAAGATAAAAATCCTGTTTTCTAAGGTACTGACTAAATCAGTTTTGATTTATGTCTCAGGGACAAAGACTTTGACAAAAAAAAAAAAGATTTTGGTGACTTTGAAAGGAAGGTCCTGCGAACCATATTTGGTGCTGTTCTAGATAATAGCAGTTATAGAAAATGATATTATTTTGAAATATATAAGGTTTTTAATAGTGACGAGGCATTATTAAGTCCATAAAACTAAGTAGAATGATATGGGCAGGGTATATAGCAAGAATAAGCCCAAAACGAGGAGCATTGAAAATTTTGAATGCAGCTCCCTCTAATGAAAGACCAAAGGGAACGAACGCCCCAAAGGAGATGGAAAGACTGTGTGGATGAGGACTTCTAAAAGTGAAGAATTGGAGATCAATTGCTGGGAGAAGGGCAGAATGGAAAAAAACTTTTGAGGAAGACTCAGGCCCACAAAGGGCTATCATGCCAATACTAATGATGATATTGGAAACTAATTACCTTATACAACAAAACAGCATTATGGAAAAACTGTGGCATATATATAATTCCATTTAAAATATTATGGAAGCTGATAAATTATTTACAAAGAGTACATACACAACTAAAATGTAGCCCCCGATGTTTTTCTTTTAAACCTTTTTCGGATTTAATTTAATAATTGAATTGAAGGGCATAAAACGAGATATATATATATAACTATCGAGGTAAAAGCTCGCTAAATTAGGGCTAAAATGTATTATTAGTTAATGAAATTCTCTGATTCAATCAAAAATATGTAAAATGATAAAAAGTATTGCTCTGTAATCACCAATGAAACAAAAACATTTTAATGTCGGGGCAATTTTGCATCTGAAAAAGTGTTCTTTTCTTCGAGTATATTCTTTGGCATTAAATAAAGACACACTTAAGTAGAAGTGAAGAAAAATATAAATGGCTTGTGTGTGATGATTGAATATATAATAGTTATTTCTATGGTTGAAGTAAGCGAACAGGATTCTGTGTTTAAGGAATACATTGAATTTCGTACACAATTTAATTGTTGATTAGAAAGACAAGGTAATAGAGCGGACAAATTACAGTAAAAAACAATATTGGAAAAGTAAATTTAAGAGTAATTTAAGAATATAAACATATAATGACGTGCAATCTTAATGTAAAATTTAACCAAAAAATTTCCTTTTCCCCCCCATAAATCTTAAATTTAGAAAGAGAATATGACACAGAAAATAAATTTATCTTTCGAAATTATTTCCGTATATAATCTTGAAGAGAGCACTTCTTTTTTCTTTCGAAGCTGACAATTTTTAAATTAAAACAAAGGGTTAAAATGTATGGTTACGTTGATCGGGGTTCGAAGGATTTTATGCAAATCAGTTGCAAAGAACAAGACTTTTCTTGAAGAGCGATGAAAATTTATTGTCGAAAATCAATCTTTGAAATAAAGGATCCAGCTGCAAAATTCGTAGAATAAATATCACAGAAGAACTTCACACCGTCTACAACGCTCAGACACAATTATCAGTGTCTAAAATACAAGTAGGTTAGATTATTCATAAGCACCGCTCTTCCAACTCAATAGCCGAGCTAATTGCTATTCAACTCTTCACGGTAAAGATAAGTACTAATCGCTGGTCTCAAAGCAATACTAAATACTAACTCATTTTCTGAGAGCATCTATCTATTTATGCTCCTCGCAAATCCTTCGAGAAAGATCATGGTCGCCAACATGATGGCCAAGTCGCCAAAATGGTCACCAAGTTACCAACTTGGTCGCCAAAAAATGACGCCAACTTAGTTCTATCGCCGAGGTTTCACCAAGTTCCCATTGAATCTCCATTATAACGTAAGGAAGGGCGTTGCTTGTGCAAATATTACAGTTTTAACATAAAGTAACTATAACAGAGTAATATATAAATGTATTACACATCCAAATACAGATTATTTACACTATTTCACACAAAATTCGTAACAATATTCAAATCAAATTTATTCTTATAGTTCTAATTAGTAAGAGTTAATTAACTGAGGGATTACTTAGTAATGTTGCACTTTTGAAACAACACTAGGGCATTTGGCGACGTGGCAAGGCAAGAGCAAGTGACGAGGAAGACACATGATTTGGAATCCCAATTTCTTAACTTGCACGTCACGCAAACGTGAAGACTTTGAGCCTCAACGGAGTTACTTATGCATCAGTTTTCTACACAGAGGGTCTTCAGTGGTATCGGAAATCGAGAAATACAACCCGGCCACGAATTCTCAACCATGACCATTCGGTTGCCCTAGCCTCTAAATAAGAGGGAAATTAAGAAATGAAATTTATGAATGATAAACGAAATATTTTAAACAAACAAAACCTGAGGAAATAAAAGAACTGTAAAAAATAATTATTCAAATTAATTAATTTCTTTATAAATGCTGAGTTGAATATATGTACAAAAATACGGAAAGAAAGTGTATTTTCAAGGATGAGAAGGGCAAAAATCAAACTGTATACGAAAGAAATTAAAGAGAAAATTCAAATTATTAAAATGAGTGGATACTTATCCGTAGTCAGGGTGGAAAGTAAGGATTGGGATTTTACGGTAAGTAAGGTATCCGACTACTTGCGACAACTTTTTTTTTGAAAAAATGAAGATATGGGGATTCTTTTATGATTTTAGGTTTATTTAACATATTTTAAGGAAGAAATCGTAAAATTGAAATTAGAAAAAAATATATTATTGTTAAAATGGGAAAAAACTGGTGAAAATGTACAAAAAAATTACATAAACGGGGCCCGCTGTGTACTAAAATATTTTGAACAAATTTTCAATTTTTCAGTTTTAATGTGTTACTTCGTTATTCATGTTTGAAATGTCTTTCAGGATAATAGATAGTTTAATTTTTACAAAAACTAGAGCACTCTATCTTAGTGACTATATGAATTTGCTTAAAAAATCATTGATTATATTCACATAAAGGACTGTAAATTTTGAAATAAAACAGTTATTGATAAATATGAACGTCAAAACATTTCTACTGTTATACGAAACTTTCACAAAAAATTTCAGCAAATTTTATTCAAAACTTTTTGAGCAATCGCTGTCCCCGTTTGAGTTTTTCGGGAAAAAAACGCATTTCGAGTAAAATGCATTTTAAAGTTTGACATCTTGTGTAAAGTTATGGCATCTTCTTTTATTAAAACACTTGTAGTTTTTGTTCTAGTGAATGGAGATTAAAAAGCTTGATATTTTTATCAAGCTAATAAGATGGTCTATAAAATAAAATCATAAAAATTGTTTGTCAATTTTGGAAAAAAATTATGATTTTAGGGTAGTCGGATACATTAAGTGAACCACACACACATTTCACTAAATATTTGCGGATACTAGGTCTACATTTTTATGATAAACAACACATACTAATAATTATGATTTTTATCTAAATCGATATATGATGATCTAATTGGTAAAAAGGATGAGTATATACATGTGTCTAAAATAATTTCTGTCCTACTTGCTTAAAACTTGGCAAAACTTACGACAACCAACTTATTACAGAATATTTGGGGGAACAGCAGTAATATCCATATATGAATTTTTTATAAGAATATAGTACTTAACTAATTGCAGTGTAATTGTTGTTTAGTTAATAAAAAAGGGATCAACTTAATAATATTTAAAAAAATTTTTTTACTAATATTTAGAAACGGTTTATTCTGTTAAATTTCTGACATTATATTTGTAATGTTTAATTTGTTAGTTTGCTTTAGTTTATATCTTAATACATATTATTTACCTCAATTGATCATAGATATCATACCATCCAGTGAACTTGTTTTGATAACTTTTTGATTTTGTTACAATTCATTAGTTTATTTTATTAATTTACACTTTCATTTTATATAAATTTATATAATGTTTTCATTTTTTAAATCTAGGATATGCTGATTACATTAAAACAAATACTTTTGAATTATTGTTTCCAGAAATTCAGCCTTGACATTTTGTGTGTGTGTGTCTTTTACAGTAAAGTAGTTCGATTACTTTTTGATATTCTTAGATAATGGTAATTTAGATTTTTTAACAAATTTAGTTTAGAGATTTTAAATTTTTACATTGTTTACATTTTTTTCCTCAATTTTATGTATTACTTTGCCTTGTACTTTCTTGTTCACTGTTTTGCTTTAAATTATATTTATAGCAATTTAATCTTATATTTGTTTATTTAAAGAAAATGCACACAACAGAAAAAAACAACTTCCAGTTAGAGAGCCCATGACACAAAAAATAGAGAGAATCCATAAAAAAAATTATTAAACAAAGATTAAAGAATTATAAGATTAAAAAAGAATAAATAAAAGATGAAAAGAACACACCACACAAATGATAAAAATAAAACGCACACAAAAAAACGCTAAAAAGCATTGCGAAAAAAAACACGTATTACGAGTTCAAAAGCAGTAAGAAATTACATATTCAAAAACCTTAAGAGATTAAAAACCTCAAGGTCTTCTGAAAACCCGCCAAAAATTTTATAAAATTTGTGCAATGAGAAATCATCTATATAATTACATCTGATGAATTTATTCTCACAAATAAACAATTGTTTTTTTTTAAGTTTTCACTGGTAAAGAAAAATAAATACTGGTTAAAATATCAATGCAATTAATCGTATTACTCATTATCTTATTTTTTAAAAAAAATCTAAAAAAGAAACGCAAGAAAGATTTTGTAATTATATACATACAATAGTGCATAAACTAGGGGAGGGGGTCCCCGGGTCCGGATTCCCTAAAGCCATTGATTTTTTTCCCGATTGATTATAATCATATGTATATAGTATGTAAAATTTAAAAAAGTATTTGTTATTAATAACAAATTTTATTAATTATTGCTAATTATTTATTCAATAATTAATTTTTTACTGCTTCTTGTTCCCCCAAATCGACAAAATCAAAAGAATATGTTGAGCGTCGTATTGGTGGATGATACAAGAATAATGAACTTTTGACCCTGGACTTCCTCCCCCTCTATTTTAAAAATTCCTGTGCGTGCCATCGTATACTTATATTTATTTGTGCATGTGTGTATGTATAAATGTATAAATGCTGTGCATGTGTGTATGTATAAATATTCCATTTCTTTGAAAGGGCCTTACTTTATTGCATTTGGTCTTGAACAATCAAATACATCACGTCGTCCTTTTTAATTATCCGTTTAATAGGAGCGGTAAATTAACTGTAACCTTAGTTCTCAGAAAAGTTTCGAGTTATCAAATTTTACAATCAGATGATGTAGTATTGCGTCTCATCCGGATTTCAGATTCAGGTTTTCAAAAATTAAATTTGGCAATTTCGTAGATCACGTTTAACGTTCTTACGTTTTAATAAACTGGAAACAAAACATATCGAATAATTAAAAACTGAAAACTATAGAAAAATAAATAAAAAATAAAGTACTTGTAACTTATATTGATAAGCATTGAAATAATAATACACTAGTTTTTTGTGAGTCAAAAAAGTGTTATTCCACATTATTATTTACTTAGAAACTAATACTTGTCCGTATATTATTTATATCATTTACTGTAAAATTAAAGTTACTATGTAATAAATCAAATGTAATAAAATTTTTCATTTGAAATATCTATCGAATTCCTTTTTTTTTCTCTCAAATGTTCTTTTTTCAGATCTTTGTCATCTCATAATTAAAAACAGCATCCCAGACTGAAATTTCCATAACTTTGTGACCACTCCCCCTGGAGGAATGCTCTGACTGACGAACTCTACGTTTATCTCAGCAACCCCTACTCCCACACTTCGCAGACGACTTTTACAAATCCGTATCCTCGCAAGAAGAAAAGGAATGAAGCGTCGCGTATAAAAGCAAAATGTGCTGCCTTCTCTTAAAACCCCCTCATGACTTTTCCAGGGTGCTCGTAAGGGTGGAAGAAAGGGGGTAGAGTTGTGGGTGGAAGAAGAAAGAAAACACCTCCACTTTCTATTTTTCTTGACGTTTCGAACACGCATTGTGCCGCTTCCTTCACAACTGACAATTGACGCCTGTGCGCCACCCTATTGTTGGAGGCTCTGGGACGCTCGGCCTGTTGTATCGTTGCATATAAAGAGGAAAAAGTCGTCTGATTCTTTTCCACTCCTCATCCCCCTTTTCCTTTTTCATTTAGTTCATTTCGGCTTCATTTTCTGTTTCCTTTCAGAGTGTTCGATTCCATAGTGAGACGCTAAATAGAAGTACGTGTATGTTTTCTTTTTTCGAGAAGTAGAGTTTTTCTCTCTTTTTCTTATTTTTTCCAACCCCTTTATCCTCCCTTTGAACAAGTGTTCTTCAATATATTGCATTGACTTTCATGACAGCAATTAAGTTTTTATAATTAAGAATAGAAAATAGATTTATTTTGCATTTCGTTCATTATTAGTTTTTAGTTCATAAGTACTTTCATTAATAATAAATTTTTCAATTCCTACTATTTGTTCACTCTCTTCCTATATATATCTCGTTCAAATTTTCAATTGTTAATAAAATACTTTCTATTTAAATTTGTAGAGGATGGCACTTGATGTTAATACAGTTTTCTCAAATATTAATCCATTCATTAAATTAAAAAAATGAATAAATAATAACAAACAAAAATAATAGCCCAACAGCATATATAGAAAGGAAATTCATTTGTTGTGTCTCCTTAGCGCAATAGATAGTGCGTTGAACTTCTAATCTGAAGCACGTGGGTGCGAATCCCACCCGGGATAGCCTAATTTCTGAGAATGTGATTTCATTTATACTATACTATTTAATTAGAATAATTAAGTTTAATTCATGAATAAATAGTAACAGACAAACAAAAATAGTCCAACATCATATATAAAAAGGAAAATGGAAAACTGCAAGTAAAATTGCTTTCTATTTAGTCACTTAATATTGTGATTCTGTCATACGTATATACATATTTAGATTAATTGTAATTATGCAATAAAAAGTAACTAAAATAAATTTTTCTTGGTTGACCGAAGTTGAAATTGACTTAATTTTTTTATATTACTTGTTTTTTATAATGTGACAAAACGGAAGGGGAAAAGAAAACAAAATAGCTATAAAAAAAAGAAAATGAGTAGATGACTTTCAACTTTCGAATTCTAGAAGCAAAGTTTTCAAAAATTTGAATTGGAAAATTCTCAACTATAAACAAACTTGTAATTTATGAATACTTGAAAATTCTACATTAAATTAAAAATTGAATTTTCGGAACTGTTAAGATTGTTCTTGATACATAGCGAATCACATATTTTTCGAGCCCTAATTAAAATCAAGCGTTAAATGTGTTAGTAGTTTTTGAAATGTAAGTATAGCTCTAATAAAACTGAATCAGTACTTTCCTAATACATAACAAGTTAACAAATTTCACTCAAGGAATGAATAATATGATACATAAAAGATTAAATTTAATTGATGGATATATCATTTACTAATCTAAACCAAATCTGACTTCTGGGGGGTTTTCTGTTGTTTTACAGAAACTCTAAATTTAGAAAATATTGCAGTTAATTTAGAAGGAGTTTGGAACTTCTCGACTGTTTAATAATAAATTATTTAATAAATATCCTTCGAATAATTTGTTTATCAAAATGGCAGACCATTGTATCATTTTTCAAAAACTCAAAAACAATAAAGAAGCTAAAGAGTAATTAAGTCAAATACAAATTTAAACATGATTTGAAAATTGCAATGGATTACTGTATTGTTTTATTGGCAAGATATCACATTAAAAATGGTTCCACACTTTGACAGTATTCAATTTATTGTACGGTTAAAAATATTTGTTGATATAGCTTGAAACGAGAATCGATTTTCAAATTAAACTTTTCATCTCTCTTCTTTGAGTTTTTAATTATTTAAGGCTTAAACAATATGAGAGGAAAGATTGAAATTTAATTTGATTGAAAACATATCACTGATTAAATTAAAAATATTCAATATTAATTTCAAAATAATTTCAAATCGAATTTCCTGTAATTTGAACATCATTCAAAAGTTTTAAAAGAAAAATAGAAAAAAAATATAATTTTAGATTTTTTTAAATAAATAACTATGCTCAAATAAAATCTGTTCCTTCGATTTGTATTTTGCTATTACTCTACATAATTTAATCCATAATCAAATACAAGATGATAAAAAATTAAAAGATTTAAATTAATTTTTGCCTTCTGGTATTCAAGAGGAGGCATAAAAAAAAAAATTTTCTGAGAAATATTTTTTTGTAGAATTTCCACTGAATTTCCTGGGGATTCGAAAGCATATAGTATTTTTAAAATATTCGAAGGTTATTTTTAGCATGCTTTTAAAGCAAAAAAAAAAAAGTATTTAACATAGAGTTTTTGGCGACATATAAATTAGTTTCAATTCATTAAATTCAATATTTTTCTCGATATTAAATCAAAGCGAGGGAAGTTACTTTTTATTTATTGTGAGTAAAGTGTAATTCGCGAAGTGCTGTAATCATTTTTCAAATTCTATGAATTTTTTTACCGAAGTATCTTAAAATATTATTAAATAACACGATTTTTTTTGTAATTATCAACTATATTTAATTTGTTTTTTCTTCTTATTTTTTTCATGTTAAAATACTCTCAAGTCTTCGAATTCATCGAAACTAAGTCGAATAAATTCTTAATGTGAAAAATAATTCCAAGCTGATTCTAATTGGCAAAACAAAACGCAAAATTAATCCCCAAAAATTCAAAATTAAACTAATATAATGCATCAAAATAATAATAAAAAATGAAATATTTCTGATTTTTGTGTTGTCTCAAAATAAATTTTCCTTTATAAGTTCCAAAATAAAAATTTAGATTATTTTATTCCACACGTATAATTCAGATTTATAATTTAAAAAAAATTTTTAAAAAGCAACCAATTTTTATACCATATTTCATCTAAAAGTTTTTTGATGCTTTTCATGGCAGCTTAGAAATAGAAAACATCTATACAAATAAATAATATTTTGTTGAAGTTTCTTGACCGATGAAATTCAAGCCATTAGATAACAACATCCGGTCATCACGAAAGCACACCAGAAAGTTTCTGTAAAACTATATTTTTCTTCTCGGGAAAAGAAAAACCTTACCTTACATCTCACCTTTGGAACACGAGGAGCTGAAGGCGAATGAATAGAGGAAGATGATACGATATTTTTCTCTTGTGGATAAAAAAACATTTTTCTTACCTTGAAACCTTGATTTCAAAGCATCTTTTGGTTCAATTCTTCCAGATCACAAAAATGTTATAAAATTACCTATTAGGCTTCTTGTTAAGTTCCAAAAAGAAAAAGGAAGAAAATAAAAAGTGAAAATATTACGTGTTAGCTTACAGGATTTTATCTTTTCCCGTTGATTCTTATATTTATCTGGAAGTATTTTTTTAAAAAATCCTTGCAAAAAAAGAAATGCCTTTTTTAAGAAGGAATATTTAGAAATATACCGTACCATAAAGAAGGCTTGGAAATTGTTTTGAAATTCCATTGAAGAAAAATTTAACTACTTTTAAATGCTTAATCTAAAAAATTCACTTAAAATTTAATCAATACAATCTTTTGAATTTTATTTTTATTTTGTCTCTGGTTCCTAAGAAGATTTTAATGGATTTTAAGACCCCCCCCAATTTTCTAATTATTTATCTAATCTTGTGTTTGTGTATTCAGTAAAAAGGTTACAATTAAACTTATTAAGACATCCCATTTTCAACAAATTGTAATTATTACATTATATATAATATTATTATAATACAGATAAACAAGTAATATAAAAAAATTAAGTCAATTCTTACTTAGGTCAACTAAGGAAAATTTTTATTTTAATTACTTTTTATTAAATTGTTCAAATTAAAATAAATATGTATATACATATTAAAGAATCACAGTATTAAGTGACAAAATAAAAAGCGATTTTGCATTTTCCTTTCTATATAGGGGGTGGAGTATTTTGTTTGTTTGTTACTATTTATTCATTAATTAAATATAATCATTCTAATAAAAGTGTAGTACAAAAGAAATCATATTGTTAGAAATTAGACCATCCAAGGTGGCTACTCGAACCCACGACCTTTTGGTTAGAAGTCCAACGCGCTATCCATTGCGCTACAGGGACTTAACGAATGATATTTCCTTTTTGGACTATTAATTTCGTTTGTTATTATGTATTCATTAATTAAATTTAATTGATGAATTAATATTTCAAAAAACTGTATTAACATCAGTGTCATCTACTACAAGTTTAAAAAATGTATTTGAACTTGAGTGGAGGAATAAATAGCCTTTTACTAACGATTTAAAATTTGAACAAGATATATATATATATATATATATAAAGGGAGAGTGTGAGCTAATAGTAAGAATTGGGAAAAAACGGACTATTTTATAATAAAACACTCTTTTTTAAAGAGCATCCCCTCCAAAACAACCAATCTACTGAAATTTCTTCCTTCCTTTATTCTAAATATGCAAATGTTTAAATTTTTAAGGCCTATGATTGTCAATTCGGTCATTGCGTGCGTTTCTAAAGCGCGCGCACACAACTAGTGCTGCTTAAAACAGGTAATACTTGCAGACAGTTTAACTTTTCTCGCTGTCAGTATAACAATTTCCTAGAGACGCAACCAATAATTCTGTTATGACGTTGTCGAAGACCTTATAGGTTTAATATAGGACAGCATTTCTCAAACTGTGGGGTGCGCCTCCCCAGGGGGCGTGTTAACTTTACAAGGGGCGCGAGCATATCGAAAAGTCAAAAATGAAAGATTTAAAAAATTACAAATTTATAGAAAGGAATTGAAACAAAATACATTCTGACATAATAAAAGTAAAATAACATTTACACTGATACTTATAAATACTTATAAATGCATCAGTACTATATTTTTAAATGCACTTGCTAATTAATTTATCAATACTAAGTTAAGAAGAAGATTAATAATTATTAGTGACTTTCATAGGCTTGTTATATACAAAATGTAATACTTATCTTAATAATTTGAACGGTTTATAATTAAATTCGTATTCTACTTTTAGCGTAAAATATAATATGTTATTATTGAATCCAATACACATTTTTTTGTATGAAGTGGGTCATGATGAAAATTATGATTGAGAATTGGATCACAAGTATTGAAAGTTTGAGAAGCACTGGTGTAGGATCATTTTTAACACGAATTTTACACCGGTAAAAACACGAGTTGTTTTAAACAAGGGTTTTCTTTCAAACTTTCCACTTTGCGTAACATGATTTTCTTATGCCTTAAATTTTAAGACAGCAAGGGAACGTTAAGTTTTATTGAATTTATTCAATAATTAGCTTTAATAATTTTCTTACGAGGGGATTGTTTAATTTGGTAGTTGCAGTATTCAACTGTTTCACTCAATTTCAACTCAATTGATCACTTTAAAATGTAAGGAAAAAGCCTTTAAAGTTTTGACCTAAGTCGCCAGCATGGTCACCACGTCACCAAATTTGGTTGCCAAAATTGATTCCAACGTAGGTATTGAATTGAGATATTAATGTCACACTATAAAGCTGCACGAGGGCTAACTTCCACACCACATCAATGAGAGGACGTTTGAGTCTCGACATATTTAACCTATATCGGTTTCATCCGCGCGGAGGGTCTTTAGCGGTACTAGGCTCGAACTCTTGACACGCCAGCCACGAGTCCGTGACCTTGACCTTGACCACTAGACTACCTCAGCTACCCAACGTGGATCTGCAATTCTTTGGATAATTAGTTGTAATCAATTTTTATTAATTATAATTAAATTATAGTATTGTCGTTCAAACAATCATGTATACAAAATTTAAGCTCAGTTCAAAGTAGTAAAATATGAGAAAAAGCTTTTAGTTTCGACGCAGACTTAGTTACAATGTGAGCAGAAAACCTATTAAAAAGATTCAGGATGCAGGCCAAATGTCTTATTTTTTATTAGGTCATTTATAATATCTAACTATAAAGGGATAATGCTTCAATATAATTCCCTAAATAAAAATGATTTATATATATACATATATCTTTCACTAGGAAATTAATTAATATTAATTTTTTATATACATCAATTTGTATCACCATTATCAATCATGGATATCAAAAAATATCCTAAAACGCAAAGAGATACCGCGCGAGTAAGTCAGTTTTTAGTACAAATAGAGACCACATCCCAAAGGTGTTTCTTTTCTTTTCTTTTTTTAAGCTGAGTTAAACATCTGCCAGAAATATTTTACTTATGCATATTTTAGTTTTTGGTTCACTTTTAGTTTTATCGAGGTAATCCATGATTTTCGGTATGTATATTTCTCGCTTTTGTTTACTATAATTTTCAAACTTTTTATATTTATACATGTTACCGTTAAAGTATGGAAATCGTTATTTCATAGAATAACTAGGTATTTCATGAAATAACTAGCCAAGTCAATTAAAGTACATAAATTTATTGAATTCTACGCTTTAACTAGGTATTCTACAGGATAACAATTACTTGATCGTTAAAGTATGAAATACGGCACTCGAAAGTTCTTTGAACGGATTCTATAGCTGCGTGCTTTTAGCAATCGTTAATAGCTACTTTGCAGTGACGTAGGTGTTTATACCCTTCATTTCGTTGCATTTATACGTAGAATTTAGGCGGAGTATTTATGTTAGCGTTTTACAATTTAGATTATTAACAAATATTTTTCAATCTGTTTTCAAGCAATGACTTCTTCAGGAATGGGAGCCTAACCTGTAAATAAAAAAGATTTAATGCAAGATTTTTATTAAATAAGCTTGGGTCAAAGGAAAACAGTGTTGCATTTACTCAAGAAAAATTATTAACTTGATAGTAGAAGAAAAAATTGTTGAAACAACATAGAAAAAAGTATCACGTACGTGACTATTGCTTACACTCTAGCATTATGACATCCTTGAGTGAGTGACAAGGATGACACCTGAGCTGGTTCCCCCTCTCCTAAGTTCCACATCACAACAACGGGATGATATCCTTGAAGTTCAAGGAGTAGAAAAGTTAATTGTGCCAGTAACAGATGTAAAATATATTCTTTTTCAATCCTTTTTGTTTCGCTAATGTTCTTTTAATGAGCAACAATAAATTATATCCTCTGTTTTTCTTTATTATTTATCATCCGCAATAGGGATCAAATGTATTTTGCGAGAGTTTTTAGTTACTTATGACCTATAATTTATAAAATATCTTTCAAATTGTTTATTTTACCACTTTAATGGTCTATCATTAGTTATTTCATAGAATGACTAGGGTAAAGTATGAAATATTTAATCTTTTATATACTTTAACTGACTTGCCTTGTTATTTCATAAAATACCTAGTTATTATGTGAATTAACTGAATTATACACTTTAACGGTAACATATAATGTACACAAAAATAATGTATGTAAAACTGTCGAATTGCTATGGAGAATTCAAAACAGTTTCCACGTGAGATTTTATTGTTGTGCTGCCATGGATGTTGGATTGAGAGATTTGAGGGTCCATAGTTGTGTATATACTTCACCATAATCAGTGGCGCACACAAGGGGGGGGGTCCTGGGGGTCCGGAACCCCCCCAAAGCCCTTGATTTTTTTCCGATTGATTGTAATTCTAAGTATATAGTACGTAAAATTTAATTAAGTATTTGTTATTAATGATTAATTTTATTAATTAATGCCAATTATTTATTCAATAATTCGTTTTTTACTGTATTTTGTTCCCGAAAATCAACAAAATCAAAAGAAGCATGATACAAAAATGGTGAACTTTCGACCCCCCCCCCTTTTAAAATTCCTTTGTGCACTACTGACCATAAATGAGAACTTGTTTTCCGTGATTTATTGGCCTCATTTAGCAATGAATGCATCTGGACAACAGATTTTCTTTTCCAACAAGTTTGAGATAAGATTTATTCTAAACGATTAGGGGGTGTTGATAATTGTAAACCGTTTCCGTTCTTTTAAGAAGGAATCTGGTTCTAATTTGGAAACTTATTTATAATTTTATTACATATTCATTTTCCTACTTTTTTTGTCTTCATACTGCCACTTTCAATTTAAACATCAAATATTTTTTTAAGTTATGCTTACTATTTTAAAAACACAAATTGTTAAAACAGATTACATTTAACACAAATAATGCAAAAATTAATCAAATATATTTTAGGAATTTAATGATCTTTTTTGTACATATAGGCCTAGTTAAAGAATTATTTTAGAGACGCTCACATTTATGTTACTAATAATGATAGACACAGGAATTACCAATTAAGGTTTTTTTCTTAAGTATGTGAACTTAATTATCAACCAGATTAATAACTAACGTTGTCATTTTACTAACTTAAAAGCCTATGAAGGCCAAGGTCTATTATGCCCATATCAGTATACGTGACCTTGGGCCATGAGGTGCATGAACAGATGTTCCAATCAGGTGGTCAGTCTGACACGAAACCCCCAGTGTTAAGTCCCCAAGCAGGCTTGGTACTCATTTATCGACCCAGTGAAGGGATGAAAAGCTGAGTCATCCTTCCCCCCCGAGGTTTGAACCTCGGACTTGTGGTACTGAAATACTGGGTTTCGTTGTCATTTAATGACATGTAATAAATTGAGTTCATAAAAATTTTTTTTTTGATAGATTAATTAAAAAGTTAATATTATTATATGGTTCAATAGTTTGCTCTATATATTTTCGTAGTTGTGTGTTATTGAAGAATGAAACTGAGTAATCATTCAGACAGGATTTACAGTTCTAAGAGTTTTTCTGATTTGCCCAACAAATGGTGGTGTACTTTACGGACCGTGGGGGAAAATTGAGCACATATGTAAATAACTCTGAAAACATAAAACAGTAACATAGTGCTTCTCAAACTTTCAATATTTGCGATCCAATATTCAATCATAATTTTCATCGACCTTTCCCCCTTTACACAAATAAAAATGCAGAAATTCAAAAATACTATACTTTGAGGGAAAAGCTACAATACGACTTTAATCTCATTAGTGCCCCCGGCGTATATATATATGTCTCGCACAATCGGTGCGGTAAATTCCCTGGACGCATATATACGTCTTTCTGAAGTACGAACTTTTCTGTCCACTTCTATCCATAAAATTATTCCGAAGGCTTTGGAATGCAATAATAGGACCTTGACAGTGTTTGCGAAGGATTTGCTTATTTCAGAGGATTTCTTACTTATTAATCCCCCCCCTCAATGCATCATATACGCGCTTCTACCTGGAAAACGGAAGCATTAGGAAGCACAAATTGCGTAACTTTTAATAGGCAGTTAAATCCGTACTAATTATGAAGATAAGTGTTAATTTGTGTGTATAACTTTATATGTGACAAGCCCATGGGGGGTCATTGTTAATTATAAAACTTGTTCTTAACTTGGTATTGCTATATAAATTAATTGTAAATACATTGCGTAACGTAGTACTGATACATTTATAAAGGTATTATATCAGTGTAAATGTTAATTTTATTTTTATTATGTCAGAATGCATTTTATGTGTTTACTTTCAGTAAATTGATATTTCTTTTAAAAAATATAGTTTGTTTTCGACTTTTCAATCTACTCGCGCAACCCTTGTAGAGTTATCACGTCCCCCCCACAGTTTGAGAAACGCTGCAGTAACAAATAATTATTTTAGAAATGTTGGGGGAAAAAGATTTCTGTGTGTGTGTTATACCTTAAGAATGCCCCCTTCCACCTTTCCCCCGATTTAAAATACGTTATTGATGAATCAATTTCCTGAAAAAAACTATTTTTAATTGTTTCATGTTAATTATAGTATTTGGGTATTTATTTTTGTATCAGAGATGTGCTTTTTGTTTTTATTTTTGGAATGTTAAATTTTAATTCAGAATTTCGCAAATAGATGGTGCTAGATTCTCCGTAAATGTTGAAGAAAAGCGTGTTTTTCTGACCTTGCGTGATATTAAACATTTTTCATTTAAATCTATATTTACATTATGCGCCTCTGTTTATATCTAAACCGGAAACTTGATTGCAAGGGAAAATGTTTTCTTTAAGGTAAATAAAAATAAAAATAAAAAATAGAAGAAAGAATCGGTTTTTTAATAGAGCAAGATTTTTAAAAGTTTAAAACATTTTTACTTTTAATTTTTAAAAAAAATCATTTATATAAATATTAAAGAGATGGAACTTTTTTAAATAGTTAAAATTAATATTAATATATAATAAATTAGAAAAGATCAAGTAAAGATAAAACTGCCAAAGACAAATCTATATATTTTCGCGAATAAGGCCTTCATATGCTCTGACAAAAGGTCGATGAAATAAACTATAACCAATTAAGAGTAAAATCAAGAAATTCTTCAAATATTTAGTGAGAATAAGCAACCCTGTTGAGCATCAAAATAAATAAATAAATAAATAAAGACGTCAAGAAACTTTCCTTGCAGTTTTCTTTCTTTTTTTTATGTGATAAGCAAGTTATAAAATAAATTTATATTAATTTACAAAAAGGTGTGAATAATTACTTTTCTTAATGTATAGTATTTTTGAGTTAAAAGTTTGTTTTATGTGGTTTATAGGAAAAACTGATAGATGAATCTCTACATAACGAATTTTCTATCTAACGAACCTTTTTCGGGATCTAGCGACTTCGTTAAAGAGAGATCCGACTGTACATATATATAAGGAGAGTGTGAACTAATAATAGTAATTGAAAAATTAACGACTTGAAAATATAATCAAGAATTCAGCTGATATGTAAATATGCAGAAAATTTTTTTAAAAAAACATTTCCCAGATTTATATGTTGATGCGGTATATATGCGATGTGAAAGGAATCAAAGTATATTGAAATTGTTGAAGCTCTTTAAATAATTTTTTTATGAGAACTTTTAACGCATTTTCCATAAATTTACTAATAAGCTAAAAAGGTTCTTTAAAACTTACAAGAAATTAAACTCCTAAAAATTATAGTTTAAAAAAATAAAAAACACTTTTATAGTTAATCGAACTAAAAGGAAAATATTCTTAATATAAGAATAAAATGATTAGCGAGACAATGTCGTGATAAAAATGTGGGGTGACATTAATATATATTTTCTCGTTAATCATTTTATTCTTAAATTATGCATTATTTTTTACTTTTTGGTTTTTTTAAACTATAATTTATTTTTCATTTTTTAGTTCGATCTACAATAAAAGCATGCTTTTTTAAAATTTTTTAAACTATCATTTATTTATTTCCATTTTCAAAGAAAGTGGGCAATTGTTTATATTATAATAAGAAATTACTGACATGAGTGTTTTCGCTTTAGAGTTGTAACAATCTTTCAGTCACCAAATCTGGAAATGGGAAATTGTTAATCATCATGATCCTTATCAGGACAATGGAACAAAATTATTCTATTGTCATCAATCCTTGAAAAGTGTGCAAAATTTCGAATTAATCAGACCTTTTAGAGTGGGTAAAAATATAGTTCAAAGGTTCCGTTACATACAGGAGAAGCTTATGAAAGAGTCTAAAAAGATTACTAATTGAAAAAGAAAATTTATTTTGTAAACTTGCCTTTTTCAAACCATGCAAGGCATTTTCGAGTTCAATATGAAAGTAAAGTTAAAATTATTAAGATGATCAACCATTCTCCTTTTATAGATCCTGTCCTTCCTCGAAAAGTGTCCTCCTCTTTTCAATATTTTAAAACAGATCTGTTAATCTCTGTATTCAGAGATGAACCAAACATGTTTCCAATATGTCGAGGAATAGTCTGAAACAAATATCACAGGAAATAACAGTTTTCAATGGTGTTTTTGGACTTTATCACAAGTAAATTGGGCAGATATAGAAAAATGTGTTGATTTTTTTATCAAAAGAAATGCCTGATATTAAAATCATTGACAATGGTCAGTTTGCAGACTGAATGTATATTTAAATTATAATAAAACTGAAACAATTGGAAAATCAACATGCTGAAATTGATAAGATGGATTGAAATACTTAACCATTTCAAAAATAAGCACATCACATAAGAAAATTTAGTTATTCTTTTTAATTTACATTGTGCTGCCCTGGAACTAATGCACTAATTGAGTCTTTTCAGTTCGTAATTTATGGACAAGTCAGAAATCAAGATTGAATGTTGATATTTTTAGTTGCAGTACTTATAGTAAAGATGAAAGGTAATTTTGCCCGAAATTTCCGATAAATTATAAAATATACTGAGAAACGAAACAATGCATTTTGTTTGAATTAATAAAATGTTTCACACATTTACGTTGAAACTTTTTCTTAAATTTTTCGTTCTCCTTTTCATTTTAAAATCTGGTCACCTTAAAAATATTCCAAAGTAACACAATTATTTGCCTGAATAATTTAAACAAAATGACTTATTATGAATCAAGTAAATTATATTACATTTATAACAGTAATCCGCCAAAATAAGGTGAATATTTATCCCATTAAATTTTTCGTTCAAAGGCAGTTACTTAAGAAATACACATGAGTACATTTAACTCAAAAATCAAAACAATCTTGTACTCATGTGTTCTTCCGCGGGTAGCGTGGTAGATACAAAAAATAGTTCGGAAGATTTATGAGAATTAAATTTGTTGTTAAGCCACAATTATCAAAATATGTAGCCGATATATTAAAAGAGTTTCTGCAATCCTGAATATCTTTTTTAATTTTTCCGAAAGCATTAATTAGCATTTTTGGGGATTTTGAGTACATATAAGGAATCAAATTCAATCAAGGCATGCGGTCAAATCTGATGCAAACATTCTCATTTCAAAATGAGTATGTTTACGTACTCATTTTTGAGTAAATCTTTTTTCTCCGTGTAGCTAAGTTATCGTGGTCAGAGATTTGTGGCCGGCATGTCACGAGTTCATGCCTAGTGTCACTTAGAACCCACCTTATGGAGGGGCTGATGCACCTTTAAATCTGTTGAGGCTCAATGTACTTCCGTGGCGCAGTGGGGAAGTTAGGAGTGGGTATGCCGCGCGGCTCAGGTGTCTCCCCGCGCGTCATTCGACCATAGTTTAAAATATGTTACGAGTTCCGTTATCAAATAACCTTCGTTCATTCGCGTCTTCTTCATATCAAGAGCATGATGGTGAAATCTTTTTGAATATGACAGTAATTGCAATCTACTTATTATACAGGGAAGCTATCGACTGAAAAACAGACCATTTAGAATTCAGGTGCGAAGTAACTTAAATTTATCTATCTATCTATGTATAAATGGGTGTTTATATATGACCACGCTTCACTCCCAACACTGTTCAAACGATCACTATAAAAATAGGCATGCATATGTATTTTTTTGTGGAGAAGGTTTTTGTGTAATCCTCTTTGTTGCAGTTCCCCACCAGGGGACGCTACAACACATCAACTTCTGCAACATTCAATCAATCCCCAAGTTGCCAACATGATCGCCAAAAGTAATGCCAACTTGGCTCTATCGCCAACATTTCGCTATGATTCCATTGAATCGCCATTATAATGTAAGGAACAGCGTTGCTCGCGAATATTACGATTTTAACAAAAAATAAATACAGCAGAAAGTAATATTAACGTATTATTCATGCAGATATAAATTATTTACACTATTTTAAGCCTTCATTACACAAAATGTGTAACAATATGTTACTTTTGCTTAGCAGAGATCAGCTCAGGAAGGTGTTTTCAAAAATCGACGCACAAGGGAGTTACGAGAGCGTTATAAATAAAAAAAATATTCTTTTTATCAGTTTTTAGACTTACAGTATTAAAATTAAACAAATATTTTTTTTTCAGCTGAGGTATGCAAAAAGGGGTTTTTTCTGTTTAATTTGCAATTAATGAAAAATTAATTCATTAAAACTTCTTTATCCTTCAATGTGTATTGTATAGTTTTTCATTTCAGCCGTACGAAGTGCGGGTATACCAGCTAGTTACACCTAAAACCAGAACACACTAAAAACAACAAGGTAAATGACACGTGTGTGTTTTCTCGGCTATAAAAACTAGCCTTTTTTACTACAATGTGGCCAAGGAATAAGTGCAAAATGTAAACTTAAAGAGGATTATTATCTGTGTATGATCAATGCGAAAAGATACGCCTAATACGTTTTTCATTATATCATAAAACTAAATCAAAAACGACAATTTTTTTCTTTTTTTTTCATTGCATACTATTTTTTTTTCCTTCACAAACAAATGTTTTATATGATTACAGTATTTTTTTAAATTTCTCTCTAAGCAAATAAATAATAATATTGTAACTTCATTCATTAAAAATATATCAATATAACAAAAGAGGTATTACTTGATACCACATAGTTCCCAATTGGGAATGTGGCTTAAGTACCCATATGAACATGATCGTGAACTCGTGGCTATCGTTATTTCTCTCCAGTTATGGGTTCAAGTCCCAGCGACTCTTAAGACTAACCATGTAAAGGTCTGTGAAAAAATGTACACCTTACAACTCCTACATCGTGTTGGGCCCAGGATTCTAGAGGGCCTGAAGCCTGATGTTATGGTTTTTGCGATCCCTTGCAAGATCCGGCTTGGGGCCCAGAACCTGACTTTGCGGGTTAATATTCTCCATTGAGTCGCTGGTAAAGGAGCTGATGTGCGCTAAATGTGCCAAGGTTCAAAGTCCTTACATTGGTGTGTTATGGAAGTTTGAAGATTGGAGTGTCACTCACAGATGTCTCTCTCGTCACTTAACCGAGGTTGAAGATTTCAGCTTCCGTTTGCCGATAGTCCTTGTGTAGCTGTACAGTACAAGGTTAATAAGCACATTCACGGTTATATCTTTATCAGGGTAAATATTTATACTAATATTATACCTAAAGTTGTACAGGGTGGTCCCGAATTCATGGTACAACCTTTAAGGGTAGGTACAGGACATTTTAATAATTATTTATTGTATAGGAATGTATGGGCGCAAGTGACGCGGTGAGACACACACTGAAAAAAATAAGAGGCGAAAGGAAAGACGAAGTATCTATTGAAAGCGTCGTTCACAAGTGTAATGTTTGCAATAACTGTTCAGGACATAAGCTATGAAGTCCAGCTTCAACGCACATTGCTGTTCTACCCACTGAAAGTAGCAGAAGATAGTCTGCCGGATTCAAAACTTGTGCTCGCTGAAAATGAAAGAGGTGTAAGCGATTTTCGCTTAACACTCTACAAACAGTCTGATGACTCACACGTGATGAGCAACAGCTCAATTCCGAGTCAAGTACATGAGCAACAGCTCAATTCCGAGTCAAGCACATGAGCAACAGCACTTGTACTTGACTCGGGTCTATCAGCAACAACATTCAAGATGCTTTCTTCCAGGTTTGGATTGCGTGTAGCTCTTCTTCGACCAGCATCATGTCCGGTGACGTGGAACGAATGTTTTTAACTAAGTTCATGATGGAACTGCTGAAAAATTCTGTGGTCCGGCATTCATCGATCAGGAACTGCGCGTGATTCATTCGTAGCGCAGCTTAGCGTTACCATGTGCCCGTTCGTACATGTAATGCATGTGTGCATTTTCGGCTTACGTAAAATCTCCCATTGAAAACGTCAACACAATTGCAAATAGCTCTTTCCTCTACTGAGATGCATTATGTTGAATGGTGACTAGACATCTACTGCCCTCTTCAGCTAACGTAACCAACCGATAACTCCATTTCTATTTTCTTTTATTTCCCTTGTTTGCACCTTATCGTTTCACTTTCGCCCATACATTCCTGTACAATAAATGATTGTTATGATGTCGTGTATCTTCCCTTAAAGTTCGTACCATGAATTCAGGACCACCCTGTATAAGTAAAGGTAATATTAGTATACATTACTATCCGGAATATTTGCAGCTATATACCAAAAAATACACATTACATACACTTGTTTCATTTCAGTAAACGCTATGTATTATTGAAGTAATTAAAATTGATAAATTTAAACTTTTTATGCTACAAAAAATTTCCCCATGTATAAAAATAGAGTTTAGAATGCTTTTCTCTTCCGTTTTGGGTATTGAATCTCTATTTGTTAACATTCAATGTCCTCTTTTAAAAATAAATTACTATTGTTATTAATAGTAATAATATATTTTGCAGTCGATCAGTTGTTTGATATTTTTGTTCTGACATCTTTTCTTTTTTAATGTGTTTTGAATCGATACAACACTTACATATTTTGTCTTTCTTTCAAGCTTCGTTAATCATATGTAAGGATGGTTGATAGTGAAAACTTTTTATATCATATTTTTGGCCACAAAATTCTCAGTTTGAGAGATAAAATGCAGCAAAGTTGAATTTGAAAAAAAAAAAAAAAAAAAAAATGAAAATATAAACCAGGCTTTAAATGACACTCAATTACGCAATTTCCATCAAATAGAAACTTATATTGTCTGCCTAATTACCAGAATGCGTAACTCTTTCTCGTGTGCTAATTTGATATAGGAGTGCTACGCGCCAAGTTGTTTTTTCTGTTCGCCGAAATAGGCGATAACATTACAATATGGTTACCTTGATATTTTTCATGGTGTGGTAATGTGGTTGCTATTGGTATAAAGTATGTTAGAGTTAATTTTTATTGGTTTTTTCTCCGCGAGGTAACTCGAACATGATTATTTCTAATACTATTGGTGAGTACCAGGATAGTTTTTAAAAGAAAAAGTGTTTTGCTTTTAATTATTGCCATAAATCGCACATTTAACTTAATTTTACTACTTACTTTTCGGTGAATGTACTAGGTAGATTGATGAAATCTGTTAATAACTGTTCATAATCTGCCATTAAAAATAAAAAAAACATAACAATTATATTATATGAATATTATTATATATAATAATTATTATATAAAAATTATATAAATATTATCGTATATCGTATATTTCGAAGGTTTTGGAATGCAATAAAAGGACCTTGACAGTGGTTGCGAAGGATTTACTAATTTCAAAGGATTTGCTTATTTATTCCATTCCTATCCCCCGTCCCCTCCCAATACCCCACATACGCTCGCCTGCGTTTTAAAAGATGGGATTGGGGAGCTTATGCTTTTAAGGGATTAATTATAAACCTTAAAAATGATTAAGTGTTAATTTTTGCATATAATTATTCATATGGTAAGTTCATGGGCGCACTGGTAATTATTAAATTTGTTCTTAAGATATCCGACTACGTTCGGAACCGTGATTTTAACCCTCTAACTGGATACCTTCCTCCTGAAAAGTTATTCCGAAAGCGTTTAACTCTTATTTTACGATTCCCTTCAAAAATGCAACAGACTTTTTCCTTTCCCCCTTTTAGAACTTGGGAGGTCGAACGGGGACAATTTTACGATCCAGTCGGTCCTTTTGTAAAGTAAGAACCAAGAGATCAATCGTTTACAGCTAGCTAAAGTTGCCTTGGGCAATCTTCTTTGAAAGCGTAGTGGAATTCGGTGTTTCTTTCTCCTATATGTTCAGTCACAGTAAAATTAAAAAATGAAAGGTAAAAAAAAAGAGGAAAAAATGAAATAAATAGTATGTTAGAAGTTGAAAAATAATTATATTTTCTTCAAAGAAAATTTATTTTTCTGTCATTTTTAAAAATTATATATATATATATATATATATATATATATATATATATATATATATTTGGTATTGCGATTTGAACCAGAAAAAAAAAGCATCCTGTATTCATTTTAGAATATGAGAGTAAGAAAACGCGCTCACTTTCCTGTTTTTAAAAAGTAATGAGGTAAAAAGAGCAAAGGCCCTATCTCATTTTTAAACAATAACACAATAAATATTACATACGATGATTATATTTATGAAATAAAACCAATCTTTCTCTATTCAGTTATATTTTTAATTTAAAATAGCATAAAAAGGATTTCAATACTTTTAATTTATTTTAATTAAAATCATATAAAAGATATTTTTATGTTAAATGAATATTTTTCGGAAAAAATTTAAATTTTCCTTCCTAGTGTTATTCTCTTTTTCGAACTTCTTGTATTAAATAAAAATTCCTTTTCTACATCGGCATTTGTGATGGAAATAACACACATTCAGTCAATAATTTTTAATTTTAATGGGGGATATACTTCTTCAAATGCGCATGACAGTACTTCTAACCATTTTCTACTCAAGTTAAATTTCTTATCTTTCTGTTTCTTTTATTACAAGGAAAAATGTCACACATCGATAACTACATTTTCACACAATTCAATCATTACAAATTCTATTGTGAGAAAAGTTCTCCCTAATTAATTTTGTCTTTCAAAACAGTACACTTAAAACAATTTTGTACAGTGAAGTTAACCGACAGTTCCACAATGTATTCATACCAAATTTTAAAAACAAATTTAACACTTGAAAATGTATCCTGTATTAAATTTTTCAGTATACACAAATATTTCCTTCTGTAGGGAAGATATAGTATGAGATGTGGTGTGCGGTTGTGAAAGAATGTTTTCGTACGTGTAGACTATTTTTGAAAATTTAAATATCACTGAAGCTGATCATATAACTGCAAATGAGCCTTATTTTAGTGTGCTGGTATCAAAGTAAAACACTTTACAATATTAAACAGCCTATGGGTTTATACTCAACATCAAACTATTCGCAAAATGGCTTACAACTTCTATTCAAATTGTAAAGAAATTGAAATATAAATATATCTTACTGCAGTCAAAAATATTCATAATATGTAAATATCCTATTCCTCCACTTATTTCAGTACATTTTAAAAACTGTAGCTGAATGCAATTTTTTTATATTTATAAACGAGGCATAAAAGCTCACACAGTCGTAAAAATGTCTTTATCATTTTTAAATACACTACTATAAAACGTATATGGATTGTAAGATCAGTCGTAAAATCTAAAAGCTTTTAGAGGAGCTAAAAACATGTAATTTTGGATTGATAAAATGTTTAATATAATACACAAATATACATGTTATTAAGCAAATACATTTGAAAAATCAAACTTCCTTCTGAAATAAAGGTAATTGAAAGAAAAATGTTTAATTGCAAATGAGTGGAAATACATGTTTATCTAAGGGGTATCCCCAAAGTGAGGTAATCCTCAAACTTAAGACTCAAACTCAGAAGCACAACAATCCATGAGGGCCAGGAACTACTGTGTTCATCATAATACACGTGACCATTGGACGTTGAGGTGCATGAACAGATGTCCCGATTTGGTGGTCTGTCTGAAGAGAGACCTTCAGTGTTTAAAACCCGAAGCAAGCTTGGTACTCATTTATCGACCCAATGTAGCGGGGATGAAAGGCAGAGTCGACCTTGCGCAGCCCGTTAATAGAACCCCGGACCTGTGGTGTGGAAGCACTATACATTAGTACTCGATCCTATTCGGTGAAAAATAAAATTTAATGTTAGAATCTTATATAAATCCCTAATGAAGGAGGGAGTCCAAACTTTTTTTTTTCACGTAAACTGTTTAGACAGAAATGGTGAATTATGAACATTTCACAAGTTGAATAAATTAAAATTAACCATTATAGTTTACATAAATTTTTAAGGGTACAAAAGGTGTATTTCGGCTGCACGAATTAATTTTAAAAGGAATACGGTTACGAAAAAGTAGTACAAATCTATCTAAAGTAGGTTTGGTTACCTTAGATATTGTCAAACACAACAATGTATTGGAAGCCAATTCCACAATTCGTTGTTATAAAAATGTATGGAAAATTACAAGATTTATTTTTGCATTTGTAATTTATATACATATAATTTTGCCTGGGAGCTTTAAAAGTTAGAGCGGCATCCATCAAAAACGCGGTTCTCTCTCTGTTTTTCCAGATCGCCCCTGACTAAGCCGGCTCTGCCATAGTAAGTGAAAATGCCGGATTTTGTTTGTCAAGATCATTTTATAGCAGACTGCATTTTTCATGTATTTTAGATGGTCGTTTCATATTTTCTACATCAATATCTTAATGTCTGAATTTAAAATTACATAAAATTCTTGACATTCGCATCAATGACCATGATAATTTTTATTAGTATATGAATGTGTCATCAAACGATTACATGACTAATATTAACACATTATTTTAACCATTTAATTAATATTAAGTATAACATAACGTGCACAAATTTTCTGTGAACTTTAAAATAAATATTTCGAAAACTATTTCAGATATACTCAAAATTTTTTATTCCTACGCTTTAGCTTCTGAGTTTTGCTTCTATGTAAGAATTTATTGTAATTGTATATTCATCAATTTTTTTAGTATATTTTTTGCTCTTAGTATGCGGTTTTCAACTGAATTGTATGAAATCTTCGAAATATATTAAAAGATACCAAAGAAGCTATATAATAAAATTTGAAATTTTTATTATACTCAAACAATTGCTAAAACTTATGGTAAATAATTTTTAACTGCGCGATGCTTTTTTTTTTTCGAAATTTCAAATGGAATTTCTAACATAAAATTTCTAGCTTTATAAGGTCGAGATTTCAAAAAATATCCAGATTTTAATTACTTATTCAGTTAGCCTTTAAAAAAGATAAATGTTGAGGTATTTTGTATAAATAGATATTTTTGAACAATATATAATTCGAATGTTTTTAATAGCTCGAATTTAAAATTGATTTTTATGTTTATTTATATGCATAAATGTCTATTGTAAATGTTTCCGTATATTTTTGATTACCATTTATTCAAACATTCAAGTTATAAAAAAATGTGTGAAAATCTTCATTTATGTTGTCTTTGATGTAAACTGAAGTTCAAGCACTTAAAATTCAAATATAATTCGGTGTATTTTAACAATATATAACCAGGCACTGTACTTAAACTTCCCTGAACACTTGGGCTTTGAAATCTAAAAAAAAAAACTAATAAATCTTAATTAGTTTTTTTTTTTTCGTTATTATTTTTATCAAAGTGTAAGAAAATGTTTCAAATGATTTGATGAAGTTTAAATTTATTCATTTTTAGTGGTTGATAAATTGAAATGTTTCAAATTTTAAGGAGTTTGGTGTTTTATTAATTTTTTCGGTATCCTATAATAAAATAATCATGTTTCAAAAACTGAAAGCATTGATTACGATAAGAAAAATTAAGCGAAAGAATATACTTCAAAAAAAGATATATAATTTGTCTAACTATATAAAATAGCAGATTGTCCTTACACGCCCCAACTTGTTACAGTTTCAAATTAATATGAAATCAAAAGGGAATTGTAACATATTTTACTTATGCGTTGGGACTTTTGGAAACTTTTAAAATACGAGGTAACAAGTAAACACTTCCTGAGGTCTAAAAGAAATTTCTCCCCGATTTTACATTGCCCCAGCGTCAAAACACGGGGTTCCCTGCAACCATAAAACTCCTGCTGTGTTGCTTCCTCCGTCCCTCATTATCTTTCAAGATGTTAAACCTTAAAAGGGGGAAAGGATTTCAGAAAAGTGCGGCTAATCCGCTTTTGAAAACGTTACTTGAAGGCAGAAAAATCCGTGCAGTCCATTTTCGAAGCATCTTTACACTGACGGAATTTTCCGTGCTATCCGGTTAGAGGGTTAAAAAAGCGCTTAAATGGATAATTTTCATGATATTTAGAGTCATTTAGATTAGAATACATGTATAAAATTGTTTTAAGAGGATATTAGGACAACAAAAATTATTTAAATACAATATTTTGGCAAAAAAAGAACATAGAATAACCTTTTTTCAAAATGTTCTTTTTTTATAAAAAATGCTTCTATATATAGTAATATTTTGCTTATATAAAGTAAAGACTCTCCCCCCAGAGATTCTGAACTAGAGTTCTTGAAAAATTCACATTATTTTCAGAGGCACTACCTATTGAAATAATTATCAGCGTTTTTTTCTTAAAATTTCTCCCACCTGTTGTAGTAAAATATGGATAAATCCACTTCTAAGTTATATATTTCAAAAATTCTACTTCAGCCTCAGTACAGAGGTCTGAGCTATATACAGGCAAAATATTATTATAATAGAAGCATTTTTCATAAAATGTGAATGTTTTGAAAATTGGTCATTCTATGTTCATTTTTTGTCAAAATATTGTACTTAAATAATTTTTTTTTCTATTGTCGTAATATTCTGAAAACAATTTTATATAAGTTTTCTAATCTAAGTAACATTAAATATCATAAATATTATCCAATTATACAATTTTTCGAAATCAGGGTTCCGAACGTAGTCGGATACCTTAACATGGTATTGTTAAACTAATTATAAAACACATTGCGCAGTTTTGATATATTTTTAGGTGTATTATATCAGTGTAAACGTGCACTTTATTTTTTATTATGTCAGAATGTATTTTGTTTGATTTTTTTCAGTAAATTAATAATTTAAAAAAATTAATATTGTATTTTCGACTTTTCAATATGCTCGCTCCCCCTCGAAGGGTTATCCCGCCCCTCTAGAGGGGTGAACCCCACAGTTTGAGAAACAATGTCTTAACTAGGGAAAAAAAGTCTAATTAGCATTCTTCTACTTCTTTTAATTACACATCTTTTAATGTGGCCACGGTAGCCGAGTGGTATAGGTATCAGATCATGGCTTGCCTTGTCACGAGTTCGAGCCCAGTACTACTAAAGACCCGCCGTGTAGGGCAGCGATACACGTTAAATTTGTCGAGAGCTGAAACGTCCTCTTGTTGGTGTGGTGCGGTAGTTAGGAGAGGGGGTGCCAGCTCAGGTGTCGTCCACGACACTTGACAATGGTTCAAAATTACGTAGTCCGTCGCCAAAAGCCCTCGTGTAGCTGAACAGTGGGACATTAATATTCAATCAATCAATACACATCTTTTACTTCCATTTCGCATTCCGTTGTTAAACTGTATGCCTTCTACGGAAACGACGAATTGGACCAAGAACAAGACAAGGTCAGTTTGGGGAAATTCGACCTTCCCATTATGTCTCGAAACTATTTAAAGTTGTAAAAATAAGAATAGATTTCGAGAAAGTGCCTTCTAAATCAACAAAGAAACTCGAACCTTATGGGTGGTTTGCCACTTCCTCAGAAATATTTTTACAGCACGTATTATTCTTTTAACAACCGATCCCCTTTGAAATGAATACAGGGGGAGAAGATGTATTTATTGACGTTGGTTTTCTTTTACTTCTATTGATTGTACTAAGCACCACATCTTTCATCTTCTCTTCATGAGCTACACAGGGCGAGTGTGACAGTTACAATACTTTTCTGAAATGCACGGTAGGTTAATAATCGAAGTTTGTGCCCTTCTTCCGTTACACGACGCAGAGCAGGGAGTGTAAGTAATGGTGCTTATCTGTGTCACGTGACTTTTAAAAACAAACACGTCTTTGACCCCCCTCCCATCTCTTTCTTCTCTCCGTGACATTGAATTCAGAATTTAAACTTACAATAAGGTAAACACAAAGGAAGGAAGGAACACTGTAAAGAAAGGGGATTTTAAGAACATGATTTTTAACTAGAGACTATTCATTGTTTCTAAATAAATTACCAGCTAGTATAGTAAGTAATCATTTCAAAATAAACTCAATCGAATTTAAGTATATATACATATACACACACACAGTTGGACCTTTATATAACGAAGTCACTAAATCCCGAAAAAAAGTTCGTTATATAGAAAATTCGTTGTATGGAAGTTCATTTTTCAGTTTTCTTTATAAGCAACATAAAATAAATATTTAAAGCTCATAAACACTATATTATTTAAAAAAGTAACTATCCACACCTTTTTGTAAATATATCTATATTAATTTTAGGTGTCTTACTTATGAAAAAAAAAGAAGAGAGAGAGAGAGAAAGAGAAAAAATGCAAGGAAAGTTTTGTGACGCTTTTATCCATTTCCTGAAGAATTAAATCTTTCATATGCTTAAGTACTTATGTTTTGACGTTTTTGAGCCACAAGAAACGAAGTTACCAGTACGACTGATTAATGAACATTACACAAGGGCACGAGACAACTCCACTGAGGATGCAAGGGGATATCGAAGATGTTTCTACTGAATTGGAAAATGGGGGATTAAAGGTTGCACTCCTTGAATTAAACACCCAGAATTGTACTGCATTTGGGGAGTTAGGTATCTTATAAAACCAGTTCAAGATTTATTACCACAATAAAATGTGTTAAAAGAGAGAATAACTTGAAATGTCCAGAAATACTTCAAAAATAGAGAGAAAAAAATGATCTCAAGAGAAAAGTTCATTCTATAAAAAAAACTCGCAATTTAGAGGTTTTGGCTGTATATATATATATATATATATATTATCACTATATACAGGGTGTTCGGACTTAAAGTACCCAAAAGTTATGGTTTATCATTACGGAACTACGCATCAGAATGTAATTCACTCTTCATCCATGGATTGGAAAACCCTCCGAGTTTTTTTGGGTCTAGTCCAATATGCTGCACGTGCTCGCTTTTTTCGGCAATCACAGACGATAAACTTTTTTCACTGATTTCATTAGTAAAGATGTGAACGCCACAGTAAAGGTGCAGTGCGTACTTTGGTTAAAGGAATTTAAATCAGTCACGCGTATACTGTGATGTATTTGAACAGAATTGAATGTCAACACTCCGACATCAAAATCTATCCACCGATGGGAAATTTTTTTAAAGGAGACAGGAACTTTGGTATCTAATAAAAACTGGCAAGTATCCTTAAGCTTTCGTGATAGAAGACACTGCCTATCATGTGCATGATTCATTTTGTAGAAGTCCTGATAAGTCTATTAGTCTATTAGGCAAACCAGTAACGACATTCCATTCTGTCGTACCTCTCTTTCAAGTGGTACCATTGCCAGAGACATCTCTTTTGGAAGAGAAGCATGGACTATCCTAGTCCTTCATTGATAACCGGATATATTCCTTCTTTTAAACAAGCGTTCAATGCTGTTGTTCGTCAGAAAAATCATACCTCTATTAAAATGAATTTTTTTAATCAAGAATTTGCATACTTTTTTTAACAGACAAATTGTATATATATATATGACATATTTCGAGCCAGAATCAGACTTAATTTTAAAAAAGAATTTTATTCAATGAATTCTCGACATCATCTGACGACAAGAGGCAGAGAGAAAAAGAACGCCAAAGTGAAATCTAGGTGTTTTACTACTTAAACCCAGATGTGAGAAGTACCTCTGATTTTATGAGTGCACTTGAAAGTTAATGCTGACATATAGGGCTATTAAATGTAATGATCTGGGATCAGAAATGTTTAGTGGTTGGGCCATATGTTTCGGAGAAATAACTGGGTGATTAATTTAACACTTGAAGAGATGTAATGAAAAATAAAAGTTAAGTACTATATAGGAAATTTAATTTTAAATCTAATTTAATTATCCTTACACACACACACTGAGTTAAAAAATCAGTAAAATGCTTATTCTTTTCATGAGTGATTTCACTTTTTATAGCACTTGCGCCTATAGATAATGCATCAGTCTCTACAACTCTTTCGTTTATCCTTCATTATATCACGCCCACGCGTATACATGCCCATATATGGCGTGTGTGTAATCATGAAAGAATTGTATTTAGTTTATCTTTTGTTATTTTGTAAGATTTGCATATTATTTCAGATTCTGCTTAGAATTTCAGCATATTATGTTCTTTCAAAATTAAAGAAGCATCTACAAACTATTTTATTGCATATTAAAATTTATCAAAATTAAAACTAAATATCTGATTACAGTTCTCAGTTATGGATATTCTGTTTACGAAACAGGGGATGGTAGCTCAGGGAGCTGTCAATTACTAATTGAATTTTATATCTATACTAATCCATAAACTAAACTCAGTGGCACAACAGCTCATAAAGACCAAGCACTACTGTGCCCATCTTAGTATTCGTGACCTTGAACGCTGAGGTTTATGAACAGATGTTCCGGTTAGGTGATCAATCTGACGCGAAAACCTCCAGGGTTTAGTCCCCAAGCAAGCTTGGTACTCATTTATAGACCCATTGAAGGGATGAAAGGCTGAGTCAACCTTACTCATCCCGGGGATTGAACCCCGAACCTATGATGTAAATGCACGACACGCTACCACTCGACCACTGAGCTTATATTAATCGATAATCAAATCAAATCGACATTGCATCTAATCTTAATTTTGCCAGTTTCTACCTTTAGAATACAACAAAATGCCCATTCGAGAACAACGCACTTCGGAACATGATTATCATCGTCGTGGTCAGTAACTCAGCTTGTGGTACCCTCCTTTCTAACTTTCCGCACTACACCAGTGAGGATATTGTGACCGAACTACATTTAAAATTTGTGTAGAGGACAAAAACACACTCCCGTGTAAAAAACCTAAATAAACAAAACAATATTTTTGTGTTAAAAATATTGTATAAGCGGTCAATAGTAATTAATATTCTTTTATATCTTTTTGTTTTAAACAACAAATTACCGGTTGATTCAAAATTAATGAGACCAATTTTAAAAGCTTATAGCTATGAATGATAAATCTTTATCGCTTTGCTGCCAGTTATATTTTAAAAATGAAACATTTAAATTACCAATCTAACCATTTTTATTAATGGGAGTAAATCATGGCTCCGAAACTAGATCCTCAAACCCGAAACGAAATTTTAAGGCTTTTGAAGGATGTTTACTCAAATTCTGTTATAAATAAAGCATTGAAAAATCAGAAAAGAAGTTTTGCTAATGGATTACTATCTAAACTTCGAAAAGAAATAAAATTTGGCTGGCAATGAAAAGCTTCAGGGAAAAAAAAGTGGACGAAAGGAATTCCTTAAAGAAAAAGAGAACAAAAAAAGAAGCTGCAAAGACTTATCACTGTAGAGAATTCTCTGCCTCGAAAAACTTTAGAAGAGTATCTACATGTATTGCAAACCACAATTTGTCGTGAGTTAAAGAAAACTGGCTATAAAAAAGTGAACAAACCAGTCTGTCTTCAAATGTCTGTTAGGACAGTAGAAAAACGAAGAAAACGTTCTTGGTATATGTATTTAATGTTACGCAAAGGTAGATACAAAGCATGGATAACTTTGGATGAAGCATTGTTTCATCTGTCATTCACAACTGGCAAAACAAAGATACAATATATTTAACGCAAAAAACGTCGAAAAGAAGCAGCTGTTTTGAAAAATGCAAGTTGGCCGTCAAGTGTTATCATATGTATGGAATGTCCTCTCAAGGCTTAACAAAACAAATTTTTTGTAGAAACAAAGGCTAAAATTGATGCTAAATAATATCAGAATAAAGTTTAGAAACACTTGAGCAAAAAAAAAGTAAACATCTTTTAATGTGAATTTTTCAAAAATCATAGTTGAGCCTCTGTACAGATATCTGAGCTATATACAGGCAAAATATTATTATAATAGAAGCATTTTTCACAAAAGGAGAACATTTTGAAAAAAGGCTATTATATGTTAATTTTTTGCGAAATATTGTATTTAAATAATTTTTTTTTTTGTCAAAATGTTCTTAAAACAATTTTATGCATGTATTCTAATTTGAGTGACACTAAATATCATGAAAATTATCCATTTCGTTTTCTGTTATTAAATTAAAATGATGAAATAATAGATTCATATCAGTAGCACACACACGAATTTTTCAAGGGGGGGGGGAGGTCCGGGGTCGAAAGTTCACCATTCTTGTATCATGCTCCTTTTGATTTTGTCGATTTTCGGGAATAAAATACAGTAAAAAACTAATTATTGAATAAATAATTAGCGTTAATTAATAAAATTAATCATTAATAACAAATACTTGATTAAATTTTTCGTACTATATACTTAGAATTATAATCAATCGGGAAAAAAAATCAAGGGCTTTGGGGGGAGGGGGGTCCGGACCCCTAAGACAGCCCCCTTGTGTGCGCCACTGGATTCATATAAAACAAGTAATATATAAAAATTAAGTTAATTCCTTCTTAGGTCATCAAAAAGAAATTTTATTTTAATTACTTTTTATTAAATAATTACTATTGATATAAATATGAAAAACACATAAGACACAGAATCACAATATTAAGTGACAGGATAGAAAGCGATTTTCCTTGCAATTTTACATTTTCCTTTCTATATAGGGTGTTGGACTATTTTTCTTTGGTTTGTTTTACTGCTTATTCTTTAATTGAATTTAGTTATTCTAATAAAACAGCAAAAAGAAATAACATTCTCAGGTGGGATTCGAACCCACGCCCTTTGGATTGAAAGTACAATTCACTATCCATTGCGCTACGGAGACACAACGAGTGGTTTTCCTTTCTATATAGGGTGTTGAATTATTATTTTTGTTTGTTACTAACTATTCATTAAAAATGAATTAATATTTAAAAAATCTATATTGACATCAAATGCCATCCACTAAAAGTTTAAAAAAATGTATTTGAACTTAAGTGGATGAATACAAAGTATTTCATTAATGATTGAGTGCCCGCAGTAGCCGAATGGTCAAGGTATCGGACCGTGACTTGCCTTGTCATGAGTTCGAGCCCAGTACCACCAAAGACCCGCCGCGTAGGGCAGCGATGCACGTTAAATCTGTCGAGAGCTCAAACGTCCTCCCTTTGGTGTGGTAGTTAGGAGAGGGGGTGCCAGCTCACAGGTGTCATCCACGTCACTTGACCATGGTTCAAAATTACGTGGTCCGTCGCCAAAAGCCCTCGTGCAGCTGAAGATTGCGACGTTAATATTCAATCAATCAATCATTAACGATTGAAAGTTTTAACAAGATATATAAATATAGGGAAGTATGAGCTACTAGTAGGAATTTGAAGAAAAAAACCCCGCCTTTTTTTGTTTATCTATTGATTTAATCCAGTGGTCATCAGCTCTCGGGCCCCGGACCGGTACCGGTTCATGAATAGTACCGAGGCACCTGAGGAACAATAAATTATGTCTATTTTATTTACTGTGGTGTATTTCTCTCGAGTTTATGTGACCTGCTGGGGAAATCATTTTATATTCATTTTTAGTGTAACTGTATTTTATTCAAAAGGCATATTTAAATACAATTAAATTAAAATTATTAAATCGAAACAATCTAAAATATAGCCGATTAAGGTATCCGACTACATTCAGAACCATGATTTTAAAATAAACGCATAAATGGATAATTTTCATGATATTTAGTGTCACTTAGATTAGAATACATGTATAAAATTGTTTTAAGGACATTTTGACAAAAAAAATTATTTAAATCCACTATTTTGGCAAAAAATTAACTTAGAATAGCCTTTTTTTCAAAATGTTCTTCTTTTGTGAAAAATGCTTCTACTATAATAATATTTTGCCTGTGTATAGTTCAGACCTCTGTACAGAGGCTCAACTATGATTTTTGAAAAAATCACATCATTTTCAGAGTTACCACCAATTGAAATAATTATTGGCGTTTTTTTCTTAAAATTTTTCCCCTCTGTTGTCGTAAAACATGGATAACCCACTTCTAAGTTATATATTTAAAAAATTCTAGTTGAGCCTCTGTACAGAGGTCTGAGCTATATACAGACAAAATATTATTATAATAAAAGCATTTTTCGCAAAAGGAGAATATTTTGAAAATGGGTCCTTCTATGTTCACTTTTTGTCAAAATATTGTACTTAAATAATTTTTTTATTGTAATAATATTCTTAAAACAATTTTATATACATTTTCTAATCTAAGTGACACAAAATATCATAAATATTATCCATTTATACGCTTTTGCAAAATCACGGTCCCGAACGTATTCGGATACCTGAACTATCCACCCTCAATGGGGCGCTGTAAAAACGCTGACCGGTCCTCGGAGATAAAAAGGTAGAGAAGCACTGATTTAGACTACTGATTCTTATAAGGAAGGAAATTATTAAGAGAAAGTTTCTATCTACGTGTGTATTATGGCTATCCACATTGTTGCTTTTATCAGTAAGGATCTTAATTTTCAAAAATATGGTATAAAAATGGATACAAAAAAAAAGAAAAAACAACTTTTGAAATATATACAGATATTGAACTGATGCGAAATTCATATAGAAATTTAAGTATTTCCCCTGCCCTTTACTTATCGATTGCCAGTGGCGCACACAGTCATTTTTCAAGGGGGGGGGGCTTGAAAGTCCACCATTCTCGTATCCTGCTACAACATTCCGCCCAACATATTATTTTGTTTTTGTCGATTTTCGGAAACAAAAAACAGTAAAATTTTATTATTGAAAAGTTAATTAGAATTAATAAATGAAACTAATCATTAATATCAAATACAGGGGACGTAGCTACCGCCGTATCAATGATACTGGGCCCCCAAGCTACAGGGGCCCCAGCATGTGTAACTACAGTCCCACTAACAGGGCTTTTATATTTAAAATAGAGCCCCGAATGAATTTTGATACAGTGCCCATTCAGAACTAGCTACGCCAGTGATCAAATAATTGAATTTCTCGTACTATGTACATAAGATTATAAACCATTGGAAAAAGAATCAAGGGCTATGGGGAGAGGGTCCGGACCCGGGGTCCCCCTGCCTTGTGTGCGCCACTATCAATTGCATATAAATAAAATTTACAACTCAATCAGAAAACTAAAAATGCAAGATAACAGTTATGTGGCGAATTTTAAAATAACTAGGAAGAAATTTTTGTTTTCATGAAATCTTCAAAGTAATCTTCCTTAATTTTTGTTCCCGTTGATTTTTAAAACCAAACTTTTTTGATATTACCTTGCTTCGTATTTCGAATATACCTTAGGATGAAAATCTTCTATGTTAAGTCTTTTAAGATCCGATTTTCTTAAATAAATTGGATTCCATCGCTTATAATAGACTTACTAGCAAATGAAAATCAAAGATGTAATAAATGATTTCATTTCAGCAATTTTCAATTCTCGAAGGTCCATTACCGAGTTTCCCCTTTCCCGCATGCTAGTTCTAATTAACCAGTGATTAAAAAAAAAAGCATGCACACACATTTTAGCTAAAAATATTTACGAAACTTTCTTGAAAACTTTGAATAATTATGCTATTATTGTTATCTTTTAGAATGTTAAATAAGTTTCAGAATGTTAAATAAGTGAGATATGACTCCATGGATGAATTATATGAATTTTTTGAAATATATTATGACCTTAAATCAACTAAAAAAAGTTTCACTCGTAAAACAGCGGCTCTTAAAAAAGCTTTTTCGTTAGACGAAGTGATTTTAAACTAAATATTTACAATATTTTAAATTTTGAAAATTTAATTTTAAACTTTATGCGAATATTTGTTGAATCTAATTGCATTATTTACTCACAAAAAAAAATGCATAGTTTTAGAAATATATATATATTGCTTTAAATATTTTTGAAGCATCAAGTTTTAAATATCTCATAACTAAATATATCGACTTATAAGATTAATAAGATATTTTTAAAATAAGTTCTCAGTTAATGACCAAAAAAAAAAAAAAAAATTGGAAAATTTTAAAGATTTTTTTCAACAACTCTTTAGAAAAAAACCCCTTTTTTGATTCTTGCTCGCATAACTGAATATTTTTAAAATTATGAAGATTGATTATATAGTTCTCTTAGTAAATATGACGTATATTTAAAATATTGTATTTCTTCTTTTTTTACCTGCATTGTATAAAATAGTCAGTGTGTTCTCCTCATTAGATCTCTGCGAAATTAAATGATTAATTTTTTAAAAAAAAAGAACTTTATCGAAACTTTATACTTACTTCAACAAAGCGCAAAGAAAACAAGACAAACTACATTCCGAAACTGTCTTGCAACTGCCTTTCACACCAGGGCCACTGCCCATCTCCTGAACGACGAATCGCAGACTTTAGCGTTCCTCGTAGCTCCGCCTCATCATTCGTCTTGTAAGCTGATCTCCCATTGGCTGGAAGCTAACAAACTGGAATCTAAAGCTGAGACTTCGCGATTCCAGCGGCACGTGTTTAAATAAAGTGGTAGAATCTGGCTGCCGGTCAGGTCTGCCGATTCAGAGTTCCCGACAGTTGCGAGCAAACGATAATTACGCGGCAGTAGGCACGTGCTGCGTTCGAAGAGGCACTTCACGTATACTCCCGCTCTTTTCTCCTTCGAGTGAATTCGAATTTTCACGATTCTGTTACCGAATCTTTGACAGTTCTGCCGAAATCATTTATAAAAAAAACAATTGGGCACATTTCAGAATTTTTTTTGGTGAAATTTATTGCTTCGAATTTTCAAATATCGTTTGCCATATTAAGGAATTTTTCGAATGGATTGCCAAAAGTCGTAACTGTAAATGCGCTTCGAGACTTTAAAAGAAAAGTAAATGCACTTTGCTTTAATTGACATTTGAGAAAATATGATGTGAACTGAAATTCAAGTTTCAAATTTTGTGTCGAAAGAGAATTTCCGGAGGAAAAAAAAAAAGAATTTGTGTTCTCATTTCGGACATTAGCTGATATCACAACATCTCGAACAACCAATTTCTTGATAATTCGCCAACTTTCCGTGTGAAAGCCAATTTTTTTCTTGCCTGCTGTACTACTGAACATTCGCGATTGAGGTGTACAGGATTGAAGATCCGACGACGGTGGCGTTTCGCAGGGTCGCCGCGTGGTGGGAGCGACAGGCCACTGATCCCCCCGACATGAGCCTGCCCACCACACGCCACACTGCCACGGGTGAGGTGCACGTGAAACGCCCCATGAATGCCTTCATGGTCTGGTCCAGGGCCCAGAGACGTAAGATCGCTTTGGAAAATCCCAAGATGCACAATTCAGAGATCAGCAAACGACTGGGGACAGAATGGAAACACCTGTCAGAATCTGAGAAAAGACCATTCATCGAAGAAGCCAAACGTCTCAGAGCCTTGCACATGAAGGAGCATCCTGATTACAAGTACAAGCCGAGGAGGAAACCCAAAACTTTGCTCAAAAAGGACAGGTTTCCTTTCCCCTTGCCATACATGTCGACTCCCATAGACTACCTAGGGATGAACTTCCCCAGAAGTTTCTTTCCTGGGGCTCCCACTTCATCAGGACTTCCCATGCCCGGACTTCTCCCCTTCTCTTCTGCGGATTCCATTTTCCAAAGTACACCCACTGCTGTCATCAGCACCACGGCTCCCACAGCAACAGTATCCAGGTTATCCCCGTCTGAAGACAGGACCGATCCTGATGGGAAACTGTCCTCGGCCGGATCCTCCACAACGAGTGACGCCGGATTATTGCATTCCTTCAAACCTCTCAGCAGCACAAGTCCATATTCGACTTATAGTCCGGCAGCTGCGGCTGCAGCAGCAGCATCACTTTATTCCGGGTTATCTCTCCCGGTGTCTCCATATTTCATGCCATGTGGATGTGGACCGTCTGGCCCTTATGGTCTAGGATCGTCAGTCCCAAGAAGTCCGAATGAATCAGCTGTGGTTACATCTTCCGCTGGATCCCTCGTGCTCAATCCTTTCCTCAGAGTATCAGACTGTCATTCTGCATACCCTTCTACTTCAAGGGACAACCACGGTGATGCTGCAACACCCCCAGGACATTCTTTACCTGCTAGTCAATTGCTAGGGCTGTACTCGTGCTTGGGAAGACCGAAACCTCCCGAAAACGGCGACCTGTGAATAACGTAATTGAATCCTTTGTTTATAATCGAGTGATTTCGTGTGACCTGTACAAAGGAAAAGACGAGAGGCGCTTCCTTCGATAAGCAGACAAATGTTGACATATCACTTCTCAACGGCGTGTCAGCTGTGTCAACGCAGTAGAAAGTTCCAATGGAGAAGACCCACATTCTTTGCTTATGTCAGGACCAGATCGTTGGTTTGACGCAGAAATATTGTAGATCAAAATCAATGCATGCAGCTCACACTCCCCTGCTTATCTCAAAATCAGGTAAATTGATCCAGAGAATTATACTGTAGGACAGTTGCAATGTGATCATGTACAGCTTTTTTATACTGTAAAAAGTTTTTACGCTTGTTAATTTTAATTGAGTGGACATGTTTATTTCATTGAAAATTGCATATTAGGTATGTTCTTAGCTGGATTGGAAGTATATTCAGTTGAATTGGTAGCTCCCAATGACCTTGCCACTATGCCAATTGAAGCAACAGTCAAACTGCTAAGGAATGTAAAAAAAGGAAACAAAATCATCAACTAATATAGACATAACCCGGCTAGAAAACCACATCAGAATAAGAAAACATAAATAACATCCATCTTCATCGAGTGATCATCCTGGAAAACCCAGAACAAAAAGGACAGAAAACTGTAATTTAAAGACTTTAGACAAGACGAAACTTTTAAAACTGTGATCCCGCTTTACTTCTTCCCCCGTATGCACCCGTTGATTGCTCATATCAAAAGAAACAAATAGACAGAAACTGTGTACTTTGTTTATGTGAACTAGTCTATCCGAAATTCATCTCTGTGTTTCGAAGATTCATCATGAAAACTGTAAGTGTTTCACTTTCCATTTATTTTCATTTTTTGGCGAGACCTTTTTATGTGCAATGGAAACACTGATGGCGGTGTTGAATTCTGCCTCTGGGGCAACTGTAGCTATGAAATTAATTAATTAAAATACACAGTGTTTACTAAATGATTTCGTTTGAGTTCTATTTTATCTGTGTTTCTGTTGCTTTTTTTAAAAAAAAAAATCTATTTGATTTTGATTTTAATTTGTTCTTAAAAAAATAAAAAGTTAAAAGAAATGAACATACGAATTTCAAATGAAATATTTTTTTCCCTACGAAAATGCGTTTCTGCGTGATAGTTTTTTTAAGGGGAAAAAAAGAAATATTTTTAGAAAATTTTTGCATTGAAAGTTTATGCAAGTTTTCGTGATCTTATGTTATAGTATTGTTATTATCATCATAAATTTTTAATTTGTGTTGGAATGTTCTGTTTAAAAAGAAAATGTAATTTTGAAGTTCACACAAAAACTAGATCATAAAACTGTTTATTTTTACTATGAAATTGTTCTGAGAAAGGAAACAAAATGTTTATAAACTTGGATTTATTTATATTACTTTTTAGTTAAAACAACAAACGTTGTGATTTTTAGGATAGGGAAAAATGAAAAATATGTTTATAAGTAATAAAAAAAACCTTTCTTATTTGTCTGGGTTTTTACATACATGAAGTTTTTTAAAATTTATCCTTGATATTCCCCTCTCCCCCCTCTTGGGCTTTGATATATGTTCGTAAATATTGATAACCGTACATTTAAAAATTCAGAATATTCTCAAAAAGCCTATATATTTTAAATGTTTTATCCCGTTTAAAACTACAACTGTGTTGAATACTTGCTTTAAAGTTATCTAACTGCTGATCTTCTAAAAACTTCAACTATGATTAATATAAGAAAAATATCACAATGACAGTTTTATAATTTTTTTTTTTGGAACTATCTTGATATTGCTTCATGATTCAAATCCTTTCTTGTACTGAAGAAACTTTTTAAATGCATTAGAAGATTTATTCTTAGTAGAATTAAATTGGTAATTTTTAATAGATTCGAATATGTTGGAAACTAGTGCTTTAATAGTTAATCTTATTAGTAATGCATTAATAGTTAATCGTATTAGTAATGCTTTCTATTATTAGCATGTCATACTATATAAGGAGTGTAGTTTCTTACAACGTTCTACATCTCAGATGTGTGAAAAAGTAATATTGCTTATTAAAGTTTGCTTAATATTGTCACGTTAAGTTTTTTTTATTTATTTAAAAAATCTACTTTTTTGGGATAATAATTGTTTTTTTAAATTTTATTATTGCTACAAAAAAAAAAAAAAAACTGTACACTTTTCCCATAACTTTTCTTTTTTAAAAAAAAAACAACTATTGGTTTTAAGAGTATATTCTGTTTATAACATAGTACGCTTATATGCTCTGTTCACTAATTTATTGCCTTTTAAGGCAATAAATACATGATGTAAAATTCTTAGACCAAATCTTACACACTTCATACGCAGAAAAAAAACACACTACCATGACAAAAAAGCAAATAGTACATAAAAAGATGTAAAATTGTTTCAATACGCATATTTATATGATTAAAACCAAAGTAAATACAGTAATTTTTTTTCCACGAAAAAAGTTGAATAAAAATTATTTTATTCCAAATTGATTTGTATATTTTAAAGAGCAATTCGATATATTATGTAAACAAGTTTCAATATCAGTATTAGAGATTTGGAGTTAATCGGAGTACAATTCATTAATTGCGGATCAAAGAATTTGATAAGGAACGCTTTGAGATATCAGTTGGTTTGAAATATATAATTTTGTTTCATAAACTGATCTTATTACAAATGATAAAGAAATAATTAAATAACATTTATTTATAGGTTAATTTTATCATATTTATGAAAAAAATATATATATAAAAGATTTTTATGTTCGTTTTGTAAGAAATCATATTAAGAAATCATCTGAAATAATATCGGAACTTGGAATCGATATCAATTAATATAGTTTTTATCTATAGCGAATAAAAATATTTTTATGTATACATACTAATTATAAAATTCAATAATTTTACTTGAAATAATCTGTTAACTTTATATGGTCTTGAAAAAATTCAATGAGCTGAAAAAAAAGTCAAAAATTAATTTGCTTAAAACTTTGTTTTAAAAAAACTTTTTGAGTACAAAACTTTGTTTTTGCTTAAAATAATTGCTATTTTATTTGATCTTAATTTATTTTAATTGTTTCTTTTGTTTCATTTTTCTTTTCTATTTGTTTATTTATTCACTTGTACTAGATGGGAATAAAAAAAATTGATATACTTAAAAAAAAACATTTGATATAAATATTGAATATATTTCTGTCCAATTTATTTAAAAGAACATGAGTAATATTAAAATATTATACTTAAATTTTTCTAATTTTTTTTTGCTTTTGAAATATATATATATATATATATATATATATATATATATATATTAAGGTCATTGTACTAAAATATAAAATTAAACAAATTTTAAATAAAACTTATTTAAACATAAGTTATGACGTTAATTTTTTTTCAAGTGTATTGGCTAATAATACAAAAATGACTATAATGCTACTTTTCAATTTATAACTCAAATTTTTCCTAAAATCTACTAATATAGGTTTTACTTCACATTCATAACTTATTTCACTTTATATTTTCCTTCTCATCGTGCCCATAACTCAGTTGGTGCTTCGTACAATAAATTAAGAATACTCATTTAATACAAAAACTTCCATTTTAAAAAGACCAAATTGAACAACGGAAATATTAGCTTACTTAATTAAAATCTGCTAAAAACACTATGTTGACAAACGAATAGAATTTTGTAATTATAAAAAAGTATGAAATTATATGATTTGAGAAATTCCATTATGCTGTCATAATTCAGCATTGAACGTAACATAAAAAAATGCATTCAGATAATAATAAATAAAAATAAAATTTTGCATTTGTATGTTGGTTTCCTTTATCTCTATGAAGTAGTGGTCTTCAAACTGTGTTCCACGGAACCCTGGGGTTCCACAAGGCATACCCAGGGGTTCTACAGGTCTCAATAAAAAGATGCAAAATTACTTTTTCTATGAAGTTTGTATAATTACAAGTATCAAAAGCTGATACTATTCATTAAAACTGAAAATTTTACATAATAAACATTTATATATATTAATACATATTATATATTATATTATACATATTTTATTATAAATTAATTACATAATTTATATATAATAACCATTATTTTTTCAACACCTTTTAAATTTTTGTTATTATGTAATAAAAGAATATTAAAATGTTTTATCTTTATATAAATGCTTCCCACTAGATAGTGAATATTCTTCAGTTTACTATCTCGGGTTCTACGGGATAAATTTATTTTTTTTAACTAACACAGCGTCTTGTCACAATGTTAATTTTAACACAATTTTCTAATGAAAGATGTACCATTTTGGAATTGTCAGAAAAAACACTTATAATGAAGGAGAGAAAACAACTTATCAAGAGATTTGATGTTAAAATCTAAATTCAAGTGAGAAGAGCTCCTAAATTTTAGGTCGCAAATTCATGAAAAATATACACAGTATTTCTCACCTATAAACATTTTAATGTCATTCAGAACATTGTGCTTAAGGTATCCGACTACGTTCGGAACCATGATTTTAAAAAGCACATAAATGGACAATTTTCATTATATTTGGGGTCACTTAGATAAGAATACATGTATAAAATTGTTTTAAGGACATTGTGACAAAAAAAAAAATATATTTAAATACAATATTTTGGCAAAAAATTAACTTAGAATAATCTTTTTCAAAATATTCTCCTTTTATAAAAAATGCTTCTAAAATAATAATATTTCGCTTATATAAAGAAAAGACTTCATCAGAGAGTCTGAACTAGGATTTTTGAAAAATTCACATTATTTTCAGAGTTACCACCAATTGATGGCGGTTTTTTTCTTAAAATTGATCCCATCTGTTGTAAAACATGGATACACCCGCTTCTAAGTTATATGTTTCAAAAATTCTAGTTGAGCCTCTATACAGAGGTCTGACAGGCAAACTATTATTATAATTGAAACATTTTTCACAAAAGGAGAATATTTTGAAAATGGGCCATTCTATGTTCATTTTTTGGCAGAATATTCTACTTAAATAATTTTTTATTGTAATAATATTCTTAAAACAATTTTATATACATTTTCTAATCTAAGTGACACTAAATATCATGGATACTATCCATTTACACGCTTTTGCAAAATCACGGTTCCGAACGTTGTCGGATACCTTAAGTGAAATATATTTCTCAATGTGAGTGGTTACAAAAACAAATCAGAATGCAGAATATGAAATGCGACTGCAGAGAAATTCATTACACAGAGACACTTTGTGTGAAAAAATGCAAGCACATATCTCAGTTGGAAAATATAAGGCAAGGGTAGGTGACACTTGGATCAGAAATCGATATTATTAATGAATAAATTATATTAAAAAATTAGATTACAATTTTTTAATTAGAAATGCAATACTTATTTTAACTGCAATTACATTAAGTATCTTTTACATGTTTATCAATTTTAAATGTTATTATGAGATATTTTCAGTGTCTTCTAAGTATGTGTGTGGAATGGAGTTCTACGAAAACACGTTCTAGGGCTTCCTTGAGTTAAAAAAGTTTGAAGACCACTGCTATAAAGTAATGATGAAATATAAGCATATTTTTTTTAAACGACTTTCCATCCTTTTTGAATGTGTAAATATGTATGTGTACTAATAATCAAAAAAAGACAAATCATTCTATATTTTAATACAATTCTTTTATAATAGGAAAAAAAAATAATGGTAAATGGCATTATTACATAAATTTGAACTGTGCTACGTCATATTCATTTTAAAGACCTTTAATAAAAAGAATGATTATTTTTTAATACTTTGTTATTCTTAAATTAATTAATATGCATGGAGTTTTTTAGTTTGTTAGTTTTCAAACACAATTTAACACAAAGGAGGAATTTTGATGTCGTTATTCTCATAATTTTCTCTTTTATACAACATGGCAATATATAAGTAGTTATTTTTAATATTTGCTTACATAATTATAAGAAAGTATAAAAAAGAACTTATAATTTACATGGATGCTACAATCAATGAAAACAACAGTTTAAAAATTGCACTTAATAGACATTAAAATACAGTGAACATTTTTTTAGAATTGAAACATTACATATTTTTAACCTACTTGCTTCTTTAAAGTACAAAAAGACCTTTTTACGTAATCATGCCTTATAGTACAGAATAAATTAAAGATCAATACATAAACATAAAAAGAATATACGTGCTCCAAAACACCTGACAAAAAATTGTGAATGCTTATGAATGAATATTTAATACCATTTAAGTGTTTCAGAGATATTTGTCCTCCTTGATGAATAGTCCCTGTTAGAAGTTTAGAAAATAATCACTCATAACATTACAACTGTTATATTAATTCATAAATACCTTTTATTGATAACAGCATATATGGGAGTTACTAATAAGAGAATCAATCTGCTCACAGGGTTTTTTTGTATTATTAAGATACTAAACACATTTATTCAAAACCTTTTTATAATATATACTCACAAACGTATTTAAATTTTTTTCAATGTGATTACCCCATTTTTTCCCTCTTTTAACAAATATTATGAAAGAGCTCAGTTGTTTTAAACTTAATAACAAATGTATTTGACGCCCTGAAATGTGAAATGAAACTAATACAATTCATAAATAGTTATAGAAGTTATCAGTAGAAATAATTAGATAATTCAATAAAAATTGATAGCAATAGTTTCTTAGATGAATTTCAAAACAAAATTGAAGAGAGATCATTACGTTGTAATATATACCGAGTATTACATTTAAAGCTAAATGATGTACTTATATGATTTTTTGTAAGCTTAATATTCCTGCTTTAATCAATATTAAACTTTTTCAGACTGATTAAATACTTAATATTGTAAAAGCATTATGCTTGTTCTACAAAACAAGTACAGCTTGGACGGAGAAAGCTAAATAAAGAACAAGTAATATAAAAAAAAAATTAAGTCAATTCCTACTTAGGTAAACAAAGAAAATTTTTATATTTCAGTTATTTTTTATTAAATAATTAAAATAAATATAAATATGTATTTACATATTTATATTAATTATAATTTAATTACACAATATGAAGTAATAAAATAGAAAATGATCTTCCTTTCTATATATGGTATTGGACTATTTTTGTTTGTTTGTTGCTATTTATTAATTAATTTAATTTAATTATTATAATAAAATAGTATAGTAAAAAGATATCACATTCTCAGAAATTAGGCCATCCCAGGTGGGATTCGAACCCACGGCCTTTGGATTAGAAGTTCAACACGCTATTCATTGCGCTACAGGGACACAACGAGCGTTTTCCCTTTCTATATATGCTGTTGGACTATTATTTTTGTTCGTTATTATTTATTCAGTAATTAAGTAGAATTAATGAATTAATATTTGGAAAAAACTGTATTAACATCAAGTGTCAGCCACTGCAAGTTTTAAAAATTGTATTTGAACCTGAGTGGATGAATAAAAAGTATTTTATTAGCGATTGAAAATTTAAACAAGATATATATATATATATATATATATATATATATAGGGAGAGCGTGAACTAATAGTAGGAATTGAAAAAAAATGTATAGATATAAAATTTATTCAAATTTCTCCTTTATATCTCGGCTTTTTTCACACACACGCACAACACACACATTCTATCTTAATTTTATTTAATTCATTTTAACCTAGAGGATCATTCACGAAAATGCAAGTGAGTTTGCTAAGTAGAAGGAAACAAAACTGAACAATTTTCTTTCTTCAGCAGTTTTTTTTTTTTTAAAAAAAAATCACGGAATTACGACGGTAGTCACTTAGAAATCGTCCATTTGCTAACAAAAAATCGATTTTTTTTTTACTTTTTAGTTTCGTATCTTACAAACATTGGTGACGAACATCAATTTCGTACTCTGAAGTTGAAATGTCTATTAACACTTCATTTTTCGAGCTTCCACACTGTGTTACATGACACTTAAGTTTTTTTTTTGATAGTTGGCTTAAAATTAATGTCCCAGGACAGCTACACATCTATTGATGAAATAGGCAGATAAAATGACGGATGAGATCTGAAACAGTACGTCTGTCTCCTTATTCCACATAACGCTACATCAGTGGTTCCCAAACTTTTTTAAGCCATGGACCCCTTTTTAAAAACTTTCCCAAGGACTCCCAAGTGAAAAAGCTACATAAATGCATGGTATAAAAGAATAAATTAAAAAGAAAAACATTTTGTTGAAGAATCATTTATTGAAATTATAACTTTTGTTTAAAATAAAATTAAAAAATTAATGATTTGAATGAGCTGGACGAGATATGAGTGTATTTATGTCTATTTTAATGTTTGTGTGTAGCAACCGCAAATCCCCACGAGCTCTAGTTTTTAGACGGTTTCTTTTTTTTCTTGTGATGAGGTTTTTTACGGCACTGAATCAATTATCTACCAAATTAGAAGACGGAAAGTAGTCAACAACTTCTATACAATAACCCAAAATACATGATGTAAAATTGGGATCTGTGTTTGCGACCGCAATTTGTGGTATCCTTCTTCAAACATTGGTTCAAGTCCCTCGTTTGCGGTATTTCAATAAGATGGTCCTGTATTAGTATGGATTCATCTATTTTTGGGATTTGAGTTTGCTCCCACGCAAAAGAGTTGAACATCCAGTCGGGTATAACTAAATGAATTATTATTTATTTAAATTTTCTTAAAATTAAAAATTGATCCAATTTTCTTAAAAATTTTATATTAAATCATGTGTTGACCCCCTGACGTTATTCAGGGTCCCCCCAATCAATTTTAATTTTCCACGGAACCCTCTAATAATATCGGGGATCCCTGAGGGTCCGTAGGGACCACTTTGGGAGCAATTTGAGGCTCAGTTCATATTCACGAGCAGTAACATTAATGAATACACAAAACGGCTTCTTAAGTAATCGGCATCACAATTTTCGTTCTACTTGATCGCCCAAGACTCTGACCATCATGATAAATATAGTGACCACTGATCAATTGTGCCCTTTCTTGAGGATTTTGAGGGGACGATGTATTTAATCATATATTAAATATATTTTTTTGACACGAAGATGTCCTATAAAATCTTACCTTTATATATAAGTTGTAAAAACTTATCCGTATCTTATCCAATTATTTTTTTTTTATCAATTTCTTTCCCAAATCAATGCCGCACAGTATGGAGAAATCATTTTAGGAGATAGTAACTGTCGACATTAATTTTAACCTTTTTTTCCCCACTATTTTCTTTTGGAATATGATGATCTTTGTCTGATATTTTCATAAATTCAGCAACAGAAAACTAATTAAAATTTCTTGTAACAAAGCCAATGAATAAATAAGGAATGTTCCTCACGCGTGCCAACTGTGAAGCTTCAGTTTACTATGTAGTTGTGGTAACTTAGTGGTCAAGGTAACGGACTCGTGGCCGGAGTGTCATGAGTTCCAACCCAATACCGCTGAAAGTACACCGTGTAGGGAGACGATGCATGATAAATCTGTCGAAGCTCAAACTTCCTCCCATTGGTATAGCGTGGAAGTTAGGAGGGTGGGGGAGGGATGCAAGCTCAGGTGTCGTCCTCGTTACTTGACCATGGTTCAGAATTACGAAGTCCGTCATCAAAAGCCCTCGAGTAGTAGAATAGTGTGACGTTAATATTCATCCACTCACTCCCTCACTCATTCACTCCCTCAAATAGAACGTGTCGAGATGAAGTTCATTAAATCTTTTGTTGCTTAATGTTCTAACGTTTGCGTGGTGAGGTAATTTTGAGATGAAGTGCCAACTTAGGCGACGTCCTTGTTACTTGACCGAGGTTCAAAATTACGAGAGGTTCGTCTCCAATATCCCTCGCTTTGCTTCATTGTACGAGGTTATTAAACTTTCATTCTCAACTTTCTTTAAATAAATGTTTGTAAGTCCACAAAATTTTAAACGAGGCAAACAGTTAGTTTGATTTTTGAAGTGTTTTAAATTCGTTTTACGAAACATAAAACAAATAATTTTAATAAACCTATAATAATTTTAATTAGTAGAACATATAATTTTAATTGTTTTCAATTTCAGTAATAAAAATAATAAACAGCTATATGTCTTTTAAAAAATATTTCTATATATATTATGGTATCTCAAATACATAATTTATCATGGATGTGATTTCTGTAGATTCCTACATTCTACAAATCTTCTTTTATTGACACAACAGCCCAGGGTGGGCCAAGGTATCCTCAAGATTCCTCTTCCATTCCAATTTCTGCTTAGCGACAGCTCTCCAATTAGTTACTCTCAAAATTTTAAAATTGTCCTCCACACAATGAGCCCACCTCAATTTAGGCCTATTCCTAGTTCTAGTTCCAAAAGGTTTGTAATTGAAAATTCTCTCTGAAAGTCACAAGGAGGAGGGGTTCATACAGCCAAAGTGTGGCTCGCAAACCTCAAACGACCAATCTTGATACATTCTACAAATATAAACAATTATTCTTCGAAATTAGAACACTTATCTCAGATTTGGACATTGAAAATTAAGATTTTAGATTTAAAATGAGTTAATAAATAATAAAAGTTTAAGCTATTTAATAAAAGTTTTTTGACAACGAAAAATTTACCTGACTACAAATAAAGAAATATAAGTACACGAGGAAAGATGTCAACATTCAGAATCATGATAAAAATGATTCGTTTTGATAAAATCCAATATTTTTGTTAAATGATTTCGCATTTTTTTTAATTTCTTAAAAATGTGTGAAACTATGTTTTCTCTTTCTTATGCAATCGTTTTAAAATTTAAAAATGAAACTGTCTATATAAATTCGAAATTTTATTCTTAATGCCAAGCAATTTTCATACATATATATTTAATACTTGCTTTGTTTAAATTCAAATTCTTGTTCACAGAGTATTTTTTAGAGAACGAAATTAATAACAAGTAGTATATATAAAACAATTTAATTCAAATCCTCCTTAGGTCAACAAACAAAAAAATTATTTTAGTTACTTTTTATTAAATAGTTATAATTAATATAAATATAAATATACTTATGACAGAATCCCAATATTAAGGGACAAAATAGAAAGCGATTTTCCTCGTAATTTTTCATTTTCCTTTCTATATAGGGTTGTTGCAAGCTATTATTTTGTTTATTACTATTTATTCATTAATTAAATTTAAATATTCTAATAAAATAGTATAGTAAAAAAGAAATCCCATTCTCAGAAAGTAGGCCACCCCAGGTGGGATTAGAACCCACGACCTTCGTAGTGGAAGTCCAACGCGCTATCCATTGCGCTAAAGGGATAAAACAAACAATTTTCTTTTCTATATACACTGTTGGGCTATTTATGTTTTTTACTATTTGTTCGTTATTTAATTTAATTAATGAATTAATATTTGAAAAAACTGTATTAACATCATGTATCATCCACTACAAGTTTTAAAAAAATGTATTTGAACTTGAATGGATGAATAAAAAGTAAATTTTATCAACGATTCAAATTTGAACAAGATATATTTCGGGAAAGAGAGAACTAATTGTAGAATTGAATAAGTTCAACATCTGAAGTGCCAGTCGTTTTTAAGACTTGCTCATCTGATAATTCAACGGATTCGAGAGAAACTCCGTTAAACTTTAATGCACAATAGACGAAGATGTGAAGAGGGGGGGTGCCAGTTCAAGGGTCGACCTCGTCATTTGACCATGGTACAGAATTATGAGGTGTATTGACTGTGGTTAGTGAACCTTTTCTTTGAGCAAAACTTTCACAACCGGCAGCGTTTAATATGACAAAAGTCCTTTATACTCTGACAGACTTTGATATCAAGAAGTTGCAATTTTCTGTTATCTCTCTCTCTTAATATACTAACTTAAGATTACACTGCATAATAATTAACCCTTTATCTACCACATTATGATTTACTGCAGTTTTTTTCATGCAATATTTTTTTTTTATTCACAACATTAAAAATTTAAGGGATATACATAAAAAAATCAACTTTGGGAAATTTAATTCGTTAGAGCTAATTAATTAATTAATAATATTCAGCTGTAAAATTAATTATATACAATGTTCACTTAAAAGAACAGTAAAATCGTTTTCTAAGGTCTTCATTAACATACAAAAAAAAAAGACACCTTTTGACATTAACTACTTTTTCGGAACAAAAATGACAATCTTAGCAATCCGCTGAAAACACCGTCAGCTGAAAACACAATTTTTGCTATAAAACTATTTGCCTTCCCCGCTAAAATACTCATTATAGAACCCGTGCTGCAATATATCTTGGAAGAATGGATTCAAAAGAATATTCCTCCTAAGTATTGTCAGAGTATTCACATAAAAATGGGTATTCTGTGTGATTTGAAAGTGAGTAGTACTTATAAGTACCGTCGGTAGATAAAGGGTTAAGAAGGAATTTAATCGATAGCATAAAGTTTATTTTGATTTATTGCGATGATCAAGTTGTTTGAATTAATCTGTTCCTTCTGGTCAGAATTCTCAAATTGTAGCAAAACTAATAGCATCTCAATTATATAGATAACAGAAGTAGATTAATTCTATATTTTGGGGGAATCAAAACGAAAATTGTATATAATCAAGATTTTCGTATAATCCTAATTATAAACCTTATATATAATGACATTTACTAACATTTGTTAATTTACGAATTTTACAAAAATATAATAAATTTAGATACACTATAAGTTAAATTGGATTTTATTCCTAATTTAGAAGAATTTTAAAAATGGATTAATTTTGGTGAAGAAAATTAAATTTTTTATCCACAATTCCTCTTGTATATATATTTGATTTTGATCTTCTAACTTGGTACATTGTTCTGTATTCTAAAACGTCAAACCAGATTTATTTTTTATAATTTCTCTTGTTGGAATCTATATCGATACATATGAAGAATTAAATATTCCACCTAAAATCTCTTCGCGTAAGTTAAGAACGATACGTATATATATTCTAAGGGGACTCCAAATACTACAAAGTTCCAACAGTATATTTTATATTGAAGATAAATATTTTAGAAGTATTTAAAAAAATGTTTGAAACAAACATATTAGATAGCAGGTCATAGTATCTTTGCGGGCCAAGCAACATACCAACATGGAATAAAAACTGTACTAAAAATATTGTTGTTTAGTTTATAAAATTTCTAATCATGTTATATTAATTGATTACCGACAAACCAGCGAACAATTACTTGTGTTGAATGGACATGCCTGTTTCTCTCTCATTATCAGGAAATGTTTTAACGTCCCTCAAATAATACTTATGATTCTTCGATTGTCTTTTGCTTGGTGTGCCTAACATTAAACATTTCGCATTGAGAGAATTAGAAAAATAAGTGTATATACGTTATGATTATTAATTTGTTCAGTTATTTCTTGTTCGGTAAATTAATATTAAGACAATTTGATTTATAGTACAATTATTTTTATTGTTTTGTGCTAAGGGCTATTTATCTATGTTAGAGTTTTGTGTTCAATATATCTTTATCGAAACCAGGTGGTAGTAAAACTAAATGAAAAATTGATGGCAAACAACAGTATTTCCAAAAAATATGAGAATATCAGTTAATTGGCTGTTAAAAGTTGATCAACTCGATGTATAATAATGTAATTGGTGTTCAAAAGTCGTATAACATACGCCATAATGAATTACAAAAGCAGTAAGGTACAAATCCTTAAGAACACTGCTCTGAACTCTCTGAACAATGCAGAGTTAACATCCTACCATCCTAGGTAGTAACATACAGTGAGGGGAATAAGACTATCAGATATTGGTCTGTGCTTAGAAATGAGTTTGATATGCTTAACATATAGAAGTTTTATTTTAAAATATCCGACTGCGCACATGCTCGGAACCGTGATTTAAAAAAAAACGTATAAATGGATATTTTTCATGATATTTAGTGTCAGTTAGATTAGAATACATGTATAAAATTGTTTCAAGGACATTTTGACAAAATTTTTTTTTTATTTAAATACAATATTTTCGCAAAAAATTAACTTAGAATAACCTTTTTTCAAAATATTCTCTATTTATAAAAAATGCTTCTAAATTAATAATATTTTGCTTGTATGAAGTAAAGACTTCTCCAGAGAGAATGAACTTTTTTTTTGAAAAATTCACATTATTTTGAGAGTTACAGTCAATTGAAATAATTATCGGCGTTTAAATTTCTTTCCTCCGTTGTAGTAAAATACTGATAAATCCACATCTAAGTTATATAATTCAAAAATTCTAGTTGAGCCTCTGCACAGAGGTCTGAGCTATATACAAGCAAAATATTATTATAATAGAATACAATATCAATTTTGGAACATGCTAATATTTAAAAAAGTGGCTTCAGTTAAAATTGATTTTTTAAATATTAAAAGAATCAACATTTTTAAGCTACAGAGACTCATTACGAATCCTTCACTTGTGAAATGGAGTTGTTTTATTAATGAAACATATAGCATTTTATTAATGAAGAGTTTTAAACGTGCAGTTGCAGTTAGTTCTATTTATCAATAGTGGGATGAATAATATTCCAAAAATTTTGTTGGTTGAATGATTTTTGAGTGCATATTTATTAATTCTAATGAACGTAATTTGTTCTAATTTATTTATTCAAATCTTCTCTAAAGTCCTTTAATCGCAACTAATCCATCTGAGAATTTTAAACTGCAGTCAAAATGATGAACCCCATTCACTCTACGCGACAAAGTGTGCATAGATTATGTAGATTTGTGTTTAAACAACATTGAAAAGACATATTTTCAAAGAAGTTTATTTATAATATATTGATCAAGTGACATATAAAATTTAGAAATAATATTTAACATGCTAAGTGACGAGAGTTACGTTTTTTTACCTTTCCACGTTCATACTAAAGTACGAATTACTAATATTATACTATGTTATCTTGTATATTTCTAATAGATATGTCTGCCATCCTCCTTTATAATATTTAATACAAGAAGATGTTTTTTTTTAAATTAATTTTATCATGTCAACAATGACTGACGTTACCGCCTGGACGACATTTATATTGCCAGTTAACAGTGACATAGGATTAACGGAAAGTGCAGTGTCAGTCCGCGGTGATTGATGGGATGCATAATGTATTAAAACGCATTAAAACAAGTTATAAAGATACAAAACATACTCTAATAAGGAGGAAAAATACAGAATCTTTAAAATACAAAAAAAAAATATTTTAGATAATTTTTTAAGAAAAAGTTCTTTAGTAATAGTTTTTTAAATGTCAATGTGAGAAAATTCGTCTGTTCTTTATGGAGAATAAACTTTAGGATCCTAAAATAATTTCTATCATCAAACAGAATTCTAGTACTAAAAACTGTTAAACCAATTCATAATTATATTTTAACGTATTTTAATCTTGAGTAACCTAGAAAAGATCTTATTTTACAAAATCTAACTGCTTTATTTTTGATGAAATTATTATAGTTTGAATAAAGCATTATATAGATGTATGTATTTGGTAGAGCAGAAAGGAAGATAAAGAAATACGTATTTGATTATTTAAATCATGACAGATCTCAGTGTATTAAATAAATTATTGCGTCGAATAAAAATAGAAAGTAAAGAGTAAAACAGACAAATGTATTTGTACATAAATTTTAGAGGAACACAAAAGGATTTACGAATAAGAGGGAAAATGGAGCTTGTATTCAAAGAACTGTCGAATCTTCCGCAGTACCTGGTACAATCATCATACAAAAAGTAGTGAAAGCTATATGAAGTTTTTTAATTTAATTAACCAATAAATTTTTTACCGAAAAATAATTAATGAATAAGAACATAATGTGTCGGATAACATTTGTTTCGAGAGCATTTTCGAATTTAATATTTGTTTGCAGAATGAAGGGTGTGAGTTAATGACTAATTGAAACGAACATAAGAGGAATATTTTTCACAATTCATACCATTAGTTCACTCTCTCCCTACATATATATATATATATATATATATATATATATATATATATATATATATATATATCCTGTTCAAATTTTCAATCTTTAATAAAATGCTTTCTATTCATCAGTTCAAGCTCAAATACATTTTTTAAAACTTGTAGTGGAGGGCATTTGATGTTAATACAGTTTTTTTTCAAATTTCATTAATTAAATTTAACTAATGAATAAATAGTAACAAAGAAAAATAATAATCCAGCACCATACATAAAAAATTGAAATCGCTCGTTGTGTACCTTTAGCGCAATGGATAGCACGTTGGACTTCTAATCCAATGATCCTGGATGCGAATCCTACCTGGGATGGTCTACTTTCTGAGAATGTAGTTTATGAATGAGTAAATATTAACAAACAAAAATAATAGTCTAACAAACAGAATGGAAAATCGCTTTCTATTTTGCTTCTTAATGTTGTCATTCTGTCAAGTGTACATACATATTTATATTAATTATAACTATTTGATAAAAAAGTAACAAAATAAAATTTTTCTTTGTTGACCTAAGTAGGAACTGGCTTTAATTTTTTTTATATTACTTGTTTATTATATATTATTTTCTGCTGAAGGGGTAGATTGGGATTCCATTAAGCTCTACCATAAGACATTGACAGTTCTAAAAAACATAATAGTTTTTCATTTTGTTCAGTTGACTTTATATATCTACATTGGTTTGTTATACTTGGTTCTCGATTCCATAATATTTTCTTTCTCCGTTACGTAAGAAAATTTATTATAATTATTTTCATTTTCTTACACATATAAATACACATTTATAATAAAATACACAAACTCTTCCTTTAAAAAAATTAGAATATTGTCATTTTCTTAAAAACTCTAGTACGGTTATAGATTCTAATTTTAATCTAGCACCAAAATATTTATTTAAATATATGAAATATTTAATATTTCCAATATTCATCTTACATATATAAAGGGTGTTTTTTTTAGAGGTATAGAACTTTAAATTGCAATAAAACAACGATGTATTATTCGATTGACATGGATTTTTTTTATTCGAAAGATAATCTTGTGGCATTACATTTTAAATATGATTTCTGGCATATGACTGCCACGGCTGGCTCGGATGTAGTCCAATCTGGACGTCCAATTTTCGATGACTTTTTCCAACATTTGTGGCCGTATATCGGCAATAGCACGGCGAATGTTGTCTTCCAAATGGTCAAGCATTTGTGACTTATCCGCATAGACCAATTTTTTTACATAGCCCCACAGAAAATAGTCTAGCGGTGTTAAATCACAAGATCTTGGAGGCCAATTCACAGGTCCAAAAAGTGAAATTAGGCGGTCACCCAACGTGTCTTTCAATAAATCGATTGTGGCACGAGCTGTGTGACATGTTGCGCCGTCTTGTTGGAACCACAGCTCCTGGACATCATGATAGTTCAATTCAGGAATGAAAAAGTTAGTCATCATGGCTCTATACCGATCACCATTGACTGTAACGTTGTGGCCTTCATCATTTTTGAAGAAGGATTCCACCAGCCCATAAAGCGCACCAAACAGTCAGTTTTTCTGGATGTAACGGTGTTTCGACATACACTTGTGGATTAGCTTCATTCCAAATGCGGCAGTTTTGTTTGTTGACGTAGCCATTCAACCAGAAGTGCGCTTCATCGCTAAACAAAATTCGCTTATGAAAATCGGGAACAACGGCAATCTCGTTTTGGGCCCATTCGACGAATATACGTCTTGCTTGATCATATTTAAAATGTAATGCCACAAGATTATCTTTCGAATAAAAAAAGATTCATGTCAATCGAATAATACATCGTTGTTTTATTGCAATTTAAAGTTCTATACCTCTAAATAAACACCCTTTATATTAAACATACCTCATTAATGTTATACAAATTATAAAATAACCAACACTACACATTGAATAATTAAATTTTTGAAGATTCAAATGAATACGTTTAAACACAATGAATTTACGATAGATTTAACCCCTTAATTAGTTTTTCCGCATACCGTATGAGCTGCCGAAAGCTGAGCACAATCAGTTTGCCCGTACGCTTTACTGTGAAACTGATATTTTCTTCCTTCTATTTTGGATTTGCATAGGTTTTTAATTCTTTTACTGAGATTATTAGTACAACTGCTTTTAAGGGATGCAGTTTGTCCATGGCACTGAAATACTCCTAACCCGGGACTTTTTTTGTGTTGAAGGCGGGAATTTTTCATTGGAGAAATAAAGAATCTAGGAAATATTCGATAAAAAACAAGAATGGCAAGGCAATGTGCAATTTGTTGCTTGAGTAGAAATAAAAATGGAGATATATAATTCAAAAAGGCCGAGATATTATCTCTGTCCTCCTTGCAATGTAAAACTTTGAATTGCACTTTGCTTAGAATTATGTATGCACACACACAACCATAAGTGAAAAAGAGGTATGAACATGATTTTTTTTATAAATATGAGAAAAATTCTTTTGAGATGTATGAAATTTTTTTCACAGCACGCAGAGTGTACTTATAAAAAAACATATAGAGAGAAGAGATGGGGGGTTGTGTTCCACAATTATAAAATTTTAAAAAAAGTGTGAAAACTTTAAAATTGTAATAAAACTCTTCTGTTTTCGCATTCTTTTAAGTATTATTCTGAACTATATATGCAATAAAAAATGGTCCTTTTTTTAAAACATTTTGGGCAAAAAAATTGACCGTTTAAAAGTTTTGCTATTATAAAACTATATTATTCTATCAAATCAACTAAACGATATTTTGCATTTTTATGCAAAATTAAAACTAGAATGAGAACTTAATTTTTTTTTATTATAGGAAAATCTACTTTGTTCAATGTCTAGAAAAAGTATTGTGTGGAAAAGACTTAATTAAAAGAAGTTCTTATTTTTTTCTTTTGAAAAAGTTAAGAACTATTGATTTAGAGAATCACAGAATGAAATTCAATGACTTTAAGTAAAAGTTCGTGAAATAAAAATTTCAAGAAAAAATTAGCAAAGTCGTTTCATAAATACATTACAAATCCGGAAAGGAATACAGAACACTTCCAAAGAAATTTTCCTTTAAATACTTGATAAACATAACTAATATTTATTCCATAATTAAATTCTTGATATTTTTCGCGCGCTGTCATCAGTTTACACAATATAATTGTAAGAATAAAACGAATTCTATGCATTTCCCGTAGGACAAGCAACTGTCAAATGTAAAGATTATCTCATCATATTTGATATTCTGTCTATTTTTTGTTGAACGATTTCAACATTTCAAATGTACTTCAAAAAGGATTTAATTTCCATTTCTTTTATTGGAAATTGAAATAATTCGAACAAGATTCAATAGCGTGTGACCATTTTTGATTACTTTTTCAAGCAAAATTAATCAATTTTAAACTTGAAATGAATGTAGATGATTGAAGTCTCCAGTAGCTTTAGTTATTACTTATTGTTATTCTTTTATTGCTTAAGTGCATTTTTATATTGAAAAAATAAGACGCTCAGCATATTTTATCGTCTTTATATTTATCTACAATCGCTCTTTCGCCCTTTGGCATTTTCTGATCAAATATGTCCTTGATGCAGAACAATTATAATATATTCATGTTGTCTTGATATTATTATCAGATATTTTTAATAAGATTTTATTATAGAGGAACAAAATTATACAAATTATCTCATAAACCACGATAAAAAATAGCTAACAAAATTACTAATGAAATTTAATTATGATACTATTTTCTGTGTATCCTTTTGCTTTTAAGTTGTGGGCGACCTACACTTGAAGTTTCTCCCTCGCCGTCTTGCCCGCCTATGGATGTGTGAGGAATGAAAGGAGAACCAGAAACTTGCATGATTACAATTATTTATTTAATCAAATAACTTAACTAACAACAATCTATTCTCTAAGTGAATGTCTAATTAGTAGCATGGAGAAAGCAATGATTATTTAAGCAAATATGCGGGACTAACTTATTTAGCTCAACCCAATCTATCTCGTTGCTTTCTAACCTCAAATCTACTAATTCAACACAGTGGCGAAACACCACTCTTAATCTTTGTATGTGAAAGCAAACATTCAATCTCACCTGCGTAGAGAAAAAATGTAGCTGCTCTTCCTACTTCCTTTCTATAATTATCAAAACTCTGACTTTATATAGTCGAACTAATCTGAATATCACGGTTTCTTCTTGAGAGGCATGGCTGTGAATTAAACGCGAATGCTAGTCTAAAGATTTCCCAAGAGGGTTAGTGAGAGGACGCGTATAGATTCGTCACAAAGTGAATCTATTTACATATACTTTACATTGAGAAATATTTTTCTGTCATTAAATACAATAAAAAAAATAACACCAAATGCGTAGAATAAGAAAAACTACGCTCTAAATCATATTGCACAATATAATCTATCATATTCATCTGATAAGTTTTTATAAATTTAATAATTAATAAGGAATTAAATAATTATCAGCATTATCCACATATTTTGAACGAAGGCCTTCAGATATCAAGTAGAAACATTTAATTTGCGCCTTAAAATCCGATACATAACACGCACTTATACTTTCAAGCTGCCTTTTTTAATTTTCAGGGGAGTTCACTGTATAACGCCTCCCTTTTTTTGAGTGAGAAACTTGAAATGTATAAGTGCAATGCTCTTACATAGTTTGCAGTCATTTATTCTAGGTATTATCTTAAGCTTTTGAAAAAAAAGTTTATTTCTAGAACTACAACCTCTTAAGTTAATGTCGTTTCTTTTAAATAAACAGCATTTCGATAAATATTAAGGTGACCAACCGTCCTCCTTTTAAAGGTTCTTTCCTTTCTCGAAAAGTATCCTCCTTTTCAATATTTTACAGCTGACCTGTTAATCTCTGTATTCAGAGATGAGTCAAACATGTTTCCAAAATGTCGAAGAATGGTCTGAAACAAATATATATATCACAGGACTAACAATTTTCAACGGTATTTTTTGACTTTGTCGCAAGTAAATTGGGCAGATATAGAAAACTACGATGAGTTTTTATCGAAAGAAATACCTGATATTGAAATCAATGGCAATTGACTGGTTGAAGTAGAAAGAAGATTGAATGTATGTTTAAATTCTAATAAATTAGAACAATTGGAAAATCAACATGCTGAGAAATTGGTAAAACATGGGTGAAATTACTTACGTTATGTTTAATTTACGTTGTGCTACCCTGGAACTGATACATCAGTCGAAAGAGTTTTTTTCAGTTGGTAATGATTTTTGTGAAGTGACTAGTGAGAAATCAAAATTGAATGTAATATTTTAGCTACAGTGCTTACTCTAAAATTCAGTATGAAGGATATTTTTTGCCCGAACTTTCCGATATATTAAAAAATGAAATGTTGACAACAAAAAAATCATTCAATAGAAAAATACTCGTTTAAGATAATAATTAAAAGTAATGTAAACGTAATTAGCGTATTTTTGTTTGAATTAATAAAACGTTTCATATATTTAAGGTAATTTTTTCTTAAATTTTGCATCCTCCTTATCATTGTAAAATAATGGTCACCTTAATATATCGAAGTCTACTTCGTTATGCTCTTATATATATCTCTTTTTTTTAAAATTTGAAGCTACTATTTTTATACCCGACGTATAACGTGCACCCGTAAATTTTGATTTCATTTTTTGAACTAAAAGAGCGCGTTATACGCCGGATTTTACGGTACTGATATTTTCAGAAAAAGAAAAATGTAGTGCTTTTATTTAATTCCAAATCAGTTTGAAATATAATCACAATAAAATTTTTCTTAATAAGGATTGTATAAGGATACTGCTTAATTAATAGAAATATTAATGAGAACTACTGTTATTTACAAAAAAAATCAAGTAAATAAACTCTTAACTGACATTTGTAAGTAATACATACACGTCATATCTCAGATAAGGGTCTAGAATAAATTGTAACTCAATCCACTTTAGAATTCTTTTAAAAAAGTGACACCAACTATTGCGTAACGAATTCTTTGGGAAAAAACTGACTATAATAACAGATATTTATCTCTGAAAGGTGTCGTTCAATATTTATTTTATCCAATTATAAGCTTTATTTGTTTCTTTATAGTAACATAAAAATGTTTTTATTTTTATTTTAATTTTTCATTCGTACAATGCAAACTGCCTGATCATAATTTTTCCCTTTTACGAGATTAAAAGAAACGTTAACGTTAAAAGAAATTTTAACGTTCTTTTTATGATCTATAAATGTCAAAACACGTTTCGTTTAATACCGTCTATTTATTTTTAAATTGGACTTCACAAACAAGGCACAGAAAAAAATGATATATATTTCGCTCTCCCTCTACTCAAAATATTTAACCGAGGAACTTTACACATATGAAGGATTATCATTTTATAGCAGCTTGAATTAATTATTCAAAAATGGGACTTTTGATGATTATAAAATCATGGTTGTATATAAGTAGCTAGAATTACAAAAACTTTCGAGTACTGTGTGGATAAAAATATTACTACACTGATTTAATTTTTTGAATCAAAAATGTTATGTAATTTCTTCGTTCACACTCATTTGATATATTGAAGAAATATTAGAGAGAGAGAGAGAGAGAGGAAAGAGAGATTTCTTTTCTTTTTAAAAATAATTATTTGGTATTACAGTAACTAAAATAGAATTGAGGTCTTTGTAATCTTTGGGCTACAGCTTCTAGTCCAGATTTCTACCAAAATAGTAATGAGAATATAATGCTTATTAAAGAGTCTTGAAATTTATAACACTAAGAATCCACCTTTTGTTACTTATTTTTTACTTATTTAAATTTACATGATGCTAGTATAAGCGGTCCAAATGCAGGGATAGAATTCATAGAATCTTTCTTTCCTTTTTTTAAATACAATCACTAGACTTTTGATGTGAAATATACAGAGAAGAGACAAAATTATGATTCTGTTGTATACATAGTAATTAATAATGTACAAAATTACTATAATTTTAACTAAACAGCAAACTATAGGTAAGAAAATAGAAAAGCAGTACAGGACTAAGTATAATGATCTCAGTAATACACTACAGTAAACTGTTTGGAATAGATAAATAATCAATAATCATATACTAAAGTGCCATAAATCTACAATGGCGTGCAAAACTTAAGCAACAATGTAAAAATTTAGCAGATAGCCATGAAATTGCAGAAAGGGAGGTCTGGAGATCAGTACAGTGAACAAGTAAGTCAGTAGAAACGTCATGCGTATGCAAATATTAGGAACCAAACGTCAGAAGCGACGTGAGCGTACGCAAAACGCGTGATGTCGGCGCGCACTGCTCAACAGTAGAATAAAATGAAGGACGGAGACGCAATTCAACATATTCACTGCAAGTGCCAGTGAGTCAGTTCGTGAAATATGGCTAGAAGAAATCACCTGGACGTATTCACACGTGGAAGAATGATCGGAAAGCTGGAGGAGGGGCGTACCGTCACCAGTGTAGCTGCAGAGTTCGGAATCAACAAAAAATGTCGTTTCTCGCGCTTGGAAAGCATTCCAAACGACAGGTACAGCTGTAAAGAAAGGTTGGTGGTGGCCGCCCGAGGACGACAGCAAGCGTCATTGCTCAGCAACTCTACAGCAACGGGGCGACAAGTGTCGCGGATGACCGATATGAATCATCCTGCAGGCGAGCACAAAAACTGGACAAGAGCCGTCATGGCAAGCGTCATTTGCTCGGGACACGGTTTTATACCAGTAACATCAAGGAAAGACACCATTACTCTCGGGGAGGCATTATGCAACGGGCGGGCGACAAGTGTCGCGGTACTTTTCCCCATGTGCGTCTGCCAGGTGACGACTTCATTTTCATGGATGACAATGCACGGCCACATCGGACCTTGTTTTCGCTACCGCCGATATCACTCGAATGGATTGGCCAGCGTACTCCCCAGATTTAAATCCCATCGAACATGTGTAGAATGCTTTGACCGTATTGCAGCACGCTTACATTATTCGGAGAACATCCAACAGCTCAAACAGATGCTGATTGAAGAATGGGCACTCCTACCGCAAGAAATGTTGTGCCAGCTGGTTCTGAGTATGCGGAGACGGTGCGAAGTAACCATTGCAGTGAGGGGAGGGCATATACCATATTAAAGAACATCTGCTTGGTCACGATACTATGCGTTCAATAAAGCTTGTTTTCTTTGATTCCATACCGTATGCATTGTATTCCTTTTCCAGCGCCGATGCTTTCGTCATCCTATGCCTACATAATACTCTCCCTCATGGATGAGAGTCGGTTCAGTAAACCACCTGTTGCTTAAAGCAGTGATTCTCTATATTTACCACTCTCTCTGTATATATAAACTCAAACTCAGCGGCGCAACAGCCCGTTTTGCCCATCTCAGTATTTCCGGCGCTGAGGTGATGAGATGAAGCGAGACTCCCAGTGTTTATGTCCACAAGTAAGGACACGGTTTTATACCAGTAACATCAAACTTATTGCCTAAATCATTGACATTATGTTATTTTTAAAGGAATGACCACGTATAGTTAGTATGAAATTATTATAGAAAAGTTCTCAAAAATGAATAATGAGAGTTCAGATTATTCAAGACGAATATAATTATAATATAATCCCCAGAAAGTTTATTTTAAAATTTAAAAAATGGTTCTGGAGTTCTTGATCATGATGATTTAGGGGAATGGCTTGGGATATTTCTTTCAATGGATGCTGTAAATAAAAAACTATAGGCGAAAAACTCTATTGGAACATGCTCAAAAATATTAATAATTTTTTTATTGTTTGTTACATAGACATTTTCGATTTTTAAAATTAGATGTTTACATAAGGGTCTGTAATCGGAGAATGTCGCAAGGAGGTGTGTTTAAAATCTTTGTGAAGTCTGGATGATACGTAAAGGGGGAGGCAAGTACTTTCTTCTTCGCTCCCCGAATTTAGAACATTTTTTTAGATTTAAGAGAATTGAAACATTGATATTATATTCTGGCTTGCTATAGAAAGTCTTTTACCCGAGTTGCCATACAAAATGTGCCTGTGATGTTAAATGAGCTATTTTTGTGTTCATTTTTATGGAATATTTTGACAATAACAAACGTGGCCAATGTTGGAAATTTTCATCGGACGTTTTCTTGTTGTGTTGAGGAGCTACATTTGGCAAAAACACAGCCATAAGAACTACTGGCTTAGAAAATCGGAAATTTACGGTAAATAATTCATTTATTTTCAAAAAATATTATAATTTTAAAACCAACTCGAATGGATTTAATTAAATTTGAATTAATAACCAATATGTTTGTTTTAAAATAAGAATATAGTATAAAACAAACACATAGACTAGCGAAAAAAGCCGGAGCAGCCACAACAGTAATGTTTGGCCTATTACCATTGGTCAAATATCAAAGAAAGAGGTAACGGATAATAATTAAATTTGTCCAATATGTTTGTTTTAAAATAAAATATAGTATCCCAAACCATACCCTATGTGTAACGCCATTCAAAAAAACCCCACCCTTGTGTACGCCATTGAAAATAAGTTTGAATTTCCTATAAGATTGATTTCGTAGTGCTGCCTTAGAAACTGTATAATAAAATTAGTTAAAACTGTGTGTTAATAAAATAAAATCAATTACAATATGAAATAAAATACACAGTAATAAAGAAAACTGAAATTGTATGCATATAAATTATTTTACAAATGCGTTTGATTTTTTTTAAAAAAAACACGTTCTTGTTATTGTTGAAATGACGGATGCTTAAATTTTAAGCATATAACTAAAATATAATTTCTTTTCTTTCTTTTCTTTTTAGTTTATATTTTTTCTGCGATTATTGTGATTAAAAATGAAATATTCTAATATTTTAAAAATACATATGCATTGAATTTAATAAATATACATTTATTGGATTGGGTTTAAGAAGAAAAAGACACTAATTTTTATTATAGAAACATCACTAAACAATCCTTTTTAGAGTAATACAAAAACTTAAAGCTCTTTCTTTTTTCAATAAAAAATAGCCTCTGAGGCAGTAGTTCTCGGGTTCAAATCGCCACTTCGAATGAAATAAATAGGAACTGTTTTACTTTGTCTCTCTGAATTCTAATGTATACTACAGAAGAACGATATTTCTTTTGACAGGGTTGATTTATCAGTCAATCCAGTTTCTTGCTCGAAATAATACATGAAATGTAATTGGAAAATTACGACAAAGTTTATTGTTTGTACAATAATATTTGAATGTTAGACATAACTACACCCTTTTTAATTTATTATAAAGATGTACCTTAAAAACTATATAGTACACTAACAAATCAATGTCTTTTTCCGAAATACAATTCGATACAATTTCGAGAAACAAATTAATATATTCTTGAGGAATATCTTAAATAGGTGGAAAGAATTTCACTGGTATTTACAGAAATATATAAAAGACTAAATATCTAAAAAATATGAGCTAATGACCAAAAATTGTGGTAATCTTTGTATTTTGTATTAGCTCAGTAGAAAATAACTTTCGAGGACTAGTCTTAAAGTTGTTTAAATGGGGATATAAATTAATGATTTAATAAAACAATTCATTCTTTCTCACATTCTATAAAAAAAAAAGAAAATGACATTTTGGAATTTTGTATAGGATTTTTCAAACTTTTATAAATTCTAAATTGCAAAAATGCCACCAAAGCGGATAAATTTAATGTAAATTGTAAATCAATTTTGTGTTACTCAAAATACACTGAATTAATTAAATTATTAGGGTGCAATTTTCTGTGTCAAAAAGACGAAAATTACGCATGATTAGCGATATCAAAGAACCGATTCTAAATTTATTCCATCGTTGGCAATGAACAGTTCAGTAGCAACACGTTTACACAACCACATCTAATAAGGCGCTCTAATGAGAAAAATCCATGGTATTTGAACTCTTAAGCGATTTTTTATTATCACCTGACGAAACTGATACAATATAACCGATACCAGAAGCGAATTATTTTCATCTTTTTAGCTCCAAATGTTAGAAATAGGTAACTGTTGTGAAATGAAAAGATCCGACAGGTTATTATTAGTTTCATTTCGGAGGAATATTGTATATTATTCCTGTGGGAGAGAAATCGACACTTCTTTACTATTGCAGTCATTACTTTTGAAAGTGTTGGTTTTCTCGAGAAAGGTTTAAGAACTTAGTTTGAAATATTAAGTGGGTGATATGAATTTTCTTTACTTAAGAACATTTGTCTCTCTATTTTCATTACAATTTTGTTTTTGGCATAACATAGTTTATAACAGCGGTCGGCAATTTTTTCGCTGTGGCCTGCCAAACCAATCTACCAATAGGATTCAACATGCCATATGTTTGAAACAATTCGATTCCCTCGATAATGCATATAGAGTAAGAGAATGGAAGTAATTATTCAGATTTACAGTTATATTACATACATTCATTTTGCATCATTTAAGGATATTTTATATTTTGTATGTTTAAACATATTTATTAATATAAGAAATAGAAAACATAAAATATAAGTATTTTCCTTCATTATAGTTAAATAAAAGTTTTAATGCGAACCTAGTGCTTGCACCACTCTACTTTCACATCGCAAAATCCGAGGTATGTGTCAGACTTTCAATTTGACACGATTTTAAGCATTCCGTTGTTAAACAATTTCTTTGCGGACTCGAAAAATTTTTCATCTGAGGAAAGCTTTTTTATTTATATATGTAGAGCCAAAAGTGCAAAGCAGAGTACATGCAATTTTCTCTCTGCAAACAATTAAATCTTTCCAACAATTACATTCAATAGCTTACAAAATAACTGCAAATTTATCTTTAGATTTATCTTTCAGATTGTATCATAATTCCGTAAATGTCCATAATTATGAAGATGTTCGTAAAATAAAATCCATTACAAATTTATCAACTTCCATCCACTTAAAAATTGACAAATTTGTAGAGTAGAGCAGAGAGCCACACTGAAATTGCACCGTGTGTCACAAGTGGCACGCGTGCCATTGGTTGCTGACCCCTGGCTTATAGTCTACTTCAGAGTCACATCTCATCTAAGAAGGTTTTTTTATGTGTAACATTTTCCCTCTCGGTTGCTGGATATTTTTTGTGGGAGTGATTTCGTGAAAAGGGACGGAAATGTGTTACAGAAAACCGTGAGAGCGCGCGCTATTTGATTTGACCAATGAGCGCGCGCGATGGCGAAGAGATGGCTGTGAGATGGTGCCAAACCTTTTTGCGTGAACTTGGTACCATGTCATACTGTCGGCCAACATAGTGTGTGCGTGTGTGTGACGAGAAAGAGAAAGGAAAATAGAGGAGAACAGCGCATCAGCTGTGCACTTATCTATAGTTATACAGTGTTGCGTATGCAACCTGAGGTTATATTTATATGTGTAAATTATATTAATAATTATATGCGTCTGACAAATTTCATCATTCTTAAAAAAATGCGAGTTAGTATTATGGAATTATTCGAATAAATATTTTAGTACTTTGAGGTAGTACTTTTTTAGTACTTTTTCATACTTTGAGGTTAATTTCTGTCGAAACGATCGGGCCACAGAGCAAGCTGGCGTAGCGATCTATCGCAAACAGAATTACTCATATATTGTGACTCCTCATATGGACATTACTTATCGTCAAACAAGTGGCTTGGGTATTGTTAGTCAAGATAATGGGAACATATGTGCGGAAGAATGTTTACTTGAAAATGGACAAACGTGGATTTCGGGGTTCGTATACATTTCTCCGAAATAAACGGTTCACAAAATAAAAAATTTCCAGCATTTTGTACTTTTACTATATACCGAAGGTGGTTCTGCTCTTTAAAAAAACCATCACTCGCTTCCCATGATTTTAAATGGTGATTTTAATGTAAACCACACACACATACAGCACACACACACAGCACGCACACACACATAGTACACACACACACAGCACACACACACAGCACACGCACACACACACAGCACACACACACACACAGCACACACACACAGTACGCACACACACATAGTACGCACACACAGTTTGCCAGAAGCTGAGCCGCTCATAGCCTTTTTGAATGATAAACTCAAGCTCAAAATGAACACAAATCGAAATGTTTCAAAAACTAACAGTAGTACTGTTATTGACTCTGTTTTTCAACGGGTTTTAAATACTTTGAAATCCCAAGTATATATGTCATATTTTAGTTATCATAAGTCTATTGTCTCCGCTCTTTCCCAAATTGAACTAGAATAATTAATTTTGATAAAAAATTGCATTATTCCTTGTGTTATATATATAACTAAGTAAAATTTTCATTAAAGATGTAATTATTCGATGGAAAATCATTTCCAATCATACCCGATTCATTTTTTTCAGGATTTAAGTTACTATTGCGTATTTACCACGATAACATGTCAGATGTTACATATCGTATGCGACTACTGTAAGGCTCGTTTTTATTTCCATTTGAATAATTTCATTTTGTTATTTGTTTTGAATTTTGTAAGGATATGAATTCAACTGGTATTTGTGTAATTTTTTTATCTGAGTATAAACTTGGTAAAAATGCTGCAAAAGGTGTACGCGACATAAACCATGTAATAACGATCGAAAAGTGCAGCGTTAGTTTGAAAAATTTTGGTCTGGTGATTTTTCACTACGAAATGAGCTACGTAGATAATTTAAAAATGAATGAATGCTCTGACAAAGGATGCTTTTAAGCATTGGTGGAAACAAATCGAACTGTATTTACTAGGGAACTTGCTACTAAATTGACAAGCTGAAACAAGTACATAAGTAGGTACCGCACGAACTAACCGAAGGAAATAAGCTGCATCGGTTGAACGTATGCTCTCCATTCCTGCCGAAAAGTACAGCCAATACATTGATGAAACGCATGAAAAATTGAAAATTATGCGCCCCTCTTTTGTGAATCGGAATGGCCGAATACTTCTCCACATAAACACTTGGTCACATACGCCGGTATAAAATAAGTGAATTAATACATGAAAATATGAAGTATGATTTAATATATGAATTAAAATACGAATTTTTGCAGCACCCAGATCATTAAACGAATTTTTCGCCAACCGACTTTTCTTTTGAGAAAAAAAAATTTAGAAAAGGTTTTAGGGGCTAAACAATCTGAAAATGAAGACAGTTTGAAATTCATTATTGATTTTAAATATCAGTATTTCTTTAAATCAAGCATGTATGCATTAAAATCTCGTCGGATAAAAAGTATTGAATCAAATGGAGAATGTCTTAATTAAATAAATAGCTTTTGAAAAAAATATGCAGTTTTATATATTCACTTAAAAATCTGACATTTCATACGCACAACCTAATATATATTCTTTTAACTAAAACATGATTCAGCAGTTGAAACTCATCATGGAGATGATTTCATGACAACTTTTTTAGAGAATGTAGATATAATTAGTTTAAATTTCTAAGATAAACAATATGAAAAAATTATATCTTAACTTAAATATAACAGAGAGGACACTCAAAAGAAAAATACTAAAAAGACTAATAATAACGAAAATGTTTAGTAAATATATCCAACTGAAGACCTTCAGCACTTATAAAAAATTAGGAATATTAAAATTCTTAATTATTTCTGAAATATTGAATGAGCATTGTGATCCAACAGATAATATTGAATTTACTTCGATGTAAAATCATGAGAAGGGTCAGTGATGCATACAAGGATGGAGGAACAGGTCCTCGGGTCTGGCCCCCTTCCTGGTATACATATACATGAGTCTCATTCAAAAGTAAGGTATAATTTTTCTTTTCTTAAAATAAACTTAGAAATTCCTCTGTAACTACTCTGCGTTTCTTAAGAAATGTGTTTGGAAGTATAGATTTTGATCAACGTATTACTTAGACAAAAAGAGCTATGTTGAGTTCGTTTTTTAAATTATCAGGATGGAACCGTATATCTAATTTAGAAATCATTGCACATTACCATTTCAATGGAACAGAACATAACATGAATGAATAAAAGATTTTATTTAACTCATAAATAAAAATGGCCACGCATGTGGCTCCGTTTTCCACAAAAACTGGCATTGATTGGTGATAAAAGAACAATATTTCGAATACACGATGAAGATTATGAAACGGGTGTCATACATGCATGAAGTCATTCACAAAATTCTTGTTGTCGATGATTGTTCCTTTTCCTGCAGCATACATGAAGTGTGAATCCTCCGACACATAGTTGCAAATGCACAAGGTAATTTTTCCGTTCCACTAGCATAACCACGAGATGAAATATGTTTTTCTGACGTTCGTAGAATAATTTTCAAGGAATATTTAATAATGTTATTCATACGATAATGAATGCGTCGTTGTGGTCTTAGATGCAGATTATGTACATGGTCCATCTAAACTTAAAAAAAAAAATCCATAGAATGCATTGGGATTAACAGTTTGGACCAATTACCGTGAAATCCGCCGTATAACGAGTACTTTTAACACAAGAAATAAGATCGAAATTTACGGTTGCGCGTTATACGCTGGGTATAAAAATGATACCTTTAAAAATATAAAATAAGATGAGCATAGAGAAAAAAAATTAGACTCTTCTACCTTTATCGAAATACTGTTGTTTTAAAAGATACGATATTTCTCTTATGAACTTAAAGGGTTATAATTCTAGAAGTATACTACTTTTTTCCAAAGCTTAGAATAATACTTGGAATAAATGACTTTAAAATAGAACAACATTGCACGCGTCGATTTCAGGTTTCTTCGTGAAAAAGGGGGGGCGTGATATGGCGAATATATCTAAAAATTAAAAATTGTAGATGATTGAAAGTATGGGGGCGCGTTATTCGTCGGATTTTACGACAACGGATATTTAACCCTTTAACTTACACTTGTTATGGGGGAAAAAGGGTAAAAAAAAAAGAAAACAAATGTTAGAGCCTTGTTTTGGCGAAAAATTAAAAAAAAATACAAAAACAATGAAAAATTCGAATTTTTTTCCACATTGCAGACAAGAAATGCATATTACAATCTTCCATGCACTTCGAATTTTTTATTACCTTTCGTTTCAAATAAATGTTTCGAAAAAATCATATTTTTAACGGTACAAATATTTATTTATAACTTTTCCACGGGAATAGAAATAATAATATCTATTTAAAAAAATTTATTCACAAATTTGTCTTTTGTGTGATATATTTGGAAACAATAAAGGTGTGGCATATAACCCAACATTGCAATCACTACTCATGTCAAGACTCTTTTTCTTTTCCTTTGCTATTCCTTTTAGCATTACACACAGCTCGGTATCTTCTGGGAATTTCTTTCCTTTTTTTTGTGTTGGTTGAACAAACTAAGAAAATGACGTTCCGTTAATTATAGAATTCCAGAAGAATTTGGTGGACTCGACGTTCTCATATTTTTGTATCGCTGTGATATAACTTTGCATAACTCTTTCTACTAACTTGCTTCTGAAATCTAAATTTATTTTTCATTTTGTACATAAAACATGCGTTCCAAATTTTGATGAATAGAAAATGAAATAGAATACTTTTTTTCTTATAATACTTATCTAAATTTATTGTAAACTTTATCTAAATTTACGAAATCACGACGGCGGATCGCAGTTAGTCTCACGAGTGCTGATGTGGCCGCGGTAGCCCAGTGGTATAGGTATCGGACCGTGGCTTTCCTTGTCACGAGTTCGAGCCCAGTACCACTAAAGACCCGTATTGTAGGGCAGCGATGCACGTTAAATCTGTCGAGAGCTGAAATGTCCTCCCATTGGTGTGGTGTGGTAGTTAGGAGAGGGGAATGCCAGCTCAGGTGTCGTCCACGTCACTTGACCATGGTTCAAAATTACGTGGTCCGTCGCCAAAAGCCCTCGTGTAGCTGAACAGTGCGACGTTAATATTAAATCAAATCAAATCACGACTGCTGACAATAATCGCTTATAATTGAGTGTACAAGTTACAATAGCATAATATACGACACCTCTCGATTTTCAGTAAGACCCCGCTTAACGCTGTTTCGGTTTAACGCTCTTTTATTTGAATTGTAGTATTCGCCGAAATTACACACTTAACGCTCTTTTATTTGAATTGTAGTATTCGCCGAAATTACACACAGCGGTAGGCTTCCCGATATCCGAAGCAGTTTATCTGTGTTTCTTCTATCCAGCGGTCTTATACGAACGTATTTTTATCGTTTCAAACATTTGTTAACGTTACTGTAAGCATAAATTTATATAATATAACGATTGCTATAGTGACAAATATTATGGTTTTTAGTTTTTATTATAGGTGACAGTAAAAAAAACACGAAAATAAAGCAGCAAAAAAAGCAGAAAATTTTGACAGGAGTTCAAGGGCAAGACGGGGTGTTATGGATGCATTATCCACTTACCAACTTCTCACACAGCGCAAAAGGAAAACGCAAATTACATTAGATGCCTTCTTGATAAAAAGGCAGAAAATTGGAAATACAGAAGATACTGTATGATCTGAAACGTAATCGCACTGATTTTATTTATTCATTTATTATGTTTCTATATTTGTAAGAAATACATTTTCGTTTTATTGCTATAAAACACATAATAAATTTAATGGTAAAGTAACTGGCCAATTTTCTCTACCCATCTTCCCCTAACTCCATTATTTACATGATGAGGTAACCTCGTTTAACGCTGTTTCATATAACGCTTTACTTTGACGGAACGTATACTCCGCGTTAGGCGGGGTCTTACTGTATCTCGATTTCGCACAGTTCAGCCAGTTTAGCGCGTTCGAATTAACTCGATCAATCAGGTTAAGGGGTTGATAGAAGCAGAAGATGTCTCTCTGGCCCGTTAATAGCTTGCGTGACAATGTTAAGATCTTTTTTCAGTGGGTACCATCCCACGGGAATGAGATTACAGATGGTTTGACCCGTGAGGTCAGCCATAAAGATTCTACGCATGGTGGCTACCTTACTTTTTACGAAATTGCTACAAGAGTCAAACAAGATATCAGTTCCTCGTGGAAGCAGCCCCCGTACATGAGTGGCATGAAGGAGACCATCCTGGTGTTACTTTGCTTGGAACAGGTAGTAGGCGAGATGAAACTACTCTTGCTATAGGTTTCACAGTGAACATGTTGTTGTTTCTAATGCCACCTGTCTGACGTAGTCAGATCGAGGTCCACGAAATTCATCGTGGTAAGGGGTGAGAAGTACGCCTGTCGTTGGCCTTAGCCTTGATCACCATACAGGTGACAGTACGATTTAGCTCGGAGATATTCCTGAGAGGATGATAGAACATTACGATAGATGGAGCTACCATCTATCTCCACCTCCACAATTTTGGCATGGAACTGAAGGGAAGGGAAATATTCTCCAGTTCCCTGCACTCGTGATTCAGCCCACAAGACTTTCAGACCCACTGATTTAACGAGCACAGTGGCTCACACAAGGGATTTAATTAAGTATTTGTTATTAATGATTAATTTTATTAATTAATGCTAATTATTTATTCAATAATTAGGTTTTTACTGTGCTTTATTCCCGAAAATCGACAAATCCAAAGGAGCATGATACAAGAATAGTGAACTTTCGACCCCGGACCCCCCTTGAAAAATTCCTGTGTGCTCTACTGAACGAGCACGTACTCCGTGTGTACTCGGAGGGTATTTAGTGGCATCGGGTATCGGACCCAGGCCTTCCGGTCAGGAGTCCGATGCTCTAACCACTAGGCTACCCACTGCCATGCAGTGGACATACTCCAGCTTAACGGCATTTGGCGGGTCTTAAAGTTAACCCTTCTTGTCCGAATAGCAATATAACCCCAGCCGCTCCTACCCACATCTTGGCTTGTATTGGTTGTTATAAGAGCCAGATGCTCTCAAGTCCTGCTACAGTTCTTCAGTTTAAAAACGCACGGGTTCATGGGCTTGATCTATATGTTTATGTCGTTCAAGTGGGATAAGAAACAACACAACAAAAGGGATTGATAAATAGCAATAAACATTTATTTATTTTTTTTTTTTTTTTACATATTTAATAACAGATAAGTTTAACTACAAGTGATAGTTATAAAGCTTTCACCGTTAGTGCATATTTCTTTCGAACCGATTGAATTTCTTTCAATCGTTTACGCTCTTAAAGAGTCAATTTACCAAGAGACATATTATCTACTGCTATTATTACTTCATGAATTTGTTTATAAATAAAAGACACAGACTTAACTTTATCCGACACATTCTTCATTATACAATTGCTATCGCAAAATACGACCGCAGTAGCCGAGTGGTATAGGTATCGGACTGTGGCTTGCTTCGTCACGGGTTCGAGCCCAGTACCACTAAAGACCCGCCGTGTAGGGCAGCGATGCACGTTAAATCTGTCGAGAGCTGAAACGTCCTCCCGTTGGTGTGGAGTGGTAGTTAGGAGAGGGGGTGCCAGCTCAGGTGTCGTCCACGTCACTTGACCATGGTTCAAAATTACGTGGTCCGTCGCCAAAAGCCCTCGTGTAGCTGAACAGTGCGACGTTAATATTCAATCAATCAAGCTATCGCAAAATAAATCATAGTTTAAAAAAACTAAAAAAAATGCTTTAATAGTTAATCGAATTAAAAAGTAAAAAAATAATTCTTATTATAAGAATAAAATGATTAAAAGTCGAGAAAATGAATGTTATTGTGGTAAAAACGTGGGCTGCTCGATCGATATCAGTTGCTATAATTTCTTACTAGTTCTGTTTCGAAATGCAAAGTTAGTGTGAAAATGTAGAACAAAGTACCTCACACACGCTTTTACAACAATGATATTAATTTTCTCGTTAATCATTTTATTCTTATGTTAAGGATTATTTTTTACTTTATAGTTCGATTAACTATAAAAGCGCTTTTTTTAGTTGCTTTGAACTATAATTTATTTTTAATTTTTTTTAGTTTGATCTACAATAAAAGCTTGCTTTTTTATTTTTTAAAACTATCATTTATTCATTGATGAACTAATATTAAATGCGTCATTTTTTTAGAATCTGGAATACCCATTGGCATCCTATCAGTGCATCGATACGGCTTGGTTTGCAAAATGTAGGATCAGCCAAGCCTCCTTCCCTTTTTCACATAAAGAATACTTTTTGTTTGTTTATTGTATTTGTATTAACCATGAGTGTTTTCGCTTTTGAGTTGTAACTTTATCTTTTAGTCACCAAATCTTTAAATGGGATCTGGAATTAGACGCCATATCTGGAAATGGGAAATCGTTAATCCTGATGATCCTGATCAGGACAACGGAACAAAATTATTACGTTATTGTATTGTCATCGGTCCTTGATAAGTGTGCAAAATTTCGAATTAATTTGACCTTTTAAAGCGGGTACAAATCAGGTTCTAAGGTTCCGTTACATATAGGTGAAGCCAATAAAAGCGTGTTAAAAATACCGATTAGACACAACCATAGCTACAAACTCAAACTCTGGAATTATTACTTTTCATGAATTCTACTTTACAAATCAGTTACGAAAACAGTTATAAGCTAGATAGTGATAGTAAAAGATTTATTTAAACGAATGTCTTATAATAATATTACTATAACTACCAAACGGTTTCGAAGAAAATGTAAAATTAATTCTCCAAAAGATATTTTATGTATAAATTACAATTAACAATTATTTTATTCTAAAAGTTGATCTCTAACGAATTTTTACATTACTGAAATAGTACTTAATTAAAAATAATTAATGTACCCGAGTGTAATGTTTTTTTATTAATACTATCAACTCCACAAGTAATCAAATTTATGATATTCTGAACCAAACTGATCTTGAGGCCCCAAATGCTACATTTTTCTCTGATCGTTATGAAATTTAGCATGGATTTTCTTTCAAACGTAGAGTATTTATATCAAACACTAAAATGTTTTTTCTTAAAAAAAGTATTCAAAACTTTTTGAGGGAAAAAAAAAGATATTTCCTGTTCCACTTTTTCAGTTCAGTCTTTATATTTATTTTCCTTTGAATTAAAATTGTTCCTTGAGATTTAGTATTCATTTAGTTTTCATAAAAGTTATACTTCTATTTTTTCAAATGAATCATTTACAGAAAAATTGTATACTAGTTGTACAAATTTTTGTACTATCTGTAAATATTGTGTAATTTTTTTTTTTTTTTTAGAAATTCCTCTAAATATTGTTTATTTGCAAAAGTCTAAAAACTGAAGTATTTTTATTTATTTTTATATAGTAATATTTCATACAAATTTTGGTGAAGTTTTAATTTTAAGGAACTAACTTTTAATTTCAAGAAGCATTTGTAATACGCAATGTGTCAAGCCATTGAAAAGTGCAGTCCGCCAAACCGCATAAGATATATAAGATATAAGATGACTGAAAAATGTAAGCGTGATATGATTTCAGTAACTTTTTTTATTACTTACTAACTAAAGTAGCCGTTCTTCGCTTGGTTTAATTTTTTTAAAAAAATATTATTATTGATATAATAGCTGAAATGTGTGTGTAAGGAGAGTAAATCCCGGTACAAACAAAGATGTAAAATAATTTTTGAATGTGTGCTCTTTTTAATCTGAAATGCTCCTTAAGCCCTCGCAACGCCCCTTAGGGGTCGATTCGGGTGAAAACGGGAATCTTCTTCATAGATGGAAAATAGAGGATTACTACACATATTGATATTAACTCAATTGATCATACCGGGACTCGTTTCTGAGTTTTAGCTAGACGCACATTGTACACTTTCTTTTATAATATCTATTGATGATGATGACATAGAAGGACAATTAAATGCATTTGAGGCTGTAAAATCAATCATCGTTGTAAAAAGTTTTATCTAATGTATTTAATTTATTTATTAAGCAATAAAAATGATGAAAGTTAGTTTAAGCTAATTTTGAGCTTTGATATACAAAAAATATGAACGATGGAAAATAAAACCGATATAGAATATATCGTTTAAAGTAATAGTCCATAAAAAATAGAATAATAATCTATAAAATCAGTAAATAATAATATAAGAGTCGATATATAATTGATAAAGAATAGAATAAGAATCGATAAAATCGATACATAATATTTTTAGATTCTTTACTATATGATCGCTTTTTTACCAAATAGTTACACATAAAGGTATTATCAACTATATAATTCCAGCTGTAAATTATAGTACTTTAAAACACAAAATTAATTTTCTCTTTGGAATTATAGATACTAGTATCAGCGAATTTTTCTTTGAAGTTCCGCAAATGACTTAGGATAAATTAATCCGAGTTTAGGAAGTATTATGGTGTTTCAAAATTCAAATTGATTTTTAAAATTTCTTCAATGAAAACCATACAAATAAAGAATTTAAAAATACATATCGGTATAGAAACAAAACGCTATTAACATACATTTTCTTACGCATTACAACACCTAACCCAGTAGTTAAATATATATATAGAAGGTGGATATATTCTTATTTCCAGTTATACAAAGTATTTCTATTTTAATGATTTCTTCTACTAAGCTGAAGAGGAAAAAATAAAAACAAAGGCCTACTAAGTAATAAGAAAATTTTAAATTTTGCAAGGCTCTTTTTATATATATATATATATATATATATATATATATATATATATATATATATATATATATATATATATATATATATATATATATATATTCTAGCGTAGGTAATGTGTAAAAAAAAATTTTAGTTATTAATGTCTTGAGATTTATCTCTCTTTCTTCCCTTTGCAATATCGAAAAAAAATCTTTCAATTTCGTAACAAGCTTATTCATTACAAAGTCATGTTTGATGTGTAAAAAAGGCTTTTGCACTTAGTCTGACGAAGATGAATTTAATCTTTTCTCTCTGTATAATAATTCGATTTAACACTTGGAACTCTTTAACAAACAAATTGTCAAAATTCAAGTGGAAAAAATGTCCATATGCTCCTTAACATGGTTTGCACGAAGCATTCGATTATATATTTTTTTTTTTGTTTCGCACCTTCAGCAGAAGCTTTTTATTTTTTGTATAAAAACGTCACCTTTCCCTCCCCCTTCAATATGTGGCCTGCTATACAATTATGTGCACTAAAAGCCTTTGATTTTTTTAGATGTGAGCTTTGATCGAATATTTTCTTTGTGAAATAACTTTTTAATTAGTTATTATGGGTCCTATAAATAAATAAAAGTAAACATGAATAACTGTGCAACACATACAAATAATTTATTTAAGATTCTACGCTATTATAAAAAAACTTGGTTATAGAGAGAATTATACAAAACAACTGCAAATAGCCTAGATCAGGGGTGGCGAACCTTTATAAGTCAATGTGCCATTTTTTTTTCAGAAATGTTTAACGAGGTATAGACGTGTCGTCAAATAATTTTGACTTATGATTATTGGGAAAATAAAACTAAATATTAACAACTCAAAACTCTTTATTTACTACGAATAAATACATTTCGTACAGTAGCAGTAATATTTTAGTAATACGCGTAATTCAAATTAAAGTAACAACTTCTGTTGTTGCAATTTGTATTTAAAATAACTTATGTTAGGATAGTAAGACAATCCAATGAGTGTGCTCCCGGCCGCGTCGCGCAGCTATAAAGACCACTCGCGTTTGTTCCAATACTTCATAGTGAACTTCGTTATTTTGAACAATACAAACCTTTTTGATCGGTGGCGTGCCCAAAATATTGTGCCTCGTGCCATCAATGGCACACGTGCCACTGGTTCACCATCCCTGGTATAGATAGATACATATTCGATGTATATTAAAATGAATGTTCACTTTTCTATAAAAAGAAATACTTATCTCACTTTTTATCTTATTTCAATTAAAAAGACTGAATGTAAAATAAAAAGGAATAGTTACCAGCTAAATTAAAAAGAGTAAATAAATAAAAAAATAATTTTCCTGTGACAGTTATATAAAATGCGTTAAGAGGAAGGAAAATTTTGTTTGAACTGTTTTTTCGTATAAACGGGTGAATGCGGTAGCCATGCATTCGCGGTCGCCATTGTTTCTCTCAAGTCGTGGATTCAAGTCTTTGCGCCACCGAAAACTCTGTACAGAATAGCTGATTCGCGGAGGCTGAAAGTCCTCACGTGGTGCGGTGTAACAGCTAGGAGAGTGGCATGCTAGCTCAGGTGTCATCCTTGTCACTTGATCGAAGTACCAAATTAAGAACTCCGTTACCAATAGCCTTCGCTCTGCTTCTGAGTGAGTGAATGTTAACGTCGCACTGTGTGTGTGTGTTCAGCTACACAAGGACATTTGGCGACAGACTTCGCAATTTTGAACCATGGTCAAGTGACGAGGGCACATCCCTTTGTTAACTACCTCACCAACGGGAGGATGTTTGAGTTCTCGCCAGATTTTACGTTCATCGCTCTCCTACAAGCTGGTCTTCATCGGTACTAGGCTCTCGAACTCATGGCACACCATCCACGAGTCCATTACCTTGACTACTAGGCTACCGCGGCCGCTGACTACTTCTGAGTGTGATATCCATAAACAATCAGTGTAAGTACTAAAATTTATTCTTCTTGCATTTCCCCCCGTGATACCTAACTTGGCTATGCAATCACGCTTAATTTTGTGTAGTAATATTATATATGAATTGATGATTTAATTCGGGTTGGGTTAAAAGTTCTCTTGTTGTGCGCGTGTTCTAAAGTACATTTTGCGTGAAACAATTTCAGAGATATTTCAGGAATAACATAATTCTTAGAGATTAAATTTTTTAAGTTTTAATTCTGACATTTGAGGGGTTTGTGTGTGTGTGTTCATTGATAATAATTTTCTTTGCTTTCTGATTAAAGCGGGGATAGAATAATAGCTGTTTAAAGGTACCATTTTTTAAAATCTAAAATAGTAAATGTTATCCAGTATTTTCAAATCAAAAATCATATATTTATTTTCATATTTTCTAACCATATCTTGGTAATTTTCTTTACTCGAAAAGAATACATGCTACAGAGTTATTGAATTTCGATTAGTAACCATCTCATTCAAGATAAAAATATCAAAAGTAATATATTTAAGAACGATGACGTTGTTTTTATAAATAGGATCCTGTTATATCGATTATTTCATTGTCGATTGAAAATATATATCAATGATTAAATTTTAGAATATTAAATTATTTAAGAGTGATATTTTTAAAGTGTGTAGAAAACAAACAGATAAAATTTGCTATTTTGTGAAAATGTTACATTTTTTGTTCTTAGCTACATTTTGAATTTATAAGCTGAAATAACGATTTAATTTACATAAAACCTTTGGTATAAATGTGGAATATGTTTAGAAAAAAAAAAGGCTGAAATATAAATGTGAACTTAAGAAAAAACTGCGATTTTTAAGTTTTGATTTATTAGAGTAGAAGTTTTTTTCTTGTTCTTTCTATATATGGAAACTACAATAAACTACGTTATATTTTATCCCAAAAGCCTGCAAAATAATTCAAAATTTTGAATATAATTTTTCCAAAGTTTTATATGAGCAAATGATTACATTTTTGGGAAAGCTAAAATTTTCTAGCTTTAATTATTTTTTGTAACGCTGCATTATTAAAAAAACAACATTCCGCTTTTATATGATAAATTAATAAATTGAATATATAATTTTATGTGTTTAATAAATAAATAAATTAATTGAATTTTATTTTTAAAAAATCTTAAATTCTTTTCTAGTTTTTAGTAGCAACCATGTAAAAATTTCACATGTAAAATAAATCTGCGAATTGGAATTGTTAAACTGACACCATTAAAGATAATACAATAATTTATGGACTTAAAGAAAAAAACTAGAACGAAATAAAATATTCTTAAGTTGCCATTTTTTAAAAATTTTCTAGTCATTCATTAAGTTATGAGAGAGGTTATTTAAAAGATTATAAATACCGCAATGTGTGTGTGTGTCTATGTGTTTACAATAATTTTTTTTAGTTAGTAATTAAAAATTTCATAATTTTTTTATCTTAAATTGAAACCAGTATTATTACGTATTAATTACTGCGCTATGAAATAGGTAGATATGTACTGTGAAAATATTCTTTACCAACTTTTGCTATAGTAAGAGTTGAAATATTACGACAAATATCTCTTGATCGTAAATGTTTCCATATTTCGTGTGAAAAATAATTATGATAAAAGGATTAAATATTCTCCAATGATTCGACACAAATATTTACTAATAATAATTACTAAACAAGTCATTTAGCGTTGAGTATTACAATATAGTGCAATTTTCTCTGTATGTTAGTTAAGACAGATTATGATAACTATATCTTGAAGGTATTTGTTTTATTTGGCTCCATGTTGTTTCCGGTTTTTAAACCTTTGGCGAGGACCAATATTTTCTCATTTCATATTAATGAAATTATGTGAAGCGGAAACGTTTTTTAATAAATATTAAATATATGTATTTTTGAATTTCAAATTAATGTGTAGAATATGAAATGAATTTACCTCATATTCATGCAGTCACTCCAATTTAGAAATATTCCCATTTCGAGTAAATGTTTATTCTTTGAAAACCATATGTTCTAAATTTGTCACCACAGTTGCATTATTATGTGAAGTTGAAGATGAGATGCGGAAATATTCCCTTACATATATAATCACTACACCATGGAAAATTCCGATTTTCAAAACACAATGCTGTGACTTCTAAACGATTATATTTTCTTTTCCATTCCTCAGTCTGTGACAGTGACAAAATAGGTCGAGATGGCTGAGCATCGTTTAAAGTCAACACAGCACAGAATACTAATACGTTTGGTGTTTGGGGTTGACTTAATTATTTGTTTGATCGATTGGTTCTGTCAATGATAGTTCTTCAAAAACAGTTGTTCCATTATTTTTCAATGTGTTATTTTTCAATGCTTTAAGTCTCAAAGAGAACTCCTCCGTATTTTCTTAGGGAGTTTAAGCGAGATGGATGACAAGGGAAAGTGAGTAATTGCGAATTTAAATCCATTCACCACTTCCGGTTTTAAAACGGCATTCAACGCATATGGGTGCCAACAAAATATAGTTATCATCTCTGGGGATTTTACTATGGCTCACATTATAACAATGGAAAATAATACATTTTTCAAAGAATTTTAAATAATTGCAGTCGAACCTCCACATTACGAACCTCTATATTGCAAATTTTTCTACACCGCTAACTTTTTTCTTGAACCAAGAACGTTTCACGATTTTCCTCGTAAAATAACCTCCCAATAGCGAAGTGTATTTTCTATACAACGAACTTTCCCTGTTCGATTTTTTTTCTCCCTGTTTTATAAATGTATTTCGGGACATTTCAAATTGTTTTCTCCTTTAACTCATTTTATGTTAATCAATGATCTTGAACTGGTTTTACCACATGCCAAACTCACCGTGAACAATAAAAAATTGCATTAATTTTTCAAACAAAAAACTAAAATGAAATTATCAGATTTTATCAGCTATTAAATTTAAGGAAGCATGTGGCAGTGTTTACTTAAAATTACTGAATACAAAATAGTATATACTTAAAATTACTAAATACAAATAAATAAATAAATAAATAAATAAATAAAATAAAATGAATGTTTAAAATTACTTGTAGGCTTAAAATTAGAAAATATCCTTAAAATTCAATAATTTTAGTATAAAATTATTTTCTTAATGTTGAAAAAAAAGTATATTAATCGAAATTCTTTTTCTTGTTTTTCTTACTTTTTTTATGGGTAAGATATACAAAATAAATAGATATTAATTTACAAAAAGGTATGAATAATTACTTTTTTAATACATAGTGTTTGTTAATTTAAAAATTTTTTTACAGGGTTTATAAAGTATATTGAAAAATGAACCTCTATATAACGAATTTTTCATATAACGAACTTTTTGGGGGATTTAGCGACTTTGTTAAACAGAGGTCCAACCGTATATGAAACAATTTGTGTGTGTGGACAGCTGAAGACAATAAATTAATAAGACGATAGTTTTTCTGGTTGTTCCAGCTGTGGAAAGTGCGAGGAGGCTTCTTATAATTTTAGTTATACATTTATTTAGTTACTAAAAAAACACAACACAAACAGCAACTTCACGCATGCACGTGCGCGCACACACATTTTTTGTTCACTTCTGAGATCTCAGCTGTGAATAGGGTGATACAAGACTGCTTCATCCTGTTTCAAAAACGCTAATGTGTCAATTTTTTGAGAGATAAAGTTGTAGTTATTTCCCGTTAGGTGGATAAATCTAACATTAATTATCACGGGAAGTCTTGGATGATTCAGGACCATTGTGAATTAAAATCCCTCGAGAGAAAATGTAAGAGAACTACTACGTGTATATCTTTTTTGATTTTTGAAGTGATAACTTCTTTAGGTGCGTTTTGCCGAAGAGTGAATCTAAGTTAAGGGGGTTCACCGAAGTGATGTTTTCAAAACATCAAATTTTTTTTTTCTTCATAAATTGCGTTCTTAGCATGTCTAGAATACGGTAATAAAGTGATTTTTTTAAAATTTGAAGTCGTTATAAAGAAGCAGGTGTTAGAAGAGCAGCTGTTTGGCACGCTAAGTAAATATTTTCATTGTTTTAATCGGACTTGAAACCTTTTTTTTTTAAATGCATGTTTCTCAAAACTCTGTTTTTCAAACTTTCCTCCATCCTATCTCAAGAACGATTTGACCGAATGATTTCAAATTCATAGGGCACAAATATACGCACCAAATGAACTATGATCAGTGGCGCACACAAGGGGGTGTCCAAGGGGTCCGGACCCCCCATAGCCTGATTTTTTTTCGATTGGTTATAATCTTATGCATATATTTACGTTAAGTTTAATTATGTATTTGCTATTAATAACTAATTTTATTAATTAATGATAATTATTTATTCAATAATTAATTTTGTGTTGTTTTTGTTCCCGAAAATTGACAAAATCCAAGCAATATGTTGGGCGGCGTATTGGAGCATACTACCAGAATGGTGGACTTTCGATCCTGGACCCCCACCCCCCCTTGAAAATTTTTTGTGTGCGCTACAGACTATGATCCTTCCAAAATTCTAAATATTTCGATTTTTTATTACAAATACATAACAGCAACAACAACAAAAAAAACCCCCATGAAATTCGAAATTTTTTTTTCAGAAGTTTACCAAAAATCCAATTTTTGATATTTTCAATTGAGCGTAGTTCATTTGGTGTATTTAAGCTTTTAATTAAAACGTCGTTAATTTTTTTTTATTTCTGATAAGCCAGTCAGCCGGAATCGTGGAGGAAGTGAACGTCCATTTTTTTGAGGCGATATAATTCAGGTTCTATTGGATATTTTTGGCTAAACATTTATATACATACTCTTAAAACACATATAAATAAATGATAAAAAATTTAAAGTTCTATCTTTTTTTACTGGTCGTCAAAAAAAAAAAAAAATTCACTAAGAATGCTTAAGAATCAGGTCGTCACATGGGTAAATCCCCTTAGTGTCAGGTTTGGGTATATTACTCCAATCGGATTTCTTCGGCTCCAGTCGGGTTTATTCGGCTCCAGTCTGGTTTATTCGGCCCCGGTCGGATTTATTCGGCTTCAGTCGGCAATCGTGCTCGGGCAGGTGACGCGTGCTTAGTTTTGAATTGATAACTTTTTAGACGCGCGGTTTTTTTAAGTAAAAATTTCAAGCACACTTTTTTCCATGTGTGAAGCTTTATTTTCTTTATTTAAATATTACTGTCATATAGCTCACTTCCACTCAACTCCAGTGAGTGAACGAGAGAAGAGCAAGGGAAAATATGTGAGAAAAAGAGATTATTTTTATGTAGGAGATTTTGAAGATAAGAAGAAACGAGAAACATGGGATCTATTTTTTTGATTCGGTAGAAAGAGCATTTATAAGCACAAAAAATGTGCCCAAAACATTTAAATCCGAAATTTTAATTAAGTTAATTGGAGAGAAAGTTGCAAATATTTTGGTTATTGACTATTAAGATTATGAGAAAATAAAAGCGCTAATTGCGAAAAAGTACGTATCTTCTCTTTTTGTTTGCTTAGAGAATTAGAAAAAAAAAGAAAAGAAAAAGAAAATGGGGTTCTCAGGGCATAAGTTTTCTTAACCTTACATAGTATACGGCGCTATGTAAGCGTTGGCATTGTTGCGATAGTAAGTAAGCGCCATATAAACATATACATTTTATAAATATAATCTACATAAGTAAGTTACATATAGATATTTTTAAATAATTAGACTAATTGACATTTAAATCGTATATACGCATATAAAATATATAAGAATGCATAATTATTTAAACATATTGCCCTTAACAAAAAATGGATAAAATAAACAAATCCATCGATGAATGGGCACGAAAAAGGGAACTACTTAACACTCGCATGCGAAAAATCTTAAAAGAAAGCTTAATATATCCGAACAACTGATTATCTTGCCCAGAATAAATCAAAAGTTTTTACTTCTATCGTGTGGTTATAAGCACACACAATTTTTTTTTAATAGAAGTTTTGAATCGTTAAAAATAAAGGAAAATTTAATTACGAGTGATAAGTAAAAATCCGGAATAGAAATTTCAGATTCTAAGATCTGTATTGATCAAGTCATTCTATCGTGGCATTTAATTAATGATAATTAAAAATAAACAATTTTTAATGCAGCATTGTATGTTGGTGTGATATTTATAAAGAGGAGGAAAAGTAATTTTTTAAGAATCTGATAAAAATTATGTGTTTAATACATACTTAACGCATTTTAAACAATTTTTTTCTATTTTTCAGTTTTTTTTATCGAAATAATATGTAAAATAATAATAAAAATAGTTCGTTTGCATGCTACGTTTTAGCGATGGAACGATTTTTTCGATGTCTGTTCAATATTTCCCTCGTAAGAAATTTTGTGCATAAAAAACTTTTTGCAAAAATATTATTTATTTCATATTCTAAAATAAAAACTGTTTCGTTTTTTCCCTTCACACTTATTAATCCCTGATATAAAATACAACAATCATCGAAGGTTTTTTTTTTAAAAAAAGAAGTTTTCCAATTATTTTACTTCATTCACAACTAAGGATGTCATTTCTGTTTGATATTTTAATGGACGACGAAGACTAAAGGATGTTTTTCAGTGTCGATTCTTTAAACATTAGTGAAACCAGTCTTATCGGGGGTTGTAACGAATATAAAATCCCGTAGATTACAGAATGCAACGGCCAATGAGCGTAATTCTTATGTCTTAAAGTTCAGTACCCCAAAACTGGAAACGCAGACTGAAAAAGAAACGACTGCCGATTGTGCAAAACAGTAATACAAAATATGTTATTGTATATCTCAAGGGATGGCTTTCAAACTTACAATTTGAATGTTACTTCAAATATAGAAAAAAAGCAATATTTTAAGAATTTTTTTAAATCAATTGAAAACGTTAATGGTAAATACATAACTAATGGTAAATACATACAATGTTCTAAGCTATAAATTTTATTTTGTATACTCTTTATTCAATTCCTACTATTAGCTCACACTCTGTATATTTATCTAGTTCAAATTTTCAATCGTTAATAAAATATATTTTAAAGCGCTCAATTGAGCTGAAATTTTATATACACGCTTATTTTGGATGAAAATATGGTAATTTAATTTTAATTAATAAAAATTAATTGATTAAAACTGATTATTCAAAGAATTACAAATACAGCCCTGTTGGCATCATTTTTAGCGACCGTTTTGGCGACTTAAAAGGTTTTTTTGTCACATTTAAATGCTCTCAGTTGAGCTGAAATTTTCTATACACCATTGTTTTGGGTAACAATACGATAATTTAATTATAATTAATTAAAATTAATTGACTGAAACTAATTGTTTAAAGACATACATATACAGAGTCACATTGGCTTCATTTTTATCGACTTGGTCAAAACTGTAAAATACTTTTTTGTCTCCTGTTTTAAAGCATTCAGTTAAACTAAAATTTTATTTACACGATTTTTTTGGATGACAATATAATACTTTAATGATAATTAATAGAAATTAATTACCAATTAATATTGTGATTCTTTCATATGTATATACATATTTATATTAATTGTAATTATTTGATAAAAAGTAACTACAGAATGAAATTTTTCTTTGATATTTCTTGGTAGGAATTGACTTAAGTTTTTTTTTTATATTACTTGTATCTAAAGTCTTATTACATATTATGCATTGATATACAAGTATATTTTGTTAGTTGATGTACTTGTATATTTTTTACCTTTCAAGCAACATAAGAATGAATAAATATTAAATGATTCCAAATCTATTTTATGATTTTCCGTATTCCAAAAAAAAAAAAAAAAAATATGTATAATTTAGTAGTATATTTTAATTATTCTTCAGTAATTATTTATACTTTCTCTCATAATAATTTTTTCTATTAAATTTTTTTTAAAAAAAATATCGTTTTCAATTTTTTTTTTACAACATTAGTCCTTGATTGATTCCTAATATTTTTTACATTCATATATGTATATTGTTTGATAAATACATCAATACAAAATTCTAAGTCTATAATTTTTTTTTCTGAAAGACTTATATGTTTGAATAGATTTTCTTAGAAATGTTAGCACCGAAAAATAATGATTTTGATTATAATCTCGCATCATTAAATCCACTTTAAAATAAATTACTTTGCTACTATTTTTAAATAAAATGCGCACGATCCTTTTAAAAAAAAGGCTGAAAAATGGATGACATATATTTTTTTTTAGAAATTAAATTCCCTCTTTTTTCATTATCATAAAGAACATATTTCGACCTAATATTCATTTCTGATTTCAGAAATATATAATGATGATATATGAATACATTTCGAATTAACCTTACGTTTTCAAACTTAAACTATTTAATTTACGATTGGAAGGTTTTTCAAACTGGAAGAAATAATTTAAAATAGAAGCACATTAGTTTTCTTAATACAATTCATTTGAGCAATTCAATTTTCTTTGTTAAAAAAAATAATTTGATTTGTGTGCGATTCTATGAAAAAAAAACGAACCACACACACACACATCATTGACAAATCTGTTAACTTTCAGATAACTTTAATGAAATAAATTTCTCAAAACGATTTGCACTATTTATACTACGCACAGCTTGAAGTATAAGCTCGTGATTCGTTTTATTTTGCGAGATGCAACATACACACCCACACATTTCAATATTTTTCTCTTGCAAATTATATTTTCCCCACGGCACTAAGACAAGCTTTCTTATCTTTAGAGAAAGAGGTCCTCCGGATGGGACTGAAAATCAATAAGACTAAATACATGCCTTGCCCTAAATCATGTTTTAACTCCTATGAATAAAGAATAATCTTGTTTTTAATATATTTTTTGTTTAAATAATACTTTTCGCACTTCTCGTACATTCGATGCAGCCAAATGATTCTGCACTACTAGTAACATGTATCAATTTATTTAAAATATTACCCATTAATGCCTTTGTTTATTAATTTTTTCCATTAGCATCAAATAATATATCAGTTTTTTGACCTTTTAAAGCATTGATGATATAAAGCTCTTTATAACGATCCCTGGTTTCTCTACGTTCATATTCCAGGGTCATATACAAGCAATTCTTTTAATTCCCCGATTAATAAAATACATTACTCTTTGATAAACGGAACGAAATCCTGACAAGTCGTTGTAAAACCATTTACATTTGTTCAAAACTTTTCGAGAGAAGTTTTTTGAATTCAAGAAAGTACACATGCGCAATAGGTGGAGGATCCCTGGGGAGGGCACCGGTAGCTTGAGTGGCCCGCTGAATCTCGGAATCCTGTCAAGATCTGTCCTCCCCCTTTCAGACGAAAAGTTAATGAATATTTTATTGTTGCTGCTCTCGAACCCTACCATTTGCATCCACCTTTTTAATTTCTTTGCCCCCCATAAGGGTTGTTGATGGCTGCGGGCAAAAGACCCGCTACTTGCCTGCTGTTTTCTTACCTTGTTTGCTCACCTCGCTTGCTCTACCATTTGGGATCTTCGCAAACAGTTTCGGTGGGATCTATAGCTTCTCAAGTGCACGCGGAATTATAGCATCATCGGGATTTCTTTGTGTGTGTGATTGGGGTTGCCAAGATTGGTAATAGATCTTTCGGATAAAAAATAGTGACAACTTTCAATCCAGTTTTGTCTTAACCCTTAGTGAGTGAGAGGTATATTATTGTGGCCCTATAAAGCAACACGAGGGTTATTGGCAACGGACTTCTAATTTTGAACCTGGGTCAAGTGATGAGGATGACACCTGAGCTGGCACTCTCCTGACTACCACACGAACGGGAGGATACTGAGCCTTGGCAGATTTAACATACATCGGTCCTCTCTACACGGCGGGTTTTCAGTGGCCCAAGGACTTGAACCCGTGGCACTCCGACCCAGTACCGGTTTATCCATTGGGCGTTTGGGGGCTCCCAGGGGCCCAGATTAGCTGGACTTAACTGGATTTTCTGGTTGTAAATTTCAATCCTACAGTTCCAAGGGGGCTTGTAGATCTTCTGCGCCCAGGGCCCGAAATGAGCTTAAATTGGCTTTGCTCTGACCACAAGTTCGTGACGATAATCATGAGTCTACCACAGCCACGTCTTAACTCTTAAATGCATTGCGATGTGAATTTGCTTCGTATGTTTAAACTCTCTTATATCTTTAAGTTGCAACTCTTTTGCGTATGATGTAGCGTTTTATTTATTTTTTTTTTTGCGCACAGAGTTTTTTCATTTTTGGAGAGCTTTTTTGGTACAATTTCATTTTGGCGGGTGTTACGAATTACGATTACTTGTATAAAAGTAAAAAAAAAATAATAATAAAATAAAGGAAAAACTATTTTTGGATAGAAAAAAGTTACGAGTAGCAAATAATATATTTGTATTTTTAGATATACCGATAAGTGTATTCAAGAAAAGCCTTTTGTAATGAAAAATACATGTATGTGGATACTATCTACTATACACATATACTATCTATACATACACCGTTTGAAAACTTTTGTCCGACTGAGGTACCCAAGAAAGAAAAAGAAGTCAATTGAGGATAAATTGTTTTCAACATGTAATAATGTAGGAAAAGCTTAAAACTATTTTCAGTTCAATGAAACATTTATGTGAAGCTTTAATAAAAAATAAACGCTACCTCACACTAAGCCCTGATAACTCACTGCTATCATCAGTATGTAATGTTCACCGATAGTTATTGCAGCAACTCTTTGTGCGTTAAAAATATTTGTATTTTGTTTTGTGTAATGAATTGAGTATTAAATTCTCTTTAAAATGATATAAAAGACTTAGCATTTTGTGCAACGTAACATTTTCTAAAAGCACACAAATTTGAAAACCATAATTTTAAAAAGTGTCTACAATTATGAACACCACACACCACCTTTTATAGAACAAACTTTGCTAACTAAAATAGGAACCATTAGTGTCAACATACATTTACAACGGGAAAGAAAATTTTTTTTATGCCGGTATCATGAAATTCAGCAATTCTGGAGATGACAAAATCACTGAATGCCGTTTCAGCATCCTTTGGATTTCTGAAGCATTTCTCCTGTAGAAAGTTATCCAGATGTTTTAAAAAGTGATAATATATAGGTGAAAAGTCAGGAGAATATGGTGGGTGGTGGTAGAGTTTCATAGCTCAATGTGTGCAACTTTTGACGAGGGATTTTTGAAGTATGCGGTCTAGCATGGTCGTGGAGAAGAATTGGGCCTTTCCTATTGACCAATGCCGATTACTTATGCGCAAGGATCTGGCGAATTTCTCGTCAATTCTATCACAATACTTATTCAGTGTAATGGTTTTGCCTGGATTTATAAGGCTATGGTAGATCAAACCGGCTGAGTATCGCCAAACAACCACCATAACATTCTTTTGACGAAGTTTTGGTTTCCTCAAGTGTTGCGGAGCTTTGTCGGCATCCAGCCACTGTGCTGAACGTCACTAATTGTCGTACAGAACCCACTTTTCATCACACGTGACAATTCGACGGATAAACGGATCGCTTTGGTTGCGAAAAAGTGCAGAAGATGATTCTAAACGTATATATAAATTTAATTTTCATTCACTTGGTAAAGAACTCATTTATCCATTTTTTTTAACTGTGACAATTATTTTTAGGAGACGGGAAATGGTTGTAGGAGCTACAACTAGCTCTTCTGCGGAGTCTTTAAAAGTATTGCCAAGATTTTGTTCAGATATCGCTCGTAGGACTTCGTAGTTCCCAACTGTCTCTAGCCTGACCCGGTCTTCATTTGGGAGACTATCATTACCAGGTTAGAAATTTGCTTACCAATGTCAAATGGTGTGTTCTTTTGCTGAGCTGTCTCCAAATACAACATTCATGTATCGGGCAGATGATGCAGTACTATGAACACTCTTCCACTCACACAAACATAATGTTCTAAAATCTTGAGAATTCATCCAATGATTAAACATATAAAATTATAGGAAAATTACAATCTTTTTAATTAATGAGATAGAGCAAGGTTTAGTTTCAAAATTATATGTAAAATATAAGAATATATATATAAGAATATACATATATATATAATATATACATATATATAAATAATATATACATATATATATAATATATATATATATATATATATATAATATAATATATATAATATAATATATATAATATATATATAATATATATATATATAATATATATAATATATATATATAATATATATACATATATAAGTCTCTCTGATTAGAAAAAAACTTCAAAGACGCATTGGTGGAAATCGGACATTTTATATGTTACAACCTAATATTATAGGGTTGACAGATTGAACAGTGGTGACAACAAGCAGCAATAAATTTTCACACAAACGTTAAGATAGTAACTACTTTAATTTGTAAAGGGGTCTAGTAGTACAATCTATTAATAGCTAAGGGCTGCGGTAGCCCAGTGGTTAAGGTATCGGATCATGGCAGGCATGTGATAAGTTCGAGCCCAGTACCACTAAAGACCCGCTGTGTAGGGGTACGATGCACGTTAAATCTTTCTAGAGCTCAAACGTCCTTCCATTGGAATGGTGTGGTAGTTAGGAGAGGGGGTGCCAGCTCAGGTGTCATCCTCGTCACTTGACCATGGCTCAAAATTACGAGGTCCGTCGCCAAAAGCCATCGTGCAGCTGAACAGCGTGACGTTAATATTCTCTCACTGCCTAACTATTAATAGCTAAAACAGAACAACAAATTGATCGTTAATAATGACTATTTCTTTAAATACTGTGTTTTTAGATCTAGCCAGAATGCGTATTTTGTTGCGTATATATGCATATAAGGTCGAACGTAGTAGTGTAGCTAGATATATACAGCAGCGCACACAAAAATTTTTCAAGGGGGGGGTCCAGGGTCGAAAGTCCACCATTTTGGTATCATGCTCCAATACGTCACCCAACATATTCTTTTGATTTTGTCGATTTTCGGGAACAAAAACAATACATAATTAATTATTGAATAATTAATTAGCATTAATTAATAAAATTAATTTTTCGTAACAAATACATAATTAAATTTTACGTAATATATTATACATAGGATTATAACCACTCGAAAAAAAATCAATGGCTATGGGGGGGTGTCCGGACCCCTAGGACACTCCCCTTGTGTGCGCCACTGCATACATATAATATTTCAAAACTCTTAAATGGAAGTCGAATTAAAATACTTTGCACACACAAACCTGCATAAGATAAAAGTCCCTCTTTTTTTCAAAAAATTTCTGAGATTTTATGTATAGTCAGATTTTTTTATATTTAAAATTATTTAAGTTACAGTGAATTTTTTGAAAAATTCGCCATTTTCATTTTTTTTTTTATCTCGAACGGACATCAACCACGTCAATGAAATGTTTTAAATATCAAGAATAACAGAAAAGTGCTGTTTTTTACGACGAAAAGCAGACAATGCAATTTTTTCTAAAATTGCTTCAAATTTAAATGAGGGGCCACTAAAATGCCTTCAGCGGGTCCTAGGTTGAAGATCCCTACTTTAGAGTGCGATGTAACTAAGAGTCTCCCCGAGATAACGTTAATTTACTCACTCACTTAGAACCAAATGAAATCGAGTAATGAAAATACAATAATCGTGTCTGAAGGACTCCACCAATACCAAGTGGCCGCGGTCACCTAGTAGTCAAGGTAACGAACTCGTGATTGGCGTATCATGAGTTTAAGCCTAGCACCATTGAATACATGCCGTGTAGGGATGCGATGATCGTTAAATTTGTCGAGAGCTCAAACGTCCTCTCGCTGGTGTGTTGTGGTAGTTAGGAGATGGGGTTGCCCGCTTAGGAGTCGTCCTCGTCACTTGACCATGGTACAAAATTATGAGGGCCGTCGCCAAAAGCCCTCGAGTAGCTGAACAGTGTGACGTTAATATACCGTAAAATCCGGCGTATAACGCGCACCTATACTTTCAAGCTGCGTTTTTTGATTTTTAAGTATATTCGCCGTATAACGCGCACTCTTTTTTTTTTACGAAGGAACGTGAAATATACGTGTGCAATTCTATTATGTTTTAAAGTCATTTATTGGAGATATTATACCAAGATTTTTAAAATAGTGTACTTCTACAATTACAACCCTTTAAATTCATTAGGTATGTCGTTTCTTTTAAATAAACAATGTTTCGATCTATGTAGAAGTCCATTTTTTTTATGCTCAACTCTTTTTATTTATTTTTGAAGCTATCAGTTTTACACCCGGCGTATAATACGCACCCGTAAATTTCAATCTTATTTTTTGTGTTAAAAGTGAGCGTTATACGCCGGATTTTACGGTGTTCACTCATTCCACCAATACCAATAAAAAAATATTTCTTTAGATCATTATATGTCATTAAATTAGAATTCACATGCGGTACGATGCTAGAATAATTAATATTCAATTATTTATAATCCTTTGTTATAAATGATTATGTATAAAAGTGCATTTGTGTTAACCATTTCCTTTGTTTCTGGTACTAAAATGTGATTATTAGTTTGATGGTCTGCATCTCAAAGTTTAACTTGATCATTGTATACTTTCTACAGTTTCATTAGAAATACGTTTAATATCTTTGCGAATATTTAATGGTCATCTTTAATTTGAATACTCGAAGTTTTTTCACGTATTATTAGAAAGATATATGAAAGCTAAAAAGCTATTTTGACCTTCAGAAAGTTTTCACAACCATGTTTTCAAATTCCTAAACATCCTTCTTAAATTTCACCCGGATAGGAGTCTACACTAAATCACACAAAAAGCTTGATAATCACAGCTGTTTTTATTTGCTGTTAACTCTTCTGGCAAATACAAAAACGAGAGAAAAGATATAATTTCATCTCTTTAGTACATCATAATGGAAGTCTCCTTTAAAAGAGATGATAATAACTGTCAGACTCCAAGAAGCAGTCTCGTTAGAACGTAATTCACTAAAAGAAAGAAGACGAGAAAGAAAAAAAAACTTTCAAACCATCTAAATAAATCCCGGATCTAAAAGGTCCAGTAGCAGAAGACCTCACAGATTCGAAATTGCGATAAAACTTCGCAAAAACACAAAACATTCCCTGGAGAAATTATGACAGTCCAAAAAAATCCCCCCTGGTAGCTCCCACGCAATGCAAAAGAAAATAACAATAATGACAGAACACACGACATAAAAAATTCAGAAGGAAAAAAAAACACGGAGAAAAGAATAATATTTACAACAACGGCCATAATGAAAAGGTTTCAATCGCATCAAGTCACCGCGCATATCAATTTTCGCATCAACACTGTTTAAACAAAAGCACAAAAGCCTTCTCTCCACAATCCGGCTACTGAGTCAGCAATTCCGGACATCACTGTAAAAGCCCCCTTTTTTTAGAACACTCCCTATTTCTCTATAAAGGCACCCGTAATATTATGGCTACTTATCATATAAATCATTTTATAACCGTTCCCCTACGGTTACAATGGACTGTTTACTTATTTTTTTCGTTCCATTTCTCATCCTGGTACTTTTTCTTTGCCGACTCATCGCAAGGTTGAGGAGTGCTGCATACTGTGTGTTTAATTATTTGGTATTATTATCATTACTATTATTCGTTACGTAAGCGCTCGGTAGTAATTGGTATTTGCCAAGTTCCATTGTTAAATACCTTTTAGAGTCATTTTATTGCAGGCTTTTTGTATTCCCATCCCCCCCCCCCTTAAGAAATTCTTCGTCTGCAGAAGGATAAATTTGATAACCGTACACATGCAACAGGTGTTGCAAGGTTCACTGACAGGTATGCCACAATCTTCGACATTCTCCGATAAAGCAGGTGTGTTTCGAAGTAAGAAAGATTTCATATTGAGATTAAACGATGAGAAAAAAATTGATGGTGATTAAATCTTTCTTTGATGTGCCTTTCATGTGCACTTTTTCCCCCCTAAATTGTGATCTGATTTTTTTTAGTGTTATGCAGCATTAAAAGTATTATAAATTTTTAAATCAGTCAATCGCTTTTGTCTTAGAAAGTTATTTGTAAGCGAAAAAATCTGTACAATAAGGTTTATAGATTTTTTTCTTTTCCGGAATTTCAAAACATACCTATGAGGTCAAGATGTTACACAAAGATGAAGGGGAAAAAATATTTTTTAAAAAAAATTTAATTATAGTCAATTCCTACTTAGGTCAACAAAGAAAATTTCTATTTTAGATAATTTTTCTTAAATAATTGCAACTAATATAAATATGTATATACATATGACAGAATCACATAAAGTGACAAAATAGAAAGCAATTTTCCATTTTCCTTTCTATATATGGTGTTAGACTATATTTTTGTTCTCGTTACTATTTATTTATTAATTAAATTAAATTATTCCAGTAAAATATAGTACAGTAAAAAAAAATCACATTCTCAAAAGTAGCCATCTCAGGGGGAATTCGAACCCACAACCTTTGAATTAGAAGTCCAACGCGCGCTATCCATTGCACTACAGGGACACAACGAGATCTTTTCCTTTTTATATATGCTGTTGGACTGTTATATTTGTTACTATTTATTCATTTTTAATATAATTAATCAAATAATACTTGAAAAAAATGCATTAACATGAAGTGTCATCCACTACAAGTTTTAAAAAAATGTATTTGAACTTAAGTGAATGAATAGAAAGTATTTTATTAACGATTGAACATTTGAACAAGAAATATATATATATGTGTGTGTGTAGTAATTCCCTCTAGTATCCTTTTTGTTAACTCTTTGTGTACTAAAATTTAAAATAACTTTAAATCTTTGGTTTAAAAATAACAGCATAATCTTAATCGTAATCGGCTAGTCCGAACTCCCTGTCCCGCCTTTTCTAGCCAATCAAAACTACTATTACGTAATAACCATTGTTGATATAAAAGCAAAAATCTGGTGTAATCGCGCTCTTTGTCTGCTTGTCTTCAACACGTAAAAATGTAAATAACCGCTGCTGCTTGTCGTTGTCTGCTTTACTTAGTAATCGTCGAAAGTTTCTCTGTTCAATGTGAAAATGTACTGCAATTGTGTTTTTATCTGCTGATGTGTGCTTCCTAATAAAGGAGAAACAGTAAAGTCTAAAGATGTCTTCAATAAACCCGATATGACAACAAACCAACACCGGCCAACGCTACTACAATACATGACACACACACACACATATATATTATATATATATGTGTGTGTGTGTTTGTATATATATATAGGGAGAGTGTGAACTAATAGTATGAATCGAAAAACTGTACTTTACTGTTTTTCTAAAGAATTTTCAAACTTACCTATGAAGGAAAGATGTTTTCTAGTATACAGAGATAAAGGGGAAAATAAAATGTAAAAGTAATTTTCATGTTAAGTACTACCAGAACGGGAATGAGATTTAGGTATTTGTGTGTGTGTGTGTTTTGTTATGGTAAAAAGTCAAAGTAATTTTGTCAAAGCCAAATAGCATTTTAGAACTTTATGCCATTAATTGCGAGAGGACGCATACCACATAGTTATAAGAAAAGCAACATTTGGTATATTTATCAGCTTCTTTAATATTAAATTTTTTAAAGGAAAAACCTGTGTCGAAATGACAGTGTATGATAAGGCGGAAGATGAAAAAAAGCTTGGATCGGACTGATTCGACGATGCTGAGAAACAAAGCCAGATTATGTATGCAATGTTGTAATGTTATACTGTGTACTGTTCAGTTTCCACCCCAATAAGTAATCTTCACTTTCCTTTATTGATAATGTAGAAGCAGAAAAATAGCTACTTTGAGTCTAAAATAATCGAACCCCCCCAAAATTAAGCTATTTTCCATATTTTCGAAAATTAAACATTTTCGTGACAACATTAAATTTTAAAATTAATTTTTAAATTATTTTTCTCCTGATCTCCATGTTGTAGAACATTGAGGCTTTTTCGTCACTTTACTGTAGTTGAAAAATACTGAATTCCCTGATTGAATAGTTCCAAGTGTTGGTTTAAATGCTCCGTCAGATCAAAGTCCAATTCATTAGGCTCTTAGCTATCAGGGATTAACTAATAATGATTTATTTTAAATAATATCCAATGATAACGTTTTATTTTACTTCCAGAATTTTAACAAAAACAATAAAAAAATGATTAAAAGAAATTTTTTTTATCCTGTAACTTTTGCAGATATTTGAAGAATTTTAGATCTTTTCTTAAAAGGTTAAAGGTAAAAAATCTTTCTGTTTACATGTTCTTAAATTTTTAGAAAAAAACTACTAAATTATTTTTGACGAAAATATTATGTTAACTATATAATTCAAGTATGGATTCAAGAATTGTTTTTTTAAAGGTAAAAAATTAATATTTATTAAAAGTATTAATTTTATTTAATTTTAGAGTGCGTAGTTCTATAAAAAGATCTTCACGTATCTAGTTTATATTTATTAAACTTTAAAGTTAAACACACTTTATATATATACCTTATTAAACTTTATACTACGCACAATGAAGGATTATACTATTTAATTTTATATCTTGATAAAAAAAAAGTTAATGAATACTGAAAGAAACTCAATTTTTCAAAATTGCATTATCTTTTCATTTAGAAATAGCTATTAACTAAGACATATTTAGTATTATTCTTGATTTTTTTTACCTAATGTACGATAAAATTTTGAAAATAATATTTACAATTAATAATTTTGTTCATCGACAATAAAGTTTAATTCTATTGTCTATTATTCAACCAATCGGAAACATAACTGGGCTGAAAAAATCGAATAAAAACAAACATTGAGTATATAAAGTTTGCCGTTTTTAAATTAGGTGCTATAGAAAACAGTTTTTTGCTGCTCTATTTTCTTACTTCTCTTAATCTTGAATATGCTTATTAAAATCTTTAATGCCAACTATTTTATAAAAACAATTGAACCAAGATGAAGAGTCTACTTATCCAATATACTGGTTGAACTTGTTCAGAAAGAGAATATTGAAAAATAGTAAAATTTATAGTATACATGGTATTATAGTATTTATAGTGTATTATCACTTATTATTTTCCTTATTTTTTTTTAAAGTTTTGATAGTTCCAAAATCATACAAATGCTTGATACTTATTATATCATCGACAGATTTCGCCAAATGCTGTCAGCGTTCCCGCGCTTTCCCCTACCGTATTAGTCCATCAACAAATAAATTGGCTAAGATTTAGAAGAATTAAATACTACATTTTTTTTTAACCCTGCTGTTCTGTTCAAGTGTACATCACCCTAAATACAATTTATACGTTCATAAAAAAAAATATAGTACAGGAACATTTTTATGAAACTTCTTGACATTGTTCAAAATCACGACGAATGAGTCTTTTTTATGCAGACTACGCCACACAAATTCGCATGAGTGCGAATATAAATGCTGTCTTGCTGATTTGCGATGCTTCTTGTTTCGCCATTTTGTTAGAACCTATAGCAGTGCTTCTCAAACTTTCAATAGTGGCGCCCCCCTTATCAATCACAATTTTTATCGCGCCCCCCCTTATACAATAATAATGTACTGAATGCAATAACAATGCATTTTTTTTTACGCTAAAGCAATAATCTTAATTATATACCGTACAAATTCATGACATAAGTATTAAATTTTGTATATGTTGCTTTTAAGCAACAAAAAAAATTAAGTAATAGGATAATTATTATGTTATTTTTCCTTTCTCTATTTTTAAATTGGAACATATTGCAAAATACAGTGGCTGCTTAGAAGACAAAATATAGATATCAGCTTTTTTTAGAAAGAACTCAGTGGGTCAATTTCTAATCATAAGCATTCCTTTGAAAAATTTGCTCTGTAAGACAAGCCCATGGAAGTCACTAATACTTATTAAACTTGTTCTTAATTTAGCATTAATTAATTAGTTATAAAATACTCTGTGCAGCACTGATACATTAAAAGTATACCGGCTGAAGTACAGGCTATTTGCACGAGTTCATTTATAAGAAAATAAAACAATATTGATATAATCGCTGAATTTTAAGGAGAGTAAAGCCAAGTGCGCAACAATGTTTACAAAAATGTAAAATGATTTTTTTAAATCATTGCTCAAATTATAATTAGTTTTAAGCGAACTGTAATTTTAAGCCTCACAGAATTAGCATTTAGAGTTGATGTTGAATAATGAACAATAATATAAAATTCCGATGAGAAATAATTGTATTATTTTCAATATTTAAAGTCTTAACATATTTTAAACCTGGAGCAGGCACGCACTTGATACTAATGGTCGAGTGGGGTTATTGAGCCACCCCAATCTTTTTTTTTAGAATTATTTTTATAGTACACAATAAAAATCGTAATTCCAGTGAATAATTTAATTAAGAGAAAATATACTCACCTACTTTCAAGAACACAGAAAATATTTCGGAAAAAAAGTTATCACACCGGGGGAACTCAGTCAAAACAAGTACCTAAAGATTGTAAAAAAACGTTTGTCACTCCCAAAAAAGAGGGAGATATGTGGCAAATATATTTTAGTTCACACGTTAAGACTGTCAAACAGGAGGATAGTGTCAGAGCCATTGGTAACAATTAAACAGTTTTGCCAGAATTACCGATTTCGTGCACTCTGTGCTCGGCGTGACAGCTCCGGAATAAAAGTGTATTTATTACAATATGGATGTTGAAAAAAAATTATGTAAAACGTTTTTCATTTTGCTTTTTTATATGTTTGGGAATAACTCATAGAAATAAATCTTGGCCAAGTAATCCTTCAAAGAGCTCTCTGTGCTTTTCCAAAAATCATAAAAATATTTTACAAGGAAAAAATCGCAGCAGAAATAGTTTATTTGCAAGTTCCCAAAATGAAAAAACAAATACATAAGAACAGGGAGATAGCTAACCGTACAAGTAAGTTCGAAGGTCAAACCGCAGCAACTACATTCTGCAGCCTACAGCTGATGACAATAATATTACAGTGATGAATTTTTTATCTTCCTAAAATTTTTTTTCGATTATGAGTCTGAGTTTTGTTTTTTCTCATTTTGGTTTGAAAAGAAACCGTAATAGAAGTAGAAGCTTTATTTTTTTATGACGTAATATCGCAGATATATAAATTATATCAGTGTAAATGTGCATTTTTTTATTATGTCAGAAAGTATTTTGTTTTACTTCATTCCAGTAAATAAATTTTTTTTAAACTTTTATTTTCGATATGCTCGCGCCCCCCTTGTACGTTTATCGCGCCCTCCCAGGGGGGCGCGCCCCACAGTTTGAGAAACACTGACCTATAGCCTTTCGGGCACTCACGTATTAGACCGTATATTTTGAAATACTCTGCTGTTTTCCCTTTCGTAGAAAAGAGGTCCATAATATTAATAAATCCTTAGAACAAAATGAAAAAAAAATATTACAAATTATAAACAATATTATTGTTAGAATTGAAGCATGGGTGAACAAGATTATTATATTTGGTATTTTTCTACTAGCGAGGCGCAAATATCGCCAATTGTGAGTCAAACGTGAGCCAAGCAGCCAAGAGAAGCGAACGACAAAACAGTCAACGGAATAAAAGTCGAAAACGTTCAACTACAAACAAATATTAATGAATTGTAAGCAAAACAGTTGCAATCAAATTCAATCTGGATTATTCAAATCACGCAACATTGCGAATGCTCTTCTTCGGGCGGCATGTTGAAAGATTGCAACGCCAACGTACTCCGTTACAAAAAGACAGTTTCATTTCATGATTCTGATCGCATGTTGTATTCTTTGCCAATATATACCTTCCTCTCTAAAAAAATAGGGTAAAATCCTAGGAGAGCCCACGCCCTTGGTGACAAACCGGAAAAAGCGCCAAACCAGAACAAGGTGGCGCCTAGCGAAACCGACAATGGCGGAAAGGGAATATAGCGGGATAAGATGGATGCGTAATGAAAATATATGTAAATAATACAGAAATTAAGCGTTTAAGATATAAAAAATATAAAAACAGCACTTACTTTCTTACTGCTGATGTTTTCCGAGTGGAGGGTACAGCGCAACAACAGATTTTAAAAAAGTCTTAAAGGTCTCATCGCTAAGCGAATGATCGTGTGAGCGCCGCCACATTTATTCTGCGAGGTAATGGTCGAACATACATTCGGCGTGGCTGATACGATTTCAAAGAAAGCGTTTTATTGCCGATTATGTTACATCATGCCGATCATTACATTTAGGACATTCATAACTCGAAGCAATTAATCCTTCCTTCATACACCATTCAATCAATTCTTTCTTACCTTTCGCATTCAACAAAGTAAAAAACTCTAAAAGTATATTCCCTCACACACGCAGCCAGCCCGGAGCCCAACAACAAAATGAAATTCGAAATGCGCGCCCACAAAATACGAAAATGCTAGAAATAGTTAGGGTTGCCATATGAAGTGTTTAAAAGTAGGGTTACCAAGATGGCGCAATTATCGCCAACCAAAGTAATTCGCGCCAAGGGTGTGGGCCCTCCTAGGAGTGAACCAAAAAATAGACCACATCTTCTTCAGTTCTGGCTAAATCACAAATTTCCATAATTTTTTAAAACAAAAATTAAGATGGAAGAAAGAAAGGAAAACATGCTTTGTTTTGAATGAATTCAGAGAATAGAGCACATGATCCCAAACGAACATTCCCCTTAGAGTTGTAAGAAATTTGGCGGAATTCTACATTATTTGGCGATTGTTCGCTTGCGCTCGTCTAACGGAAAAGTACCTTATATTTTAACATGCGCGGGAATAATTTTCTACCATTAGCTTTACACTGGGGCATTTGGTAGCATTTATTGATTTTGACTATACGAAGTGCAATTGCCTATACTGCTTATCTTTACGAGAGATAAATAAACAATAGACAAATGGGTAAGTTCTCGCGTTAATGTAAGCATGTATAACAAGTCATTCACTTACAACGCATATGTAGCTTTATGATGTTTTAAGTACTTAAAGGAGTTGAATTTGCACTCAGATGTTAGTTAAGCGTATACAGTTCAAATTCCATAAAGTGATAATATATATACACGAAATAGAAAATACATCATATACATAAGAAAAAATAAGGAATTGATTCCAAGAGAATGTACTAATATTTTAGGATACGTTACTAAATATAAAACAGTTAAAAGTTGAGTTATTCTATAATATTCATCTATTTGAAAAAAAAATATTAGGAGTCCCATACATTTTCTTTCAACTCAGACAAATACAATCTCAAGCCTACTTTTTCCTCCTAAGAAAACTGGACTTTATTCATTTTTGAGTTAATTTTCAGTATTTATATTTCATATATATTAATTACTTTCAGAGTAATTTGAAATGAGAATCAATTTATTTTTTATTTGAGTCTGCCACCAATAAAATACTTAGCTGTAATCTTCTTAAACAATCTGATGCCAAATGTAACCGATACTTAAATTAAAATGAGATAATCTGGCAACTGGATCTTAGATAAAACATTAGACGGCACGAATTGTTCGAAAATGGAAAATAATCTAAAAACTAGATAATCACCACTTTCTTACTTCAACGTCAAATGCCATGTAATCATATCGACAACCGCATGCTCATTTTCTCTATTTAGCACGTTTCGAGGTCACAATCGTGTTGACAACACAATATACTCTTTCTTTATCTTTACCGCTTCCTCCGCAGTATTCGTAAGCGAATGTCTAATGCCTGAATGAAAACTATCATTATCCCTCCTAGTGCTTCTATTCGATAATTAATTTGCACCAAGCCTATACTTTAGTAAACCTTCAATCAAATAATTAGCATCTTATTGATTTGTCATCGAGTCGTCGCACAACCAAGGACAGTTAAGGTTTTTGTCCAACTTGTCAACGTACATAATTTTCTTTAACGCTATGTGTTCATTATTTCTTCACGCATATAGAAATGGGTATTTTTGTTCACTGGGACAAGATATTTTTTTCTGTTCTAAAATAACACACACTTATTTGTTTATTGAATCTTTTCAGCGCGTCTTTTTCGTATAATTCTTGCCTGACACAAGGTTAGCTAATCACAGCTAATACACCTCGTAATTTTAGAGGATGGTTAGATGACGGAGTCGACATCTGAGTCCGCACCCTATTCTCCGTATGTGAGCGCTGACACATTCGAACTTTTTTTTGTTCAAGTTTACTCTATCATTTTTTTCAGTACAAACATTAGAATTTTTTTCTTTGTTTATTTTTCATGATAATGTATAACAAAACAAATTCTAGCATTTGATGAACTGGGATAATAGCCTTTGTCGCTCTATATCCCACATAAAGATATTAACTGTAACTATATTTGATGAACTCTGGTTCACGCATAAAGAGGTTTTTCTTTAGTCAAGTCATGCTAGAGCTACATGACCGACCAATGGTGTCCAAACTTACTATCTTGAAATACAAACTGAATATGAAAATGGCATATTATTCTGCAAATTTTTATATCAATACACATACGTGAGGATTTTAAAAATAATATAGCTCATTTTTTATTTATTAAGTTTTGAAAGATTTGAAATGCATTAAATGTCGTGGTAGTTTAATAATAAAGTAGATACTATAAGGTGCTGTAGAATAACTCATAGCCTAATTCAAGTGGAATAGTAAATAGTTGTTGGTTTTAAAATTCCCTGACCATAAATCATAAGACGCTTTCAATGCAATTTTAATAAAAAATTAAATGTAACACTGAATGCTTCTAGCTGTCTGTATCTCATAGAAAAATCTGCTAAACCAAGCTAATATGCTTCGTAAATTTTGAACCAAAGTTAGATGGAAAGGTCGAAATCTGAAGTGGTACCCTATTCTCCATATCCTGCCTTCTCAATCGAGATCAGCAGCGATTGCAGCAATTCTAAATGGTTAGGTATGCTATGTATTAAAACCTCTTCAACATCTCAAATATGAAACAAAACAAAAATATTCATTTCATTCAATGGTTTTTCAAAGATATTTTAATGGCGGGAAACCCAAGTCAACTGAGGTTATTTATTTTAATCACATTCCCTATAAAACGACCTTCTCATTGTTTGATTTATTCACCTTTAGATTCCAATCATCCAAATCCCCAAACACGCGAAATGTGACCGACTGTAAGAACCTGCCAGTCTCTCGGCATACGTCTCGCATTACCTTCGCAACAAAAGCCTAGCTGTCAAACGAGGAGGAGTTGCCGCGCGTGGTCCAACAATAGACTGCTGGGGTCCTCCCCATCCTGTATGCCCAACACGTGGCCCTTTTTGACAGCATTTAGAAGGAATTGTTCTTCCTGATACTGAAAAAAGAACTTGTGAATGGAGAGGGGTGGGCGTTTGTGTGTGCCGTGCATGGATGAATACGGGATGCGACACCGATTCACTAGAGGGTGAACTATGGGGTGTATATATACTTCGCGCAATCGATTATACGCCGTTTTGTTCGGGTGTTCTGGAAAGAAATATAACCGTGTTTGCTAAAACTCTGGAGAAGAAGGGTGGAGTTTTAGTACTGAGAGAAAAGGACACACACACATGCTGAATTATTTTCGCTGAAACTAGAATTCATATTGTAAGGGAAGTTTTTGGATTGAAGTTAATTTCGATATGGAGCTATAACAGGCTTATTTGCAACTAATCCCATAATTTTTACTCTCGGTTAAGTTACGAAGAAGAATTTTGGTTTATTTAACATCCTACAAGAGCAACTCGAAATATATGGTTATGAACTCTATAATTTAGAGTCACCCATACGGTGTAGTTCTTAGCGACGCTGACTGCTGTGCCCTGTGTTCGAATCCCAGAGAAGGCATGGATGTTTGTAAATGTATATTGTCTTCGCGGCATGGGTCTACTTTAAATAGCGGTCGAGCCGCAAGCCCTCTCATGAGGTTGGTAGGAGGGGAAGAGAGGTTGGAGACCCTTACCTTCCGTAGGGTGTTCTCTCTCAAAATTGGGGTGAACCGAGCTAAATGGTTCTGTCACCTGTATGCTGCTCAAAGCTACAGAACGACAGGCGTTACTTAGCCCTTTTCCATGATGAATTTTGTGAGCCTTGATCTGGCCTTTGCCGATCAGGTGGCATTGGTAACAACAACATTATATATATATATATATATATATATATATATATATATATATATATATATATATATATATATATATATATATATATATATATATTTAGAGAACCATGTGAAGTGTAAATGATGATACATAAACTAGTGCCTCATTCTCCTAAGTTTGAGAACACACGAAGTGAGGTGAGACTCAAATTTCTGTTAGTAAAATATTCCAACATCGCAAGTAACGTATCGTAAGTTTTGGTCCCATCCTACGTAAAAGGTCTATTATAGATTAAAACTGTTATATCTCAAAGTCCTCTTGTTGGCGGGGATGCAGAGAGTTGGTGCCAATTCAGGTGTCGATCTAGTCATCTGGATGTAGCCCAAAATTGTCATGCTTCTTTATTGTTGACTAACGTCTTAAGTAATGGTTTCCTAGAGCAGCGGTGCCGTTCTTTCGCGGTCGTAACATTACGGTGGATGACGTCACAGAAAAGACGGCTGTCTGTTAACGTTGATCGAGTAGTTTCCTAGGATAGCGGTCTGCTGTACTTACGTCCGTAGCTGTAAACAATCTTAAAATGGATGCTTTAGATGTAGTGTTGTTATTGTATTTGGAAGATGAGCAATCATCAGCAATATACAACAAATCACACGCAAATCAGGGAAATGTTTAAAAATTATTTCAATGGCCCTGGAGCAGTTGAATGGCAGAAAAATTATGCTAAGCAACATTGTGTTTTCCTTACATATTTTTTAAAAATTGAATGTATTTTTTTATATTGAACATATTTTTTTGTATATATTGAACATACTTTTTTTTATATTGTACCTATATATTGAACATATCTTTTATATTTTACCTATATATTGAACATATTTTTTTTATATTGTACCTATATATTGAACATATTTTTTTTTATATTTTAGACACATTTTTTATACAGTAGAACCTGTTTTTGTGCAGTCCTTTTCTATGCGGTATACGAATTTCAACACCTTTGCCGCCACTGTAATGTTTTCGATCATTTCATATAAGAGTATGTACACATCAAGATGCATTGTTCATTTTTTATGAACTTTCTCCTGATTGCACGTTCAATTGCTTTCTCTCAATGCACTAGAAGCGTATGCTTGATTGAAGATGAAACTTTCAATAATTTGATAGATAGATGATAGATTTGAATCTCAAAAAGAGCTTTAATCATGCATATCTGGTAATCGTGAAGTTTGCAAAAATTTATCACTTAAAGGTGTCGAAAAATAAATCGATTGAAATTGTATCTTCAAGTGACGAAAGCAATTTTTAACTAATTACAGTGTTGTACCTACTTTACATATATTATTATTTTATTATATCAATAAATGAAATCAAAGAATTTTGATTATTTGTTGCATGAGTTCATTGAAATTAAAGAATTACAAAAACCATATATTATTTCTAAGTAATTCCAAGGATTAATTTTCATAAAATTCTTTTTCTCAAAAGTAAACATTTGGAAAAGTTTAAAAGAATCTGTAAAATTCTCCCAAAACTTCTAGTCATAATCCCACATATAACACATTATACTAATACCGATATTTTTGTATTGAATTGGGTAAACAGTTAACTGACTTCAAATGCTTTTATAATACAAAAAAAGACAATATGCTCCAAAGAAGTGTTACATATAGTTGTAAAGAAAATACAATCATGACATGATTTAATAGTTTTATTCATATATTTCTTTTTTTCACAGTTTAAATTTTTACAGATTAAAAAATTAGTTTAAACACTGAACAACAACAAAAAAATACAAATGAAAAAATAACAATTTTGATAAGTGAATTATAAGTTACTTCCTTTATTTACATTAAAATATAAGAGAATTTAATTTAAACACTGAACAAAACAACAACAAAAAAAATGAAAAAAATACAATTTTGATAAATGAATTATAAGATGTCGTGATTTCTCACGAAATCTATATTAATATTTCATCCTCTTCAGGAATCCAGAAAATATTGGAACTCATTTTTTTTGCCACCGCTGTCGAGAAAAACGTTCAACAAACTGTTGCTGCCGCTATGACGATCGTAACGACCTGCAACTTCACATTCCGCTCCCATTCACCGCTCTCTAGGAAACCACGCCTATCTATTTATACAGGCGACGTTTTAGTGACGTCATCCACCGTAATGTTACGGACGTTAAAGAACGGCACCGCTGCTCTAGGAAACCATAGCTTTACTATGAGTAACACGATAGCTATTGTTGGAGAGCTTCGCAGTTTTGAGTCACGATTAATTAATGAGGACCACATTGGAGTTGGCACCTCGCTTTCCAAACTTCCGCACCAAACCAAAAAGTGAGGACAAAATTTTGAAGCATATTAGCTATTTTTCAATTCCTACTATTAACTCACATTCTCTACATATTTATTTATTTATTTATCTTGGTGGAATTTTCAGTCGTTAATAAAATACATTTTAAAGCGCTCAATTGAGCTGAAATTTTATATACATGATTAGTTTGGATGACAATACAATAATTTAATTATAATTAATAAAAATTAATTGATTAAAGCTAATTATTTAAAGAATTACAAATACAGCCACGTTGGCGACTTAACTACCATTTTGGTGACTTGTGCCAAAACTTGAAAATGTTTTTTTCTCACGTTTTAAAGCATTCAGTTGAATTGAAATTTTGGGGTTTGGATGACAACGATACTTTAATGATAATGAATAATAATTAATTACCACTTAATGTGATTCTGTCATATGCATATACATAATTATATTAATTGTAACTATTTGATAAAAAGTAGCTAAAATAAAATTTTTCTTTGCCAATCTAAGTAGGAATTGACTTAAAAAATTTAAACGCTAATTTATATACTTTTCAGTTGGGCATAAATAGGTAATTGAAAACGTTCTATTAACAAGCAAAATAAATAAATAAACAAATAAATAATAATAATAAATCCAGCATGAGGACATTGAGCGACGGTTCAACTTAACGCTTATCAATCACTCCGTTATTTTGTAGGACAGTCTGGTGAAATCATCAAATAAATTCTTTCTACCCTCAACCGCAAATCCGTTGTTTAGATATCTTAAAAACATGCTATGAAAACTCTTCGAAGATTGATTGATAGGGATTTTTCAATGACATTTCTTAAAATTGTTTTAGCATGATCAACGTACTATTTGGCTTGAGAATCACACAAGTCTGAGATCTGACTCTACATAGACTATGTAATTAAGTGTTGATGGTTTCTACTTATGTGCAATTGAGCCACATAGTTTATATATTGAGTGGTATAGAATTTAGGAATGTGGAAATTCCCTTCAATGTAATTTTTGACATTTCTGCTTGTATCGTCACTAACAATCTGTAGTTAGAAGCAATAAACATTAAATAAAAGAAAGGAGAGTGCCACACACACCCATACTTCGGAAATGAAGCAAAATAATTTCTTTTTTTACAAATGTTTAAAAGATATTGCATTATAAAATTCAATTGTCACATTTTAAAATAGACACTATCGTCAACTTGCACATTCTTTATTTCATTTTTTTAACCCTAATTTCCTTTAAACTACTTTTTAACGTGAAATATTTGGGAGGAAGTTTTTACCTTTTCCAAGTTTCTTAATATTAACGTCACCCTTTTCAGCTACTCAAGGGCCTTTAACGATAGACCTCGCAATTTTGACACTTGAACTGGCACCCTTTCTCCTAACTTCCACACCACACCAATGGGAGGACGTTTTAGCCTGGACATATATAACATGCATCGACCACTCTGCACGATGGGTCTTCAGTCGGTACCATGCTCACACTCATGACACACCAGCCACGAGTCCGGTACCTTGACCACTAGCCAACCACGGCCTCCCCAATTTTGAGGGAGAACACCCTGGGGGTGGTCAGAGGCCTCTCTCCTTCTTCCATCAACCTCACGAGAGCACTTGCGGCTGGATAGCTATTTAGATTACCCTTATGCCGCGAAGGTACTATACATTCACAAACAACCATGCCTTCTCCTAGATTCTAACCCAGTCCCAGTGGCATAGCAGTCAGCGTCACTAACCACTATAGCGGATGGGTGGCTTACAATATTTTATAAAACTATAAATACATTTTATCAAATTTCCAAAGACCTGGATTTATTTTTCATCTATTATATATATTTGAAGAAACTCTTAAACTTTTATAAATAAACTACATTACTTCCTACTTATCTATTGCTGAAAATTTTTAATTTATTTTCTGAGGTACTCGAGATATGTTTTGTTCTCAATATTTTGTTGCGCAAAGCCCTATTTTTCATTCGTTGGCATAGATTGATCAGGAAAGAAAACATTTTATTCTGATTGAAGTGACAACGTTTGAGAAGAGTAATTTTGAAAAAGCATATAAAAATGAATAATTTTTTCCGATATTTAGTGTGTTAGCTGGATTAAAATATACATATAATATTTTCCGGCTCGAGGGTCATCCTCGTCACTTGACTATGATCCGCAATTATGAGATTCGTCACCCTTGTGCAGCTTGATAGTGCGTCGTAAATATTCTAGTCGTAGAATATCAGTTATATAATACGGTAACATTTTCATCAAAATGTAAAATTTACTTAAGGTATCCGACTACGTTCGGAACCGTGATTTTCAAAAGCGCATAAATGGATAATTTTCATGATATTTAGCGTCACTTAGATTAGAATATATGCATAAAATTGTTTTAAGGACATTTTGACAAAAATTTTTATTTAAATGCAATATTTTGGCAAAAAATTAACTTAGAATAATCTTTTTTTCAAATGTTCTTTTTTTTGTGAAAAATGCTTCTATTAGAATAATATTTTGCCTGTATATAGCTCAAGCCTCTGTTCAGAGGCTCAACTAGAATTTTTGAAATATATAACTTAGAAGTAGGTTTATTCATATTTTACGACAACAGAGGGGAGCAATTTTAAGAAAAAAAACGCCGATAATTATTTCAATTGGTGGTAACTCTGAAAATGTGAATTAGTCAAAAATTCTATTTGAGCCTCTGTAGAGAGGTCTGAGCTATATACAGGCAAAATATTGTTATAATATTATTATAATAGAACCATTTTTCATAAAAGGAGAACATTTGGAAAAAAGATTATTCTAGGTTAATTTTTTGCCAAGATATTATATTTAAATAAAAAATTTTGTCAAAATGTCCTTAAAACAATTTTCTGCATGTATTCTAATCTGAGTGACACTAAATATCATAAAAACTATCCATTTATGCTCTTTTTTAAAATCACGGTTCCGAACGTAGTCGGATACCTTAAGTATCTTTATGAATTGCTGAACTCTCATTTATACCACCAAGAAATTAATCCTTTTCAAGTAATACTAAAAATAATAAAATAAGTTTAAAATTAAAGTATGATAAAATTAGTATACCTATTAAAATAAAATTAACAATTAGAAATCAAATTGCCATTAAAATAAAGTGATATTGTAATTACTATCTTTTATTTAAATAAGCTTTCCGCAAAAATCTTGAAAAACAAATTCAAGGTAATATTCGTATGCAAACTAAATTTTTTAAAAAAACTAAACCTGCACTATTTATCCCCAACTAACCCTTGCTCGTTTTTTGAGTGAATACCTGCTTTTTTGATCTTGTGCGAGAGATTTAAAAAGAAATCCTGAAACGGAAGTTGAGACCGGTTTTTTGATGGGCGGCAGGTAGTCTTCGAAGCATTTATAAAATGGGTAGGTTCATTTAAATCGAATTAAAATTTGAGCCGCTTGACCAATCACATTGAAAGATGTTTGAAAAGGCGGCCACGTGCACTTTGGGATTCCTTTTCGTGCTTTCAAATCACTCAAATAGCCGCATTATTAAATAACTCTTTCTGATTGGTTATTATAAAATGATGGAAATTTATAATGCAAAATAATGGTATCATGTAAGAGAATTTAGGAAAGTATCTGGTGTTTATTAAGATAGGATATTTTTAAATATTTCAAATGTTAAATATTAACTAAAAGAGCTCTAAATAATCTCTCTCGATAGGATTTGTTTTATTAAAAAGTTCTGTTCTTTGGTTTTAAGAATGCTTATTTTGTTTTAAACTTAAATCCATTTTGTTATTATAGTTAACTTATTTAAAACAAAAAGGCTTGTAGAAATTGAAGAATTTTCGTAATTTTAAATCGAACCAATTTAAATCACGTTGTCACCACATGTCTGCCAGCCATTGGGATTTATATTCGAAAAATATCGGGTACGCTGGTCTGCTGCTGCTGTCTGTTCTTCAACGATGTGCGCATGCGTCATTATTTCTACACTGACCTCCTTCTATCATTGAACCAGCAATAAATTTCTTATGGCATTTGTTCTTCAATTCCTGCTATTTGTTCACTCTCTTCCTATATACATCTTGTTCAAATTTTCAGTCGTTAATAAAATACTTTCTATTCGTCTATTCAAGTTCAAATATATTTTTTAAAACTTGTAGCGGATAACACTTGATGTTAAATCAGTTTTTCCAAATATTAATTCATTATTTAACTTTAAAAAAATAAATAGTAACAAACAAAAATAATAGTTCAACAGCATGTATGGAAAGGAAAACCTGTAGCGCAATGAATAGCGTATTGGAGTTCTAATCTAAAGGTCGTGGGTTAGAATCCCACTTAGGCAGGCCTAATTTCTGAGAATGTGATTTCTTTTTTTATTATACTATTTTATTAGAACAATTAAATTTAATTAATGAATAAATAGTAACAAACAAAAAAAAATAGTCCAGTAGAAAGGAAAAGGGAAAATTTCTTTCTATTTTGTCACTTAATAGTGTGATTCTGTCATATGTATAAACATATTTATATTAATTGTAACTATTTAATAAAAAGTAAGTAAATTAAAATTTTTCTTTGTTGATCTTAGTAATAATTTTGACAATTTTTTTTATATTAGTAGTTCCACCTAATCAGTGGCGCACACAAGAAGGGGGGTTCCTGCAGGTCCGGACCCCCCCTCCCCCAATGCCCTTGATTTTTTTCCGATTGATTATAATTCTAATTATATAGTACGTTAAACTTAATTAAGTATTTGTTATCAATGATTAATTTTTATTAATTAATGCTAATTATTTATTCAATAATTAGTTTTTTACTGTATATTTTTGTTCCCAAAAATCGACAAAATCAAAAGGGGCATGATACAAGAATGGTGAACTTTCAACCCCCCACCCCCCGCCCCTTGAAAAATTCCTGTGTTTTTTACTGTACCTAATGTTAAATCTTCCCTTAAAAAAATAATAATGAGCCTTACTTTCAGAGCGTATCCCGTAATAGGAAAGTTGGGGACCAGTTTAAGTACTGAACTTGTCATCTAATCGACATTACGAGGCGGATTGGTTGTGTTTACTGGACGTTTAAATCCAGTAGAAACCGTTAACAAAAAAACTTTTAATGACCAATTATACAAACAAACTTCATGATATCTTTCAAAGGTCCCATTTTAATAAGTCCTGTTTTAATTCACATGGGTAGAGGGCCTTAAGCCATGCACTGTGGTTTAAACCCTCTCTCAAACTCTCAAATTTTTCTGACTCAATCTTCAATCATAATTAATATCGCTCCCCCCCAGTGTAGTAACAATGTACTTTGACACTAAAGTTGCAATACAACCTTAATTATATCTTACAAATGATCAAGATAAGTATTAAATTTTGTATATGTTACTTTTAAGTAATAGAGTAATAGGATAAGTATTGTGTCACTTTTCCCTTTTAGTTTTTAAGTTGGAATAAATTGCTGTAAATATGCAAGTGTAAATACTTTTGACTTTGCTGCATTTCAGTAAATTAATAATTTTTTAGAATAATCTTTTATTTTCGACTTTTTGATATGCCCCCCACGTAGGGTTATCATTCCCCCCTTCTCAGGGGGCACACCCCACAATTTGAGAAACGCTGCCTTAAGCAACATGAAAACATTCTTTTAACTCCTACATCACATCACATGAAGACTTTGACGCTGTCATTCATGGTTACAAACTCATGGGTGGCAGCGTTGAGTTGTGAGTTCTAGTCCTGATGCCACTAAAGAGCCACCGTGTAGAGCAGCGAATGCACGTTAAATCTGTCGTGGATAAAAGTCTTCAGTTTGGTGTGGTGTGGAACTTAAAAAGGGGGGTGATGCCAGGTCAAGTGTCATCCTCGTCACTTAATGGCAATTCAAATTTCCAATATTCCTGTTACTTCAGAAAGCGACAATAATAAATAGTCCCTCGAGCGCTCTCAATATTCAAGCCCAAAGGACGACCTTTGCAGCAATGGAAAATCGAATATATAAGTAGTTTAAATTAAATAATATTATTAATACACACCAGTAAAGCGCACACAAAATTTTTCAAGGAGGAGGTCCAGGGTCGAAAGTCCACCATTTTGGTGTCATACTCCAATACGCCGCCCAACTTATTATATTCTTTTGATATTTTCGATTTTCTAGAACAAAAATTAATTATTAAATAAATATTTATAATTAATTAATAAATTAATTATTAATAATAATTACATAATTAAATTTTACGTAACATATACATAGCATTATAACAAATCGAAAAAAAATATTCTAGGGCTATGGGGGTGTCCGGACCCCAGGGCACCCCCCTTGTGTGCGCCACTGATACACACCCTTAAGTAAGTTTTAATTCACAAAATGGGTTTTCATCAGAATTCGAAAGTAAACATTTACATAACAGTGTATGCAATAATCTTGTGTCATTTATACGAGTAAGTCAGGATGACAACTGAGATATATCATATTTCCAAAAATTCGCATTCAAAAGAATAACTTTTTTTTTTTCTAGCCTGACAATGGCAACTCATCAATAAGTTGGCGGTGTATTTGTAGAAGAGCATATTCGTATATGAAATCAGAAAATGCTTTCAGCATGAGTAACAACAACAGGTGGTTTGTTCTGTCGCAGATGCATGAAGAAATAGCAGCTATCTTATCCAAAGTGTCGTGGCAAACCTCCGCTATTATTTCAGCATAATAGCAGCCAACTTCACTGTGTCACTCCCTCCGCATTGTTCGGTACATCAGTTCCTTTTTTTCCTTGTCACATCTGACTTTTAGGCCGATTTTTCAATCTCCCGAGAGATTGATTTTCTATTTGGAATGTAATAGCTGCCAATGCAGTGTCATCAGGTAGCTTGAATAAGATGGTTCTTTTTTCTCCCCCTCTTCCATCAGTAGAGTCACTTAAAAAGAATTTTCTCAATTTGTTTTCGTGGTACCTGTCCATCTGTCGATTCGTGATATAATATAGAGAGAAAATATAGATTTCAAAGAAATTCTGACATCGGATACGAAATTACAGATTTCATAATGTGTTTTGGCATCAAATGATAAAATTTGTGCTACAATTTGTGCTACAATACAAATTTTCTAATTCATATTACAAATGAAAGCCATCATTTGGATATTGCTTTCTTACTGACACAGTATACTGAAATTTTATTTTTAAAAAACGTACTAATCATAAAGAATTTTTATCAGTTTCGGAAGTATATTTTTACTATAGCTTTCCATTTAGAAGAATATTGCTAAATAAAATAGAACCCCTAAAACACAAAATGTTAGTTTTCCAAATTTACCGAACACATTAAATCAAAACATTATCTTCTTCAGAATGACGCAACATAATCGAATCGAATAAAAATATTCCTCAAAATATCGATATTTTTAGATTACACCGAGGCATATTTATCAAGAAATTATCAGTATTTTTATACTATAGAAATTTATTATTCCCCCTCCCTTATTAATACCAGTTTTAGACTATAAAAATTTGATTTTCTTTGCATTATTTTTCGAAAGAGAAATCACTCAAATATTACTTACTTTAGAAAGATGTATATTAATAAAAATATTAATTTCTCTGTAGAATGTCCAAATACACATATACTTAGAATACTGGTTTCTTCAGAATATATTAACAAGAGCACATTAACTAGATATCTAATACAGATACTCTTCAAAATATCCTAATTCACATATATTACTTAAAATATTGGTTTTCTCAAAATATATCGAAACACATTGATCAGATATCTGCCTCTCTTCAGAATATCAAAGTACACCTATTTTTCTAAGAATATTGGTTTCTTGGATTAGATAGGAATACAATTATCACAGATATTAGATTCTTTTTAGAATATCTAACTATACATATATTATTTAGAATACTGGTTTCCATATAATATATCGAAACACATTAATCAGATATTAGCTCCTTTCTGTTCAGAATATCCAAATATACATATAACATTTCGAATATGTAGGTTTCCATAGAATATATCAAAGCACATTGATCAGATATCAGCCTCTCTTCAGAAGTATCCAAATATACATATATTATTTAGAATACTGGTTTCCATAGAATATATCGAAACACACATTAATCAGATATTAGCTCCTTTCTGTTCAGAATATCCAAATATACATATAACATTTCGAATATGTAGGTTTCCATAGAATATATCAAAGCACATTGATCAGATATCAGCCTCTCTTCAGAAGTATCCAAATATACATATATTATTTAGAATACTGGTTTCTCCTTAGAATATATCGAACTCATTAATCAGATATTAGTTTATCTTCAGAGTATCGAAATACACATATATTACTTAGAATATACAGGTTTCTTTAGAATACATCGGAACATATTGAACAGATGTAAGTTTCATCTGAACATCGAAATATGTTGACCAAGTATTAGTTTAATCAGAATACTGAAATATGCCCTCTCATTTTCTTTAGAATATCGAAACATATTAATAAAATTATATTAATTTCTTTATAGAAATTTGCTTCATTACACGGACAAGTTTAATTATTTTTCTTTTTATATGTAACAAAAAAATTCGATGATATATATATATATATATATATATATATATATATATATATATATATATATATAACCAGCCAGCCAGCAGTGGCGCATACAAGGAGGGGGTCCGGACCCCCAAAGCCCTTGATTTTTTCCGATTGATTATAATTCTAAGCATATAGTACGTAAAATTTAATTAATTACTTGTTATTAATGATTAGTTTTATTAATTAATGTTAATTATTTATTCAATAATTAATTTTTTACTGTGTTTTGTTCCCGAAAATCGACAAAATTAATATTAGCATTATACAAGAATGGTGAACTTTCGACCCCGGACCCCCCCTTGAAAATTCCTGTGTGCGCCACTGTATATATATATACACTAAAAGAAATGGTTTTAAATTTATGAGAGAGGTTTTGCATATAATTATGATTTAAAAAACTTTAAGAAACATAGAATAAATCAAAGAACTCCGTTGCGTATGTGTTAGGCTTAAGGGGACTTGGTACCCCAAATATCACAAGCCTATCGTTTTTTTTTTATTTTCATTTAATCTTATTCTTTGCATTGTTATCTTTCGATTGATATATCACTTGTGCATGTCGGAAAGTTAGAAGTTGAATAAAACTTCATTTGAAAACAAATTAGGCAATTCAGCCACATCCCCTTTATAGAAAAAAAAGCTAAAAAATGCGTTATGATAAAAAAAATCTATTTCATAAATAGAAATAATAACTATAAAAAAGAATGTGTAGTATTAAAAACAGAATATTTCCGAGGCAATACAATAATGTAATTTTTCTTCCTTGTGAAATGTGTGCATGTAAAATTTTTAAATTAAGGCATTTTATGTTAATAATTTTATAATTTCAGTTCTTATTCCTGATATATTTTTCATACAAATGTAATACTTTAATATTATAAGAAGAAAAACAGCTAAAATTTCTGTCGTGACAGAAAAAAATTTTTAACGTTTTTCTTGAATTTTCTTGTGCGATTAGTACTCTCTAAAAGTTGATCATTTATAAAAATGTGTGGGTTGAAAAAATATGAAAATGCAATTATTTTAAAGAAAAACGTATAACTAATATCTTAAAGTGTTATTTTAAGTTTAATTAAGCTTATAATAATTATTTTTTCAGAATTATAAACTTTAAACTGGTTTTTCTCAGTTTGTGTTTTTCGAAACCTTAGTGCATTCAAAATGCTACTCCTTCGACAATCACTTCACTTCCATTTTTTTCCTGCGTGTAGGGATCCGTTTTGCTATAAACTGAATACTTTTTTTAAAAAAAAATAAAATGTAAGACATGTTGGCTTTTTCGTTGATTTTTAGCCTGTATATCAACATTTTATTTTTTTCTCAAAAACGAATGAAGCTATTCTAAAATGGATCCCTAAAATTGTTTAGAACATCCATAAGAATATTATAAAAAAATTTCAGGTCAAAAAATTAATTTTTACAAAAGGAGTAGGATTTTAAAAGTTTCCCAATTTTCTTCAAAAAAATTAAATTTTTAAAATTGTGTGAATAATATATGAAAATTTTCTTCTGGTAACATTTTCTTGAATAGAAACATTATATAAAATGCTAAAATATAATTTTTAAATACGTAAATAAAGAAGTTCGCTCAAAGGGTACCAAGTCCCCTTAAAGGTAGATTTGTTTTTGAAATATGTTACTGGTAGAGTTTTTAACAAAACAACTTATATGTTCTTATAAACTTACTCACTGAAAATTCTTGATTTTATATCCCTTTTTCAATTTTCCCTTTACAATCATCAGGAAAATACATACCTGGTTCTGTTACTCATTTATATTTTGCATTCAACATTGGTTTAAAACTTTAAAGCTTCGAAGATGGAAAAATTAATAAAATATTAATATTCTTCAGAATAATGCTCACTCATTCACTGATTTATATTTTATTCTTCACACACAATTTTTGAAACATATAATTCGAGAAATTTACAAGCAATCAGTAAGTACAATTACTTATACGAATGCTTTGAAATGAACTGTACTACTATAAATTGCATTTCACATTAACGAATTACTAGTTAATTCTTTTTATTTACATTGTAAAATAAGAATTCAAATTAATTGCAACGCTGCCACTTGAAGGTGATAAATTTTGATAAATCATAAGTAATCAGTTCTGCCGTTAGCCATCCAATCGTCTGATTTTTACTGTATTTATTACTTTCATTTATGAAACACTACATTTTAAATTGTTAAGTGGAAGTTTTTCAGTTCAAAATTTTTTTCAATGATTTTATTTGCACATGGAAGATTGGAAACATACTTGCATTAAGTAAAAATAATTTTTGTAGGTACAACAAATAAAATCTGGGAATGAGATTTTAAGAGCATCTTCATCTAATGTTAAATAATGAGATTTAAAAAAACTAGAATTTTTTTCATAGATAACTATTCTAATAAATGTGACATTTTAATCTAGCTAGAATATATACAGTATTCCCTTTTATAATTATTTGCGTTCAATTCAATAATTTCCTTTGTTTTTTGTATAAATCTTTTCCATACTTCTTTCTTTCTTTACACCTTGAATTAAATACTTTACAAGTTAAAGAGGAAAAATTACATGTTATAATGTATATTTCTATGCGTTAATATTTCAAAAAAGAATTCGAAATTAAGGTCTGTAAGGCTCTAACATAAAATTTTTAAAAAATTCAGCATCTAATAAACAAAACATTTCTTTAATGGCATTGATGCAAATGCTAATTTTATTGAATATAAATTGTTATCTGATTTTTATGGAATCAAACTTAATGATTAAAAATATATTAAAAAAATGAAATAGAACCCACACACTACTATCGAAAATTACTTCAGTAGAAAGCAGTAAAAAGAAACAACAAACACCTCAACTCGCCTTATACGCCGAATCTAGCATTGATAATTCTTAGAATCGAATTTTTATCGATAAAAACCTTATCTGTTGCCTGAAAATAATGTGAATGGTGCTATGGCATCTCCAGAGGAAGATGTTTTATTTTGCACAAGCGAAAAGAGAACAGAAATTACTGAAGGCATAAGTAAATCAATTCAGGAAAAAATAATAACGAATATCTCAAATCGCCTTTGACATAAAACCTAATATCGATGATTTTCAAAGCCGAATCTTTATCGATAAAATTCTCATCTGTTAGCGATTACATATTATCTGGGAAAGCCCTGTCATTGGTGTTGTTGCTGCTCAACAGGGCGAAGAGGTCTTTTCATCCCGCTCAAGTGAAAAAGAGAACAGAAAGCTAAATAAGGCGTGACCATCGGGTGCCTCCCCCACCCTCTTCCAAACGACGTGGCGATGAGAATCCCATTTTTTTTCTTTCCTTTCCTCCAGCTACTAATGATGGTAAAAGAAGCTGAACGATTTTATTGAATATTTCGGAGCACACAATTCGTTCTCTCTCTCTCTTTCTAGAGCTGTGTTCTCTTAAGAAAAGTTTGATTGTCTGCGAGAAAATTGTTGAATGGAATTCAATGCATCAGGTACCAAAAGCCTAACTATGGGATTTTTTCCTTCTAGTGTTGAAATGAGAGTTCGGGTCAGTAATCTATGGCGTGATATGAGATCTCGGAATGAGGTCTGGATGTAAGGGATTCTTCGAATACTTTTGTACAAAATTGTTGACTGAAACAATTCAGGAAACTCGTTCATTATTGTCTAAGATCGTCAGCAGTTAATTTCCTCATCTATGAGAATAATTAAAAATTGCTTATTTTACATTTTATGTTTTGAAACTAGTAATATAGATACTTAAATAGAAATTATGTAATATTTTCAAAGCGGGTCTCTGATGGAGAAGAAGGGAGCTATTCGAGTTATTTTTTGCGAAAATAATAGAATATTATCTTTGTTTTATTAAATATTTGCAATTAATTACAACACAGTATGAAATGTTTCGACATTCCTTTAAACACAATATTTTTTAAACTTTTGCCTTATACATGGCACGCCTTTTTAAAAAAATTACTTATAATTTCCTAAACATTATAGCCTTTTTACATTATTATTATTAATGAAATAAATTAACATTTTTAAGTTATGACTTAATGAGATAAGAAACATTTATATAGCTATGCCATTCTCAAATAAATCCCCCAATATGTTTAGCTGTCTTTCTATTTTATTTTATCCACATCCACATGTTGACATATGTACAAAGAACAGATTCAGTGAGAAAGGGGATCTACAATCCATGATTCTTACTCTATCGACAAAGGGATCTTGGCAGCAAAAATTAATTACTTAAACTGGAATCTACATTTAAGTAAGTTAATAGATCGCTACACGAGGGTCAATGGCCACGAACTGTGTAATTCTGAACAGTAGCCAAGTGAAGAGGGCAACACCTGAGTTGGCACCTCCTCTCCAAATTATCGCATTATACCAACCCGATGATTTCGAGCGGTTCAGTCCTAGGAGAGCCCACACCCTTGGCGCGAATTATTTTGGTTGGCGATAATTGTGCCATCTTGGTAACCTTACTTTGATACACTAGATATGGTTAACCTAACTGTTTCTGGGATTTTCGTATTTTGTCAGCGGGCATTTCGAATTTCATTTTGTTTTGGGGAGCCGGGCTGGAATGGTTGTGTGTGTGAAGAAATATATCTTAGAATGTTTTACTTTGTTGATTGATTGAATATTAGCGTCGCACTGTTCAGCTACACGAGGGCTTTTGGCAACGGACCACGTAGTTTTGAGCCATGGTCAAGTAACGTGGACGACACCCGACCTGACACCCCTCTCTCCTAACTACCACACTACACGAACGGGAGGACGTTTCACCTCTCGACATATTTAACTTGCATCGCTGCCCTACTCGGCGGGTCTTAAGTAGTACTGGGATCGAACTCGTGACAAAACAAGCCACGATCCGATACCTATGCCACTCGGCTACCTCGGCCACTTTACTTTGTTGAATGCGAAAGGTTAGAAAGAATTAATTAAATAGTGTATGAAGGAAAGTTTGATTGCTTAGAGTTATGAATGTTCTAAATGTTACGATCGGCATGATGTAACATGGTCGACAATAAAACGATTTCTTCAAAATTGCACCAGCCACGCCGAAGGTATGTTCGACCATTACCTCGCAAAATAAAAATGGCGGTGCTCACACAATCATTCACTTAACGATGAGACCTTCAAGACTTTTTTAAAAATCTTTTGTTATGCTGTACCCTCCACTCGGAAAAGATCAGCAGTAAGAAAATAAGTGCTGTTTTTATATATTTATTTTATCTTAAATGTTTAATTTCTGCATTGTTTTCATATATTTTCATTACACATTCACCTTATCTCTCTGTATTCACTTGCCGCGATGGTCGGTTTCGCTTGGCGCTTTTTTCGTTTTGTTGCCAAGGGTGTGGGCTCTCTTAGGATTTTACCTTTCGAGCTTGGACAGCTTTAACGTGCACATCAGCCTTTCTACACAGCAGTTATTTAATAAACTCACGACTCGATCGAAACAACGATGACCACGAGTTTGCGACCATAATTTCTCCAAAATTCGTACACAAGGGGGTTGAGGATCCCCACAGACCAACGATTTTTAATTTTCGGGGACAAGCTACTGACTTTGCAGGGATGTTGTTTTATATATTGACCTACCTATATGAAGCTACGCCGTGCATGCCTTAGACGACTGAGACAAAAGGTACCTCTATTCGGGCCAGTCGTTAAGGGCTTTTATTCCTGTCCTTTGTTATTTGCGACTTGCAAAAAGAGTCGCCGCTGCAAATTTTTACCAGAAAGAGTACCTCTTGGTGCCTTCATCTACGTATGTTTTAAAAATGTATACTCCCCTATAAAAGAAGTCAGTGTACGTCATGACCATTTGGCTATCCCGGCAACTCTTTTAGATGATTTTTTTAAAAAATAGAGTATTGTTTGAATTGGATAACAATATGAATTTTCATTTCATATTTGTTTAGCAATTCAGCTTTTAAAAGAAATAATTTGAGGATAGCCAATCATCATTCGTAACTATATTTACATGCACATACCATTTTTTTCACCTAATTAACAATTAATTTCTTTGATAGAAATGGTATTGTAAGGTTAGGTATGGATGAATAATAAGAAGGGCTTAAAAAGTTATGCAGTTTTTTAAAATCCTTTATGAGTTACAGAATTTTTTTTACCATTAAGAGAATAATGATACAGTTGTGTGAAAATTAACGCTGGTGCTCAAAATGACTTAGATGAAATCAATATTGTAAGAGAATTAATTTTCTGAGGAATTGAAGCGTTAAAAAATCTGTTTTCTATTTTAATTGAAATTTTCATCCAATTTTAACGCACAAATATCTAAAAATTAAAAATGTAATCCTCGATCAAAGAAGTTGAATGAAAAACAATTGTTCTGCTTCCTGATATATCTCAATTATACTCTTTAAGCATCAAATTTGTTTTATAAAAAGAATCTAATGAATCATTTGAATATATATATAATGTTATTATATTCTGTTTTCTTTTTCTTTTTTTTGTCATCTAACACAAACAGTAAATTTTTTTTGAAGTAAGGAAATACTAGGCATAGAGCGGAGAGCTTTTAATTTTTACTCTTTTAAATATATTTTTTGAAATTGATAAATCATAACTTTTTATATATATATAATGCTGATAAAGAAATTAGAAAATATTCACTCATTTCTCCAGTTTGATTTCTTTTTATGTTAAATGCAGAGGTTTGCTTTTTTAAAAATTATTGCTAACAAACTAATGTAGGAATTAACGCAGTTTCGATGATACTGATATTGCTCCTTGAAAATTTGATACAAAGTGTTGATGTGCTTATTATTTATCAGAGACTTTTTAATTCAATCAGTCTCACACTTTTTTAGTTTCTTCACTGCTTGATCAAAGGAATTATAATCTATTTTAAACATTTTTCAATTACGATACTTAAATAATGGAATCAAAATGTTACTTCCGCTTTTTGATTCTCAACTGTTTTCATTAACACCAACCTTTATTTTCCAGACAAAGACCACCAATAAAAGAAAACAGTACGTAATAATTTTCGTCCACAGCAATACAATTCCAAAACAATCAAGACTCCTGTTTTATTACAAACCGTTTTCTTTCCGAATAACAATCTCATCAGCAGGTAGATCTACTTCTAACAACTTCCTCTTATTTTTTTAAAAGTCCTCAAACACCAGAGCAATTTTTGGTGTTCTTCTTCCAAACAATTCAACAAAAGTTAAATGCAGGTGCTGCTGTATACCTCCAGTGGTTAGATCTCTCTATTCGGGGATGGGTTAATTGATTTCAAACGCCCTTAGTCAATGGAAGCAGCCACCATGCTTTTACCTACCAAACGTGTTATTATTTCCGCTCGTACACAAGACGCATTGGTGTGGTGCTTGCACCTGCCAACACTACAATAGTCACGGGGCGTTTAAGCAATTATTAGCGGCATAGCGCGCGTTGATGGTCTTTGTCTCGTTGATTGAGAGGTGTCTGATTGAGAGGTCAGTTTTGTTGATTAATCTGAAAGGTAGCATGCTTTGTTTTCCGAGGGGTTCTTGAGGAAGTGCTTTATGGTCACCATCTGATAGCTGGACTTGGAGGATACAACGATCTCTCAATTAAATCGCGCTTGCTATTGCTGGGGTTGTGTCCGTATATTGTTTATTTTGTAAAGAAAGCGAGAAATTTTCTTTTTAGGTCTTGTTACGTAGGCTTTGTATTTTCGTCAATAGAACGGCTCGCTGTCGATTAATTGCGTGGGTTAATGATAGGTTTTGTTCGTTTTCAGGTATTGTGAAATGTTGTGTTTTATAAAGATGGAACACATGCTGCTGTTTTGTCTAGGAGAAAGTTTGGACTTTAACGGTAAAATATAATGGAATGTCGTCATTGTAACGATATGTTTTCTTAGTCGATAATTGGAGTTTAATGTAGGTCCCTTTTTCATTCTTTTGTTTTAGATTTTCTGCATCAACACTAAAAAAGAATTATTGTGCATTTAAAATGCATGTTTCATAGTGTACACGAAAGTACAATTGAAATATAGAAGAGAAAACCTCTGATTAAATCCTTTTAAAATATATAAGAAAAGAGTTTTAGAGTGTTTTTTTTATTGCTTAATATGTTCTATTGACTCTTCAGGAACAAAGATGAGTTATTAATCACTTGATTCTAATTATAAACCCTAAGTGTAAGGAGGAATATTGAGTTCAATCTATTGAGGCTCAAAGTTGTGACTTTGACATAGTGTGGAAGTTTCGAGATACAAATTCAGACGTCTTCGTCCCTTGACCGAGATCTAAAATCAGTAGCCTACGTGGGGCTTTAAAGTACAATGTTAATAAACAATTAATCAAATAATCTTATTACAAATAAAAATAAGGTAGTCATATGATTTGATTTGATTTTTATTCACGTCTCACTTTAAATTACACGAGGGGTGCAGATAACGGACTTCATAATCTTGGCCCTTTATCGAGTAACAAGAATGTCATCTGAGCTGGCAACCCCCTCTCCAAACTATCATACCAAATCCTTGTGAGACCTTTCAGCTTCGACCCATTTAACGTGTACCAGAACATCTGAACAGCTGGTCTTCAGGAATTGTATTCATAACTCGACAACGCCGGCTGCGAAATCATGGCCATGACCAATAGGCAACCGTGGTCATAAGAAGCAGTAGAAGATGATGAAAATTATAGTTTTAGTTATTTAATTATTAATTATAGTTTTAATTATTTAATCTCATTTTCTGGAAAAAGCAAACAACATCTTTATTTTATTTTGTGGGGTTTTATGTAAAAATTTAATATGAATATTTTAAAAGATTGCAGCTGCAAATCTTTGGATGGAAATAGTATCTTCTGTCTATTACTAATTTTGTCTCCTGACAGCTTCAAATTTTCTAAAAAAAAACTATGATTATTTTCCATCTCATTCTTTTACAAGATCATTTTTATCTCTTTATTATCATTTGCATGAGATTGCAATCTGATTCAGAGAGAGAGAGAGAGAGAGAAACAGATGCAACATCGTTGTGGATGACAACTCTAATTTCGCCAATTACCAAACGAATGCAGCAGCGGGAGCGTTTATCAAGTCACCATCTGCAAACGACCTTTCACCCCTGTCGGTCCCTGCTCTAAAAATCGACAATAAAATTCAAACACACCGAACAAAAGATAGAAGGGTCATTCGAATTTTACTCCTGATCACCCCAAAATCGTTAATTAGTGAAACATACCTTACGAGAACGGGGAGAAAAAAAGTTTCCCGAAAATTACTCGTTCCATTTTTGCGCCTTCCCATAAACTCACCCATCTCTCTGCCCCACCTCTGTCTAACGACTGTGGGGGGCATTATTCCAGAGATCATAAGACAGTAAAGAGCCCAAAAACTACATCCTCCCCTTCGTCAGGTCGATAGACATTTACTTTCCATAGACAGGAACTGAAGAACACTGATGGGGCTGTCGCAGGGGATGTACAGTAACGGGTGTTTTCATTAAGGCACATACAGAGACACCTCGTTTGATGAATCACTTTATCAGTTAGGGAAAAGAGGAGAGAGAGAGGGATTTTTATTCCATTTTTGAAACCTCCGTATCTGTTCCGTCGGCGCGTCAAAAAAGAAACCTTCGAATATTTGAACCGTAATTTAGAAACCGAAAACGTGCCGCGTTTCGAACTGATAAAAGAGGATGAGGGGGAGGACGTGCACCAGACGTTCTATTTTGTGGTTTTCTGTTAGGAAGGGGGGAGGCATTTATTGGGTATCGTTTGTGGCAGTGTTGAATGCGGTTATCGGAATGAGGTTTATATACCACCCACAAAGGGTGGTAGTCATTGAGGAGCTTTATTGAGGGTGGTCGTACTGTTTTGTGACGGCTTTTCTTAGGGAAGGGGAAGTTAGACACGAGGACTCGTTTGCGAAAACTGTGCGGGTTTTTTTTTAAAAAATGATTTATTTACTGAAATTTAGAAAATACAAAGGAGTAAGATGGATTCCGCTGCAAAGAATGAAAGATAACATATACTACTAGATGTGCTATGTATTAAGCCTAAAGCATTAATTCTCAGGCTCTGTGTATTTAGCGATCGCAATTAAAGCTATTTGTATTTTATAAGACTTAACTCTCTCTATCTCTCTTGAAAATACATGTTTAGGTTAGAATAAGGTTTTAAAAAGGTTTCGTAGCCTGATTTCTTTAATTAGAGAATGATACATTCTATAATACTCACATATATACTACCCTCCATTTTATCAGTACACAGCATTTATCTTATTTTCCTTCATGTAATTTTGATGTACTAGGCCAAAAGTCTCTATGCATTAAAATATAAATTAAATCAAAATGAAAAAAATTAAATATTTATCGAGCATTTCTTAGTTTTAAGAATTCATTTCCGAACGAGCATGTCTCTTTTAACTACCCAAACTAATGCTGACATTAGAGCCTTTTCCGAATTTAGAAATTTTCAGGAGGAGACTATATTCTCTGACATTTGATAAAGACAGTCTTAAGAGTCTAATTTATATCATTTTCTGATTGATAAATTGTTAATTAACATCGCGTTTAGAAGCATTACTAGGGCTATTGGAGCTGAGCCTCCTAACTCTGACCAGGGTTAAGTGACGAGGAACGTACCTCAGCTAGTACCCCACCTTCCAAACTTCCATCCTACCCCAACCCAAGGACTTTGAGCTGCAGCAGATTTAACTTGAATCAGCTCTTTTATACACAACGGATCTTCAGAGGCACCAGGATTCGAATCAACGACTTTTCAGAAACGATGCCGGCGACAAGTTTGTGATTACTTCCGTTATTTGAATCGATTATAATTGTAATCATCACTTCCTAAGGTAGTTAATTTTTGACTACAAACTTTCTATTGTTTAGTATTTATTTTGGTAGTAAGAATAAAGTACCTTTTTTTTAAGCAAGAAAACTTATATTACTGACTAGTGAAAAATTTATGGTAGTTTCTATCACTTGCGGGGAAAATTGCCGAGCCGATTTCGAGATTTTTTTTTTTTGAGAAGATATAATTTTATCCTACTCGGTTCCTTTTTTTTCCTTTTCCGATTTTTGATTCGCTCACGGTTTTCAGAATCGTTAGTTGGATTGAATATTTATTAAAATCGCACTCTACAGCAACGCGAAGGATATTGATGGTGAACCTCGTTATTTTGAACTGCGTCAAGCGATGAGGATGAACCTGAGCATGCACTCCAATCTCCATATTTCTCAACCATACCAACGGGAGGACTTTGAATCAAAACAGATTTAACGGAAATCAAGACTAATATACTGGGTGCTTTCTTCAGTAGCATCAGAGCTTGACAACGTCGGCCACAGATTTCTGACCATGACCATTAGGCAGCCGCGGCCACCATGCTCCCTTCAAATTCCAGGTGTACACCGATGAGTAAGTAATTTTTAATCATGAATGTTACATAACAATTAACAATGTTAGTTTAAAAACTGTAGATCATTACCGAGTATGTATTTATTTATTGTTTAGTTAATGTACCATTTCGAAACTGCACCAGAACTGTTGGAGACGGAACTTATCATTTTGAAAAACGGTCAAGTGAAGAAAAAAATTCTCGATGTAGAACTCCCCTCTCCAAACTTCCGCGCTACATCGATGCGAGAGTAATATTTTTTTTAAAATGAAATTGTATATTATTATGATTATTACTTAAAATCAGGATCAAAATCATCGCCAACAGACTTCAGAATTGTCGTCCTGAACCACGATTGAGTGATGAGGATGATTACGATAGTAATGTTATACTAAATTCGGCACTCGTCCATCAAATGATCCATTGTTTTAATGATATTGCGTACTAAGAAGCTGCACAAGCTCTATTGGTGAAGGAGGGTCCTGTAATTTTGGACCTCGGTTAAATGACGAGGCAGACTCTTGAGCTGGCACCTAACTCTTCACCACGACGGTCTTGGCCACTCAGTTACCGTGGCTATATATTTGTCGAAAATAAGTTAGGCGCCTACTTTTGAAATATTTTAATTTTCAGTTAAATCCCTAGTGGTCAAGGTACCGGACTCGTGACCGGCGTGTCATGAGTTCAAGCCTAATACCGCTGAAGACCTTCCGTACAGAGGGGACCGATGCATTTTAAATCTGTCGAGGATCAAACATCCTCCCGTTGGTGTGGTGTAGAAGTGAGGAGAGGTGGTGCCAGCTCAGGTGTCGTCCTCGTCACTTGACAATAGTTCAAAATTACGAGGCGGTTGCCAGAAGCCCTCGAGTAGCTGAATAGTACGACACACACACACACACACGTCAATATTCACTCTCCCATTCAATCATTCAAATCCTGCTTGTGACAAGTCCTTGTAATAACAAGTGCAGTATAAGACACACTTCTGCCCTTGGACTTTGGTCAAGAGGCTCCATTATTTCCATTAAAAGATGCTCACTCCCTCCTCCATCTAGCTTCACCTAATCACATTCTGAGATACACTCATGTCCATAAATTAAAGGATAATGAAGTTCTGGCAAAGAAAGAGACAGAAGCAAAACAAATGTAACTTATTTGTAAAGTCTATTTATAAAACAAAAGGTAAAGAGAAAAAAAGATGCTATATGTTTGAAATAATGAATAAAAATTCCAATTTTTACTCCCTGGAGCAAATTTCAAAAAAGAACCTATTTACAAACAACAGTATAACATGGTTAGTATGATGGTTAATACGGAGTATGTCTCCCGGACGATGCAATACAGGCCTTACAACGCTTAGGCATGCTGAGTATCAAATTATCAATCTGATCTTGGGGAATATTACACCAATCATCAAGCAATGTCCTCCGAAGTTCCGGTAGACAGGTGGGAGGGGGTCGCCGGGCTGCAATTCGTCGTCTAAGCATATCCCACACATGCTCTATTGGATTCAAGTCCGGTCAGTATGCCGGCCAATCCATACGGGTTATATCCTCCGATTGAAGGCATTCGTCTACAATGTTTGCACGATGAGGACGGGCGTTGTCATCCATAAACAGAAATTCAGCACACATGGCGCCCCGAAACAAACGTACATGTTGTTCCAGAATGACATCCCGATAGATGTGGCCTGTCATCATTACACTCTGAACATGCAGGTCAGTTCTGGAACCAAGAATAATTCCTCCCCAAATGAGCCATCCTGCTCCACTGTAACGGTGTCGTTCAATGGTGTTCTCTTGGTGCTAACGGGTACCTGGCGCTCTCCATATTAAAGTCCGGTGAGAATCAGACTGCAAACTAAACCTGGACTCGTCGGAAAACATCACACAAGACCACTGTTGTGGTGTCCACAATACATGCTCTCTACTCCAGGTTAATCGCAGGCGACAGTGAGTTGCGGTAAGTGGAACACATCTGACAGGCCTACGAGCAAATAGACCAATGTGCCCTAAGCGTCTGTACACGGTCTGCCTTGAAACTGTCGTACCGGTAGCTGAAGAGAGCTGACGAGACAGGTCTGATGCTGTGCTCCGTCTGTTTCTTTTGGCAGTAACTACCAAATATATACCGGTCCTCATTCGGCGTTGTAACTCGGAAGCGACCTGTGCTGTAACATCTACTCACATTACCATCATCTTGGAATCGTCACCAAAGTCTGGAGATGACACTCTGGGCGATTCCAAGTTCCTCGGATACTTCCAGCTGGGTACGTCCACATTCCACTCGTCCTACCACTTAAAAAATCATCCAAATGCTTTTTTGTGCCATAACTGTGCGGTTAGTGCACTGAAAGGCTTTTAAAGCGCTTGTGAACAATTTTACTTCTTTGCCACCATTCCTTATATACCCCTCTCTTACACTCTCGTCATTGTGACGTACTATCCGTGCCATCTGGTGGTTTCCTGTAATTTGCATATTCCTCTTCAAGATGTGTGTGATAATTCTACAAGGTGAAATTTTTATTTTAGAGTTCAATTTCTGTGTGATTCTGAATTATCCTTAATTTATGGACATGAGTGTATATCGGTCTTTCTAAGGGGAAATTAACATCTGATCCTCTTATTATATTGTAGATTTTTTTGTGGTCAACAACCTTCTGGAGCTGAATTGACATATATCAGATCGTTCGAGGATAAGACACAACAACAAGTGAATTACATTTCGATTTATATATGGTGAATTGAAATAGAGAGAGAGAGAGAGAAGGACTTTTATGCGAACAAACCTTGACAAAATATCTCTGCATGGGAAATGGCATTAACTCTGCACCATCTAAATGCTGCCAAATTACTAAAACATATTTTGATTAAAATGAAGAAAATCATCCTATTCTTTTTACGCTGCTTTTTATACCTTTTCCTTTTATGCTAATCTTTGTAGCCCTTTCAAAGATAAATCTTTATAAAAATAATATTCAATTTCCAAGAACACTAGGGTATAATATACAAGTATATGTATATATTCAGAGAAAAGTTTGAACGAACAATAAAGAATAAACACAAAAACTTCCTCATCTGCGGTTTCGTGTCCCTGTCACATTGAAATAATGTGCTTGAAAACTATTTTAGTTTCTAAACATTAACAAAATACATTTATAACATTCGAAAAGTCTTGACTTACAACACTGACTGATATATAATGAAGAACTTATTTTTAACGTAGACCAGTGTTTCTCAAAGTGTGGTATGCGTACCCTCAGGGGAGTTTATACGGGAGTTTAGTAGGAATACGCGTTGCGCCGGTGTTTGGTGCACTGCGCAGTGCTTTGCTGCGCCTAATTCTGTGTTCTCATGTATCAAGTCAAGATATTTGTGAAATGTGAGAGACACAACTTACTTCGTTAATATTTAGCGACTTCTCCAGGCTCCTAAGTATTTTTAGCTTTTACACAATTTTTCTTAAAGGAAATGTTTGTTATATGCTTTAGTAAGTGTCTCAATGATTTTGATTATTTTGATAAAGTATTGGAATTGTGGCTTCAAAGGTGTTGTTGAAAAATAAACAGAAGTGTACTTTAACATCGGTCTGGTTACAAATGCAAGATGTTTATTCGGTTTTAAAAAAGCTAGTTCTGAAATACATATGGCCTTTTCTATCTTCATATTTATGTTAAGTTGCTTCTTCAGCATGCATAGACATTAAGTAGAAAAAAAAGGAATAGGCTATTGGACGTAGAACCGCATCTCAGATTAAATTTAACAACCTGGAAACCAAATTATGACGGTTTGTCATCTCAGCACAAATAATTTCATCCTTCTCTTTAATCTAAATAAATGTAATTTATAATGTAACTTTTATTTATATTTTATTATGAATACTTTTATTGCTCTTTTCTTATTATTTTGTGTATGTCATATAAAAACAAAAAATTAAAAATGTTTCCATGTAAAATAAAAGAATAAGTATATTTTAATTGTTATTAAAATACAGCCTTTTTTTTGATGAAGGGTACTCAGTGTTATGAAAATTATAGAAGGGATACGCACATGTCATAAGTTTGGAAAACACTGACGCAGATCAATGTGAAAAAATGAGAATTTATTAATTCTAAACCAGACATATACCAGACTGACTGTTACTTTTAAAAAAAATCAAGAATTAGAAGAGAATCTTTTATCCACAAGATAGCGTTTTTGAAAACTAGTGAAACAAAATTTAACAAAGAACCACTCTCTCTCTCATAATCGTCATACTAGAAGGTGGGAAATTTTAGATGAATCATTAAAGACAAAACTATTATAGTGAGAAAGTGTTTAAAAATGAATATAAAACTTTTTGACTGCAAAAGAAGTAATAAAATTATAGAAAAATTTATTTACGAGCTTTCTAAAATTGCTTGAATATAAATTGGATTTCTTTCCTTTTTAATGGTTTATACACAGGGAAAAAAATTGATAGGCATAGAGGAATGAGGAAGTGCATATCACTTCCATGTTTATATGTGTAGTGGAAAGACATAATAAAATTAAATAAAGTTTTGAAATATCAGCTAATTATAGATTATGGTTGAATTCTTTGAAAAGATGTACCAAAAATAAAGTATCTCTGAACGATATCCCGATTTCATTGATGGTTGATTATCAATATCAGTAATAATTTACGCACACAAATACAGCATCTGGTAAATTTTTCAAAGGAGAGTTAATCGAAAATTTTAACTATTACAGAACTTTTGAAATCAGATTTGAAAACAGTGAGAAAAAACACTTATACATAATGTATAATGTATAATGATCAATATAAAGTATTTGGGATTTAAAAATTAACTTTATAATATTGCAAATAAAAAAAGGGAGGTGGAGACAATTTCTTCCATCTATTTAATCAGGAGAACGATTTAAAAAATTTTGTATGTAAGGTATTGTCACAAAATTAATTGTCCATGTAATAAATCCTGTTTAAATAAAGCAGAATAAAAAAAATTATATGAGTATAAGTTTCTTATTGGTTCTTATGTATTTTTAATATTATTGCTGTTAAAAGATATTTTTGAAGTCTTCCTTCTGTATGGTGTTCGAAAGTGTAAAAGTACCTTTAAAAATACAATATACATAGCATATCGGGTAAAGCTATACGTTTTTGCTGGCCCAATATCCATTCTTTACTTGGAAATTTTCCATGGCCATTTTCCGTAACTGTGGCTGTATTTCCTTGATACAGGTCTCAACTTTCCTCTTCAAGACGTGAATGGTCATAGGCTTGTTGACATGAGCCTTACATTTCAGAAATTTCCAAGATAATAATAAATTACAGTTTAGAAAAACTAAAAAACACTCTTTTTATAGTTAATCAACCTAAATTGTAACTTTATCATTTAATAGCCAAATCTGGAAATGGGATCTGTAATTAGTCGCCAGATGCGGGATGGGATTTGAAAATGGGAAATCGTTAGTTCTGATGATCCTGATCAGGAAAAATGAAACACAATTATTAAATTATTCTATTGCCATCGATCGTGGAGAAGTGAGCAAAATTTCGAATTAATCTGACCTTTTAAAGTGGGTGAAAACCCATACGTTGCTAAATTACACGACCAATAGGCGACAAATTCTGACCACCAAAACTGGAAATTACATAACCAGTACGTTTCAAAGTATTACTCGACAATGAGAACGAATTGTTCTTTCGTATAGTATATCAGTTTTAATAATCCTGAATTGTCAGCTGTCATGTGATACATTTTTTTTCTTATTTGACAACACTTTACCTTGCAAATAAATTCAAGCCTTGTATATATATATATATCTTCTGTCGTACACACTCGAACCCATCTATGCAAATATTGTTAACAGTACAGATATAAATTACACAGACAACGGCAAAGCATGTTTAAGAATCTAACTTCAATGATAAGTCCTTTTATTATTTTATAGTAAATAAAATAACTTCACAACATTTTGATCACGTGATAATATGTTTTCATAATGATTCATGTGTACACATTACAATATTATATAATCTAGAATTATTATAAAATTTTTTCGGGAACAGATTTATAAGGAAGGATAATTAATTACTTTCTTAAAAATTGTTTTTTATTCACCAACAAGGATAATATTCTTTCAAGAACTTCTTTTTCAAGAGTCTTTCAAGAACTGTTTCCTCAATAAAATTAAACTTGAGTCATGTGAATTGAAGCAATTAATTTTATTTTTGGAAGTACTCAAATAATTCCCCGCATTAAATTTTTTTTTTTAAAAAAATTATTACTGTTATTTTTTCCAGTGTTATTTTTTCATACAGCCCCTGAATCTCCTTACGTTTATTTAACTGTAGTGAGCCGAAATAAAATAGTAATTTTCAAGCTTGTATTATATAGTTTAGCAAATAAAATGACATATGATGGTTTTATTTATTGGTTCTCAACATTCACGCAAAAATTCTATGAATCCTAGAAATATACAGATTCAACTAAAGAAGCCAGATGTTTCAAAAGTAAGCATTCCTTTATCCTTCTTTTCTATAATTATACCAATAAAAATCAAAGATGTAACTGATGCAACATTTTTTCGTTAGGAAAACGAAGAATTCAGATCTTAGGAGAATATTTTTAGGTAGCTCAACCTGCTCAAACTGTTATGCTTTTTTTTTTTAAAAAAAATAAAAGTTTCAAAATGACTATGGAGGCTAAGTTCCACGGAAGTTTAATGTGGAAGAATGCGAAAATCATTGAAAAGATAATTGTAAGGTAAGTAATATTTTTATTCTTATATTCGATAAAAAAAAAATGATACGTTACAGAAACGAGAATGTAAAATCATGTAATAATTGAGAAATTAAGAAGCAGTATTTAAGCTAGAATTAAGAAAAAATGGCGAAAACCTTATAAAAACAACAGTTCGAGATTTTAATAACGAAATTCAGAATTATTTTCAAACTAGAAAATAGAATTCATTGTTTGAATAAATTAAATATTAGAATCTTCGCTGCAAATTTTTTCAAAAATTTAGTCGGAAATATACGATATATTATTTTTTTAATTTTGGAAAAGGAAACAGTACTTTTTAAAAATTTTTATTTATTTATTTTTATAAAATTATCTATTTTAAGACGCATGAGATCAAAGTGTTTAAAAAGTATGCAAATAAATAAACAATGTTAAAAAGTTTGTTTCTACACTTAAGGTTCTTTAAAATAATTTAGTACTTTAGTTCAGACTCATTGTACTTCTCAAAACATTTTAAAAAGTACATAAAAGTTTTTTTTATATTATATACGGGGATAGTTTTATAGCATATATCAAACCATTGAAAAGTTTATGAGTAAAATAGAATTGTTAGAATTAAAAAAATATATTTTATATATATAGTTGGTTATGTAATAAGTGAGAGATTACTAATATTGGTACCGTAAAATCCGGCGTACAAGCTCACCTATACTTTCAAGCTGCATTTTTTTAATTTTGAGATATATTCGCCGTATCACGTGCACCCCTATTTTTAACTTGAAATATTCATGCGCAATTCTCTTTTGTTTTGAAGTCATTTAATCAAGGTATTATCCCAGGTTTTAAGAAACTAGTATACTCTAGAACAGGGGTCAGCAACCTTTTAGCTGTGGCGTGCCAAACCAATATCCCAATATGATTCAGTATGCCACGCAGTAAGACATTTTTGAAACAATTCAATTCCGGCGATAATGCATGCAAAGTCAGAGAATAGAGGTCATAATATAGATTTATAGTTTTACTATACATTAATTTTGCATCTAAAAATATTTCTCGGCGTAAAAAAATCAACATAAAATATAAATATTTATACAACAAAAATAAAAAAAATTAGAATTATTCGCATATTATACATATTTTTCTACATATTTTTTTAAAATAAGGACACAACATAAAATATAAGTATTTCCTTTCATTATAGAAAAAATAAAAAGATAAATAATAATTTTAATGAGAACTTCGTGCTTGTGCACCGCTCCGCTCTCATATCGCAAAATCAGGACTATAATTTGTACCTTTCAATTTGACACGATTTTGAGCATTCAGTTGATAAACAGTTTTTTTTAGGATTCGAAATATTTTTCATGCGAGGAAATATTTTTTACTTGGTTATGTGGAACCAAAAGCAGAAAGTAAAGTACATGCAATATTTCATCTTCAAACAATTTTTTATTCCCAGCAATGGCATTCAATAATTTACCAAATAGCTTTGAATTTATTTTTATTATCTTTCAGATTTTTTTCACGTAATTATCCCTAGTTCTGGAGATGTTTGTCAAATACGGTCTATCACACAAATATATCAACTTCCATCACTTAAAAACAGACAAATTTGTTGAGTAGTACAGATTGCCACTTAGAATTGCATCACGTGCCATTGGTTGCCGACTCCTTCTCTAGAACTACAACTCATTAAGTTCATAAGGTAAGTCATTTTTTTCAATTCCTACTATTTGCTCACAATCTCTATATATTTATTTATCTTGGTGGAATTTTCGATCGTTAATAAAATACATTTTAAAGCGCTCAATTGAGCAGAAATTTTATATACAGGATTATTTTGGATGACAATACAATAATATAATAATAATTAATAAAAATTAATTGATTAAAACTAATTATTTAAAGAATTACAAATACAACCACGTTGCCATCATTTTTGGCGATTTGTGTCAAAACTTGAAAATGTTTTTTTCTCACGTGTTAAAGTATTAAGTTGAACTGAAATTTATATACACGATTCTTTTGGATGACAATACGATACTTTAATGATAATTAATAAAAAATAATTGCCACCTAATGTTGTGATTCTGTCATATGTATATACATATTTATATTTATATTAATTATGATTATTTAATAAAAAGTAGCTAAAAAATAAAATTTTTCTTTGTTGATCTAAGTAGGAATTGACTTAAATTTTTTTTTATATATTACACACACACACACTCTTTTTTAAGTGAGCAGTACTCCGATCAACGAAGAAATCTAATTTTTTGTTTTTTATGTGCTCATCTCTTTCTTTATTTTTATTTTTAATGCACTTTTTTTCATACCCGGCGTATAACGCGCTCCCTTAAATTTTGATCTTATTTTTTGTTAAAAGTGCGTGTTATACGCTGTATTTTAGGGTAATAAGTTTGCTCAATATTGTGTAACTTGCTACATTAATATATTACAAAGAACTAAAAAAATTTTTTAAAGAAATTACTTCTGTTATAGTAATGATTTTTTTTCTGGGGAAATATTTTTAACGGCGTTAAAATTAACTATAATTTATAAAAATTAGTTAATTATATTGTTCCATTTAGTAATCCAATGATCGCTGTTCTAAGTCAAAAATTGCTTACTATACACAAATTATTCATTATTTACTATAATAAGTTATTTCAAGAGGAATAATTTTTTTTTCAACATATAAAATCATTTTCTTGGAAAAAGAATTAGAACGTTTTTTCCCCCCATTTCAATTTTTTTTCTTATTTGCAAAGAAAAAAAGCAACAGGGAAATAAAGTAATAACTAAAAAAAAATAAAAACCGGTAAATGTTAAAGATAATTTTTTTTTGCAATAAATTTTTGCTAAATAATGAAGTTTGTTTATATATCTTTAATATATATTTGTAGTGAGTGCTGAGATACGACGTAATTCGAAAAACCACACGACTTTATTTTTATTCATTGTTAGATGATATTTGTTTGCAATTAAATTGTACAAAAAATAAATTTGTAAAATATAACACCTGTTTTATTAAATCCAATAATTGTACTTCCACTCGAGTACTTTTATACATAAACCAAACGATATGTCACTCGAGTACTTTTATACATAAACCAAACGATATGTCACTCGAGTACTTTTATACATAAACCCAAACGATATGTCACTCGAGTACTTTTATACATAAACCAAGCGATATGTCACTCGAGTACTTTTATACATAAACCAAACGATATGTTAATTAAAAATTAAATCACGAGGCTTGATCAAAAGCGCATTTATCAGTGTTCAACGCGTATGCAAAAAATTCTGAAGTTTCAGCCCCATAATATTATTGTAAAACTCTTTTTGTGTTCCTTGCATTGTGAACATATATATCAGCTCACAATTAATGTTAATTATTCAGCATTTTTGAAAGGAATTAATGGTTGTATAGAATTATACGTAAGTGTTTTCTCAAATTTTGAATTCAAAGATTTCTCTCTTTTCTTTCATTTCTAATTGTAATTGGCATTAATAATACATACAGGGGTGTTTTGAGGCATGGGCCAACTGGGCCCAGGGCTTAGTTTCATTCTCGACTCTGTCTCGAGAAGATCATGATCCGCGCGCGCGTATAACTTTAATGGTTAAATATTATTCCCATACATATTCTCCAAAAATAGGGAATTTCAAACTGTATGTCAACTGACAAGAGTGATAAGACTTTATTATATGATGACCGCTGTCCATATTTAGTTCTAGACCTAATACCATTAAAAATCATTCAACTCATTTAGTCGAAATACAGCCATCGGTTGAGCCAGTTTATGACCTAGGTTTTTGAAATTGTGATTCTTGCACATTTATTTGTTTCAAATTACCTTTTGAAAGAGTATTTGACAATACATTCTATATACTGTCTACTTTTAAAGATCTCGTATAGGGCCTACTTTTGAATAGGGGCCCAAAACCTCAAAAAATTAAAATTTCTCTGGACGCAGGGCTTGAAAGAGTCTATGGACATTCCTGGATACATATACACTTATAAGCAATTTAATCCTTAAATAAAACCCCATATTTTACACAAAAATAATTCTTAAGTTTTTATACTGTTTATCACAAGTGTTATGTACTAATAACCGCAAAATCCGGCGTAAAAATCACACCTATACTTTCAAGCTGCAAATTTTAATTTTTAGGTATATTTGCCGTATAACGCGAATACCCTTTTTTACGAAGAGATCATAAATGTCCGTGCTCAATGCTCTTATGTTTTGAAGTCATTTATTCGATGCATTATTCTAAGCTAGGGGGAAAAAGTATATTTCTAGAACTACAACCCATTAAGTTCATAAAGGATATCATTTCTTTTTTAAAAAATCAGTATTTCGATAAATGTAGAAGTCTAATTTTTTTCTATTCTCATCTTTTATTTTAGTTTTAAAGCACTCATTTTTATACCCGGCGTATAACACGCACCCTTAAATTTTGATTCTATTTTTTGTGCTAAAAGTGCGCTTTATACGCAGGATTTTGGGTTACTAAAATTTTTCTTGACTGTTGCGTTACGGCTATAATTGTAAAAATGAGAGAAATTCACTAATATATATATGTTCGGGAAATTCTAGCGTATAAAAGGATTTACAAAACTTACAGAAGAATCTTTTTTTCGAGCTTCTTGATAAATGTTTTGCTCATTATTCCGTTTTATTGCCTTTTCCTTTTTTCGATATTTTTGTTCTCTTGGAAGGCGTTCTCTTATCTCTAGAGGTACGCTTGCCATACTTTGAGAACCAATATCTTTATATATATAATTCTTCTGTACGTGTGTATGTGACTGAGCTCCTTCTAAACGGCTGGACCGATTTCGATGACATTTTTGGTGAGGGTTCAAGTGAATTTGAGAATGGTTTCGATTCACAATTCGGTCCGATATAGCAATTAGTCAAAAAGATATTAATTAAAAATCTTAAAATGCATAATTGTTTCATTCCTGTGTGTTGTTTGTTCCGCTAATGTGCGGCAAGAAAAAAAAAGAAATAAGAGGAGGCAATTTTGTTTTTCGCACGGCCAATTATATATTGCGTGTCCAAGGGCAAACCATCGCATTTGTTTGTTTATATCCCTCAAGGATTAATCAAAACTATTAGGCATTCAATGGCATTACGATAAATTTATTTATTGTGCATTAAAAATGAACCTGTTATGAATATATATATATATATATATATATATATATATATATATATATATATATATATATATATAAAAACACCGATTATATATTTTATATATATATATATATATATATATATATATATATAAAGGGTGTTTTTTTAGAGGTATAGAACTTTAAATTGCAATAAAATAACGATGTATTATTCGATTGACATGAATCTTTTTTATTCGATAGATAATCTTGTGGCATTGCATTTTAAATATGATTTCTGGCATAGGACTGCCACGGCTGGCTCGGATGTAGTCCAATCTGGACGTCCAATTTTCGATGACTTTTTCCAACATTTGTGGCCGTATATCGGCAATAACACGGCGAATGTTGTCTTCCAAATGGTCAAGCGTTTGTGGCTTATCCGCATAGACCAATGACTTTACATAGCCCCACAGAAAATAGTCTAGCGGTATTAAATCACAAGATCTTGGAGGCCAATTCACAGGTCCAAAACGTGAAATTAGGCGGTCACCAAACGTGTCTTTCAATAAATCGATTGTGGCACGAGCTGTGTGACATGTTGCGCCGTCTTGTTGGAACCACAGCTCCTGGACATCATGATTGTTCAATTCAGGAATGAAAAAGTTAGTAATCATGGCTCTATACCGATCACCATTGACTGTAACGTTGTGGCCTTCATCGTTTTTGAAGAAGTACGGACCAATGATTCCACCAGCCCATAAAGCGCACCAAACAGTCAGTTTTTCTGGATATAACGGTGTTTCGACATACACTTGAGGATTAGCTTCACTCCAAATACGGCAGTTTTGTTTGTTGACGTAGCCATTCAACCAGAAGTGCGCTTCATCGCTAATCAAAATTCGCATATGAAAATCGGGAACAACGGCAATCTCGTTTTGGGCCCATTCGACGAATCTACGCCTTGCTTGATGATCGTTTTGATGAATTGCCAAACCAAACTGAGAATAAATCACTTGACAGCTGTTAAATCAGTCACCATCTTGGAAAGTAATGCCAACTTAAACTTCCATACCTGAAAAAAAAACACTCTTTATATATAGCTCGATTGTTATCTTTTTTTTCATTTAATTAAAATATGTTTAAGTTTCTATTCAGAATAGCTTCTACTACATTCAACTTAGTTCATAGTATACACTTGCTGACCCGCAATCGATTGGTCGAACTGTGGTAACTGTGCGTGAGATGACATCAGGTATTGTAATAACTTTTTTAAAATAAAATTTTCATCAAAACGGTCTAGATTAGCACAACTTGTTCAAAAAAGTTTGAAATTTTCGGATTTAAGACATATGTACAGGACAACATCTGTCGGGTCGCTAGTATTACATAATAACATTTCTCGTTATTATAATATCCTGATATATAAGAAATGACCTCCAAAACTTGAAATGAAAACTCTATAATATAAGAAGGGGTTTATATATAATCGAGAATAAAGGTCGTTCGCATTTTATGGAAAACAATTTTGATAATTAGTTTTTATTTATAAATGCCGTACTTTTAGTGGTGATGTGCTTCTATCCAATAGCCATGATTCTTAACAATAGCTCTAGCTCGAAATTTTATGTACTTAGTACTGTCTTGCCATTTTTACTCCATTCCTTTTGAGCCATTTTCCAAATTCCGCTCATGAGGATGAGGCTTCGTGGTCATGCTTTCATTATTATTTTCACCTGTAGACGTTTTTTCCTTTTGGGTTTTCTGTGTTATAAATATCTTTTTGTTTAAATGCAATAACCGAGATTTTTACACCGCTCAATAACTTCTTGATACCAGTATTCCTCGTTGGAAAGCGCAGTTATGTAACCTTCCACCCAACTATCCATTTTAGAAGCCATGTTTAAAATAAACCTTTTATTTTACATTCCAATCAAAAGAAAACATTGGCAGACGATTATTCTGAAATACCTGAAATTTTATCGCGAAATACAAAAGAGAAAATAATTTACAAAATCGTTTCCATAAAGTATAAACGACCTTCTGTAAAAGCAAATTGATTGCTGGAAACTCTTATAACGAAATCTTGGAAGGAAAAAAAGGAAATTCCCAAGAATGAACATTCCCTTTTGCTTTTTAAATATTAAAATAAATAAATAAGAAAAAAGAAAGAAAGAAAATCAAGACTTAAGATAGAAATCTAAATATTTTTCAAAATATCCAATAAAAACATAAGTCAATATTTAGAAATAAACTTGTAATCAATATTGAGAACTGTAAACATTGCACTGAAAACTAATTAAAGTAACAGAAGAAATACTAGAGAGCCTAATGGCAAAAATCTATATTTTTAAAAGTATTGAGTACAAAAAAAGTATTAAGAAAGAACTAATGAATGTGAAATTAATCACTGAACATTAAATTTATTAGCGTATTTTTATGATAAATGAAAAATTAAATTTAAAATAAGAATTGCATTTATATATTTTTGGAATGAAAACATTCTTGAGATTTTACTTACTCATAAAATCGATCTTATTAACATAGATGAATAAAATGTATTGTAATTATTACCATATTTACTGGAATCTAAGACGCGCTTTTTTACAATGTTAATGTTACTGGAAATAGGGTGCGGCTTAGAATCGAATGGGAAAAATTCAGTGAATGGGGCAATCAGAGCAATTATAGTTTCATGTATGTATTTAAAAGTTTATAATACTAGTAAAATAACTAATTATTCCCTTCTTATTAGTTCTCATTTTAAATTTATTTCAATTTCGTAAAATTGGCTATCGAAAAACCCTCTTTACACATTTTTCATTTTCCACAAAAACGTTGAGTATTTGGGAGACGGCTTAGATTCAAATAAATATGGTTTATACCGTTAAAAATTACACAATATTATCCATCTTTTATTTATGTTTCCCAACTTTTTCTAAGACTCAGAATAAAAGAATAAGAGTTTCACCACATGAAAAAAAAACAGAAAAGAAAAAAACCTAACTTACGTAATAACGGAAATGTTTAAACAGTTTCTATATTTCCGAGGGCGATCATACTGTTTGATGAGAGAGTGAAAAAATATCAAATGCAAAAAACTCCCTCCCTTTTAAAAAAAATTCCAAAGATTCAATGACCAAACAATGCAACAATCTAAGGAGGGAAAGGGATTATATATGACGAAAGCGAGAAATGCCATTGTTTTTCATTTTCTGAAACAAAGAACTTTTTTTTTCTATAATTTTTATCCTTCCCTCTTTTTTTTTAAGACACTCCATTTTTTCTCACTGAAGGCAAATTAGAAAACACTTTCAGATAATAAGTGAAACATGAAAAAACCTCTCTCCATTGTGTCTTTATGAAAAGGAACTATACCCCAAATTACCACCTCTTATTTTAAAGTGAAAATTGAAGTGGCAGTGAAAACAATAACGAGATGTGAGAGAGGTAAAAAAAAATCCCTACTTTTTAAATTGAAACCAGTACGGAGGGAAAAAAATCCATGTGAAAAAAAAAGTAAAAAGAAAAGCGAATATGTATTTAAAAAGCTGAGTTTTTAAAAGCTAAGCAAGCAATCGGAACAATAAATTGGCATGCTTCCGATGGGTTTTTCTTGTTTTTATTACCATTATCAATGCAAAGCTGGAAAAAAAGGGAAAAAAGAAAGAAAAAAGAGGGTGGGGGAGCCCGAAAGACAAAATAATTTTTAAAAAGATAAAAGAGATGATTAACTGATTTAGCCCACACTTGCACACAAAGGAGAAACAATGATGGCGTGGTTTCAGGGGAAAAAAAGGATTTTTTCCTCACATTAAGGAAACAAAAGGGAAGGGATTGCGAAAGAGAGGGAAAAAAATTGTGTTTACATTTTAAGTACCTTTAAACGATGTTTAATAAAAGATCGCGAAAGTGTGTTTACTTTGAAATAGATATCAATTAAACGAGATAGCGAACTATATTACAAATATAACACTTCAGATTTAGATCAGCTGTTTGAACTTGTATTGTTGCTTTGATTCCAATATTTCTTCACAATTAATCTGTTTTAATTACTTTATTTTTCACTAGCGCACTTTTCATTTCTAAGGAATTAACAAATGCTCTAGTTAATAAATCCACACAAGAACAAATTGATATGTTATTTCAAAGCTGTTTATCCAATTTAAGGAAACAGGATAGAAATCACATTGCTGCAGAATGGGCTCAATTCATGAAGTCACATGATAAAAACAAACACGTGTTTTCCATTGAATTCAATACAAACATTAAACTAATTGTACTTGTTGTTCTATTTGTAAAACTCAGATAAAATTTCAAATTTCATATTTGGGTAAAGATGTTTAAATGTTATAAAAATATATTTCTAAAAAAGATTTTTTTGAGTTAAAAAAATCAAATCTTATGTTTATACTTTTAAATAAAATGCATTTTGTATACATATGTACTTTTTAAGAGAAAGTTTCTGCAAAGAGCAAAACTTGGCAACACCGGAGCAAGTGAACTCATTAGCTGGAAACACTAGATAGTTTTTATCGTGTGACTATGACGTCGCATGAGTTTTTAAATTGATTGGCTAGCATCGCGTGGCTTTCACTATCATATGATGTTATAGTCACAGGAATTGAGCCCATTGAGTGGAAAAGGAAAAAGCAGCCGATGACTCCAATCAGGCCCACTTTTCCGCTTAGGCACATGCCTAGGGTGCAAAAGATTTGGAGGCGCAAAAAAATGGAGGGCGTAAAAAGAGAAAAAAATTGAAATTACGACGAACGTACTACCACCTAATGAATCATGAGAGAAGTATTTCTATCCTTAAGAAAATAAAGACTGAAAAGAGATCTACTATGGAAAAAGAAATGCTTAACAGTTTGAAGTTGCTCTGTGCTCAAAATGATATTACGATTGATATTGATTACAATGATGTCATTAATGATTTTGTAATTATCAAAACTAGTAGAAAACCTTCGTTGTGCAAGCGCCATGAGAGTGACTCAACAAAGAAAAAGGATGTTTAAAAGTAAAATATAGTAAAACTATAAGCAAAGAAAAAGATGAGAATAAACAAGTTGAAAACATTTCATACAATAACGTGTACTCTATATTGTAATTGCAAACGATTTCATTAATTGACTGTACTAATTTACAAAAAGAGGGTCCATGATTCCATAAGCTAAGAAATGAACAAGAGTGGCAAAAACAAGTTACTACCCTTTCCTTACGGCTTACGGTTGTCAGTCCAGGACACGGTGGGTCCATTAGTGGTGGGTAATGGAAAGATTCCCCAAAGAGTAAAAACAAATAAAAGAGTCTGAATAAAGGTAAAATCCCTCCCAAACCAAAACTGGCAAGGTAAAAATTGAAGGAGGGGGAAATGCTCTGGAAATTGTGGGGGGAGGTGGGGGCGTAACAATTTAAAGTGCCTAGGGCACCGGTGAGGTTGAAAATGACCTTGCCTCTAATTACTTCAATAATATCAATTTTAATAATGGACAATGATGAATAGAAGATTACACGAAGACAATTAGACGTATATACACAGAGATATATTATAGCAGATTATTTACAACACTGCAAAACGCACTCGATATAAAAAAGCTTTAAAACATTCCATAAATAGCTCTTCAGTGCAGTTCCACTAGCATGGACTCAGATAAAATCTTTCTCCCTCTCTTATCACAGCCACCGCACGAACAGATTCTGATCTCGATTGAACTGTCTTCTGAACTGCCTCGACCTTCGTTGCAAAAGTCTATCTAGTCTGATGAAAATTTCTATAAGGGTCTATCCTTGAGCCTTCTCGAGGATTCCACGGCGATATCATATTTTTCACCAAAATTGTTGCCAGTAGTGATAAAGTCGCTGGTCTATTAACCCTGGTCACATTTTCTGTGGTTGTCATAATCTTATTTTTAAGTTCTCGCTGGGAAGCGAACATTGCCTGTAAAACTCAGTTTTCCCACAAGGAGAGTATTGCAGCAGGGAAAAAAACAACAACAACATGCATTACATGTTTCAATATCAATTTTGCTTTAGGTATAATTCATAATTCCGATAGAAAATTTTGTATCATTTTCAAAAAATATAAGACCAGAGAAGAAGCTTATAAAAGATTTCAGTTTAATTATTCAAATGCTGTGATAGAATTTAAGAGCTTGACTATTTTATTTACCAATTAACCCTCGAACAATGGTACTTTGAAAATCATAGAAGGCTTATAGGATCCTTTACATTTTTTGAGGGCATCGAACACGCTGTACAACTTTATCGTGAATAAAAAATGAGATTTTTCTTAAATGTATTGAGACTTTTAATTAATTAATTAATGATTACATCTATAGCTTTGATATCTATACCTAACTTTTCTTAATTTTATGACATTGCTGCAACCTCTTTTTTTGCTACTCAGCATTTCATTATTTTGAAATAAATAACGTATATAAATTTTCCAAATTTTTTTAATGCTTTTTCCTTCTCCAAAAGTATGATTAAGTCTGACAATATAAAAAAACTATTAACCTCATAATTACAAAGTTGTTTTGTACGTATGAAAATTATTTCAAGAAAAATGTATGTACTTTTGCAGCGGTTCTTAAATTTTCTATCGCCGTGGCCTCCCCTAATGGATCAGCCTGACACCACAACCGTATGATTTTGAACCCTCTCCCTGACTCCCAACACATGACTGAGTGATTTAACCCTTTATCTACCGCAGTATGATTTACTGCAGTTTTTTACATGCAAAAAAAATTTTTTTTTTGAATCACTGCATTGAAAATTAAGGGATATATTTAAACAAATTTATTACAAAATTTAATCCATTAGAATTAATTAATTAATTAAAGATATTTAACTCTAAAATTAATTATATACACTGTTTTCTTAAAATAAATAGTCAAATCGTTTTCTAAGATCTTCCTTAACATACAAAAAAAAAGACACCTTTCACATTAACTATTTTTTCGGAACAAAAATGACAATCTTCGCAATCCGCTACAAACGCCGTCAGCTAAAAACGCAATTTCTGCTCTAAAACTATTCGCCTTCCCCGCTAAAATACTCATTCATAGAACCTGTGCTGCAATATATCTTGGAAGAATGGATTCAAAAGAATATTCCTCCTAAGTATTGTCAGAGTATTCACATAAAAATGGGTATTCTGTGTGATTTTAAAGTGAGTGGTACTTATAAGTACCGTCGGTAGATAAAGGGTTAAGAAGGAATTTAATCGATAGCATAAAGTTTATTTTGATTTATTGCGATGATCAAGTTGTTAGAATGAATCTGTTCTTCTAGGTCAGAATTCTCAAATTGTAGCAAAACTAATTGCATCTCGATTATATAGATAACAGAAGTAGATTAATTCAATATTTTTTGGGAATCAAAACGAAAATGGTATACATATAATCAAGATTTTTATATAATCCTAGTTATATAAACCTTATATATAATGACATTTACTAACATTTATTAATTTACGAATTTTACAAAAATATAATAAATTTAGATACACTATAAGTTAAATTGGATTTTATTCCTAATTTAGAAGAATTTTAAAAATGGATTAATTTTGGCAAAGAAAATTAAATTTTTTATCCACAATTCCTCTTGCAATTCCTCTTGAAGGTCCTTTTATTGCATTCTAAGGCCTTCGGAATAATTTTATGATTATCAGTGCACAGAAAAGATCGCACTTCAGAAAGACGTATATATACGTCCAGGGAAATCAACACTTTAGCTGAGAGATGTTTAGATATGCCGGTGGTACTTAAGAATTCACATAGTAGTTTTAGCATCGTATAGTATTATTGAATTCAATAAACTGTTATTGTATGAAGGGGGCTCGATGAAAATTATGATTGAATATTGGGTGGCGAATATTGAAACTTTGGGAAACACCGGTTTAAGATAATAAAGATATTTGTGAACAAAGAATTCAGAATCTTTGCACTAAAAATTCGTCAGTAACAGTAGCAAGTGGGAGAGATGAGTGTTCAACTCCCACGCAATCAACCACAAGATTTTTAATTTTAGCTTAAAGATTACTTTTTGGTGCTTTTATTTACGAGTTTTTTTAGAAATATACTCCCTCTTCACCCATAAAGTCTGTGTTCGCTACTGGTCTGTATCTGTGTAATCAGATAACTGCTAATAACTATAAAAATATCGATTTAATTGCGTTTTAAAAAATTTCTTCGAGTACGTTGACTGTTTAAAAATTTCATCCGGCAAACATTAAAAAGTAATACGTCTTTCATTAAAAATTTAATTACATGTGAGTTCGAAAAACACCATTACAAAATTTTCACCAAAGAAGGTTGAAAAAGTGCACTTTAGAAAAGTCACGTTTTTAAATAAATTGCTAAAGTTCTATTTTCGCTCATTAATCAAAATCCGCACCGAATTTTAAAACATTTATTTCTTATTTTTACCAGCTTTTTATCCACAATGCTAAATTATCAAAAATGACATATTATATGCAAGGCACACACACACAGAGAAAAAATTTCCACACAAAACTCATTAAGGGCTTAACAAACTTCCAAAAAGCGACATATACATGTATTCGAAATTTAATTAATACTTACTACGAATTTTTTTTATACCTCCCCAAATAGTCATTGGTAAAATTTCATTTTGGCTAGATAATGACTCCAGTAAATGCGATTCTAATCCTATAGCCGTGACACTTTTTGACACGGATATTAAAGCCTCGTTCGCTTACAAACGGCGAAAAGTTTTAATGATTTTGCCCCCCGTCTCCAAAAACTTCCCCATTGAAACCCGTGTAACTTTCAGCCGTTGCAATTCTTGGGGAAAAATACGGATTTTTCTGCTACACGAGAGAAGAGGAGTGGGAAAAAAATATCTATCTACTTCGGTAAAAATAAACAACAAAAAGTTTATACCGATTATGCTGCTCATATTTAAACTCATAATTAGATTAATTTAACGACAACCGTAACTGCCAAAGCATAGGTGGCACTGGAAGGTAAAAAAAAAAGGGTCATTCATTTTTAATAAAACGGTTATATTTCACTGGAGATAATTAATGTTCTTGTGCGGAATTATAACGTTCGGGGAAAAATAAGTTCAAAAAGCGAGACCAGATGATAAAGAAAAACTGCTACCCTTCTCCCCCCTTCAAAAGCCCTACTATTTTTGGCACGCTTCCCGCTTTCCTCCCCCTCACCATCGCTAGATCCACCTTCCTCCCCCCCTCTAAATTGTGATGATATTTTAATTATTTCTCTGGTGCGAGCCACAGCCTTATCAAAACGCATTTTAACGAAATTGCTGGCCAAGGCAGATGATGAAAAACAAAGAAGTTACTGCACATTTTCGATAGAGCAGAATTGCCTTAAAAATTACGATAGGGGGCCATTTTTAGAGGAAGGTACACAGGCCGTGCCGTTCAGCAGTTACTTATTTTTCCCGCGAACTGATACTTAAAATGAGTTGCAATTTTTCAGGTCGCAGTGTACTGTACAGTCGAGAGCAGTAAAGCCATTTTCCCGTATCTTGTAAAATACCATCGCTCTTATAGACGCAGTTCACTGGAACCGTAGACAGTTCAGAGTAGGTGTTAATGGACGTGTCGGGGGCAGCACTTAATATTCTTGGCAACACTGGAGGTCCGTTGAAGCTGTTTTATGTGCTCTTGTCTCAGAATCGGATTTATGAGTCGAGAGATTTCGAAAAGCGGTGTGTTTTGAAAATATCTAGATGATTTTAGTGGGAGGAAAAAAAGTGTTTGTAATTTGTGTTGTGTTAGATAAATTAATTTATTGGTAGTTATATTCAAAGAGATTCATAAAACTGTCCAGCCGTAAATTTTGGATACTCAAGCGTATGATGGACCGATTTGCCATACTAATGTATTAGGACGGAAGGGGGGAGGTGTTCTTTTGCGCATGACTTTGGATACCTGGATATGCATTTGTAAATTTGTGTTATGTAGAAAAAGTTTTATATTAATAGGAAAAAAAAGGTATAGATAAAATACTTACGCAGAAATTAAACTTATACATAAAAGAAAATTTAGCATGTGGGGTATTTTCAAGCTTTTACATGGGTTTTGTGTATTCTATGCAATAAATAAAAATTTTAGAATTACAATACAATCTTCGTCAGAAAGGTTTTTTTTCTTCTGAAAAGATAGAAAAAATGCATTAACTTTGCTGTTCAAACTAAATTTTAGTCAGTACAGTTACTCTGAAACATGGAATGACTCTGAATAAAATTTAAAAAGGGAGCAAAAACATTCGAAAAAAAATTATTACAACTTTGAAAATGTTGGATAAAGAATTATAGATTATTCCATTTGTGGTCTTATATATTTTATTAAAAATGAATTTTAATATATTTTCTTTTTCCTTTCTTGAAATAGCACTTTCCTATATGAAGTATATAGATAAGCTACGAGTTTATTGGGTAACTGATAAAGTAATAAATTAATATACATTGTATACTGTTTTTAAAACTAGAAATAAAATTTATTGTATCTTTAAGTATTCGATGCTTTGAATTTTTCATTTTGCTTTTGCTTCTGGTTCCCCCTCTTTGGATATTGCAGTAATTAATATAGCAGCATTGTGAACTGACACAAAAATATTTCTGAGCAAACTACTATTAAATTCATTGATAAAGGTATAGTTTATAAAAAAATATTATTATCATTCTAAGCACTTTCATTGAATCTGTTTTAAAAAACAGAGATTTGATTGAATTTATTTTGAATAACTGATTTTGGAGGAGTAACATTGAAGAGAATACAAAAAGTCAACCAACAACAAATAAATACCACTGAATGTAACAACTTGGCCAAAAAAATTATTCTTTTTTTGTGAATTATCGTTGAATTATTTAGTTTTCTTTTTAAGCCCACATAGAGTCCTAAAAATGACAAATATATCATTTTTCTTTTTGCATTTTGAAGTGATTTTTACCGTTGGGGAGCTAAGCTTTTCAAATTTTTTATTTGATATCTAATTAATTTTAAAGATTTTTAAAGTTTTTTGAAGGCTATTCTCAAAAACTGTACCTTTACCCACTTTAAATGCATTTTTCTTCGACTTCTTTGCCAATGCAAGTGTTTTTTTAATTCACAAGGTATTTTTACCTGTTTTAGATAAAGTATTGAAATATTTTGTAGATACTTTCATATACACTTGTATTATAAGTATTAGTATGTTTTTAGGTAGAGAATATAATTACATTTTTAGAAAAAGTGTCAGTGTTGATCACTGTCGTAGCTAGCTCTGAGGAAGCCCTATTTCAAAATTCCTTCGGGACCCTTTTTTAGATATGGGAGTCCTGTTAATGGGACTGTAGATACACATGTTGGGGTCTTTGTAACTTGGGGGCCCCGTATCATTGATACGGCTGATACGGCGGTAGCTACACCCCTGGTGTTGATGTTTTTAGAATTATAATGTTTTATTCGAGCTTTCCTATGAATATATTTGTTAAAATTCAGTACATAAAAAATAGATTTTCAATTCTCTACTAAATTTTGTTCCCAGTAAGTCAAGAAAAGGAAATCGCTTGAAATAATTGAAAAAAAAGTATTAACAATTAAGTATTTTATAAAAATTATAAAGAACTTTAAAAAAGTTTTAATTTTAAAATGTTTGGCAAAAAACGAGTTTATTTCATAAAAAAAACCAATTTAATAATATAATTTGAAAAACAATTATTAATTTCTTTTTAATTTTATTGTCCCCCAAAATATTTTTGAAAAAGAGTAGTACTGTGTCATCTTAAATGAATTATAATAAACTTGATTTATAATGAGAGAGCTTTTGTGTGTGAGAGTGTGAGTGGCATAAATACACCGTCTTACTGGGTTTTACTTAATTCAGAACATCAGAGCGACATCAGTTTTTTTTACAAATAATTACCTTATTTATTTTACTCTCTTTTGTTTAATATCTATTTTTTATCACTTTTTGTTCCTTTTTCTTTTTTACAATTTCAATTTTTACTTTGAACAACAGATTGCTTTTTGGAAGGTAATTTAAGCAATCTCTTAAAAACACTCATATTTTACGTACAAATATTTATATAGCAAAACAGGCGGAAACTTGATTATTATTTTCGCAAGAACTATTCACTAGTATGCTCAATTATGGCACCATTTTAAGAGAAAAACTTTGTTTTGCGGGTGCGGATTCATGCCAACTTCCGTTCCGATGTAACTGAGGATGGTTGTCTTTTGGCAAAAGGCATGTTCCGGTGCATTTAAGAGAAATAACATCGCAACAAACAAATCAAAAAACAACAACCCCTGCCGCTGCAAAAACGATCCAAAACATTCCAAACCAAAAACAGAGAAAATTAAAACTTTGTGTGCGGGTTTTCAACAGCGGAGAACATTCAACCTTTTGTTTGGGTGGGATTGCTAGGAAACAATCAATTTCATTTACAACGTTCATCGTTTTTATGAAAAGCCTAAAGGTTATATGCAATGAAAAGCTTTTCCAGAAGTTTAACGCTTTTGGTCTTATCATTCTTTCCGGCTTCCTGTCCCTCCCCCCTCCAAAAACCAAGGAACCAAAGGGTTAGATCTCTCCGCTGCGGGACGTTGCTAATTTTGATTTTGTTTCCACCGCCACCAAATTGGATAAACTCTCTTTTTAATGAAAAAAGGAGGAAAAAATTTCGCCATGCCTCTCGAAAACAATGGAATGGAAATGCGAGAAACCGTTTTGCAATTTCGATGCCGACGTCAGGTTTTGGCGCTTTTTTTTCACACCAGTCGTCGCCGAAAGTACGACGAGAAAAATGTCAAGCCTTTATCTGTGCATGAGGAATGATCTCCAGTAAAACGAAAGAGTACTTTTTGGTTTTTGCTGCTGGAAAAGGCTGAAACTGTGATAGGGCAAAAGGAGGATTTTTGCTTCTCTTCCTCTTTTTATCAGGGAGAATAGTTTTACCTATTTTTATCGTACCTCTCTCATCAATTTAGAACACAGAAGGTGCGAAATCGTGGTTCGCCGTTTATTCGTAGATACAGCGTTTCTAATTTTCGAGTTATCCAGCATTTGTCATTTCATTCTCGTCCCAATAAAAAAAAATTTGTTCATTTTTCTCCATTTCGAAGGAATGAATGTGAAGAAAAAGAACTGTATCTGTATGATAACATTTAATAATGCTGAGCTAGATCATCATACATCATTTTGCAATTTACCTTTAAAAGAACTTTTTAAGTTGTAAAAATAGTACAATTGCAATAATGATAAGTCTGATAGAAACGATGACGCTAACGGAAAAGAAAACACGTAATACAATACAAAAGTATGGACTAATGTGTTCGCAAAAAATTAAATTAGTTTTTATATCTGATCATTTATATATGTTCACGAAAACTAAACGAATATTTTCACAAAAACTTTTGTATGAAAACCACAATCGTGAAAATTGTGAAGCAAGAATAAATCATTTGATAAAATATCATCATTTTTTTAAAATTTATTTAAAAAAAAATTTTTTTCTGAAAAAAAAATTGGATTGGGTTTTTTGATTGAATTTAAGAAAATGCAAGCAATTAATTTTTCACAGCAAAAAAAATAAATAAATAAATCTACAACTCTGGCCTTAACTATGCAGTTACCGAGACTTCTATTCTACATCTTTAGATTTAGAGCAATAAAAAGTTGATAAGCCTAAATAAAATTATATTCCTTTAATACCCAGCCCGCACGTTTGTTCTGGAACTCTCAACGTTCCAGGGGGATGCAATTTCTTTTTTTTTTTTTTTTGTCTTTCTGGTGCCATTGGGGTCAGTATAGTGTTAATAACCAGAAGAATGTCATTTAAATGAATTTTATTTGTAGAACAAGCTTTTTAAAAAGAGGATATATAAATACATTCTACAATTGAAAAGGACAAACTATAAAAGAAAGATAAAAATTGTTTTACAATTGAAAAATATAATACACACCATAGAAATATTCAAGAGCAAAGCCTTCTAGTTTCAAAGTTATAGGTTTTCTCTTCCTGATTTTATTACAATTTAATCGTCATGACGTTTTCATTGAAATAGCATAATTTTATTGAAATAATATTTCACGGATATATGAAATACGTCCATGAAATCCATATCTAAAAGTAAAAAACAATGTATGGTAAAAAAAGAAGGGAAATCTACGTCGGAAGAAAGTTTTGTTTCATTAATTTAACTATTACTATTACAATCTGATAATACAACACTATTCTATAAATGTTGAAACTACCAAATAAGATTTCGAAATATTTATTATTTCTAACAAAATGTATATATATTCCCAACTGAATTATTTTTCAATTAAATTTTTTTTTCATTGTCAGCTAGAGAAATGTAAATCCAAAAAACTGGAAAAAATTATTAATGGATATAACGTAATTTAAAAATAAAATTATGTATGCATTATTTTTTTTAATTGAACAGTTAAAAACAAGTTACGATTACTCTTAATCAAAAAATACATTTTTGCTTTTAAATATTTTTTTATACAAAAATTCTCTTTTCATAGATGCATAATTACGTGAAAACAAAAATTCATTTTATGATCTGCTGATTATTAAAAAATTTCGTTTTGAAATTAATAATTAAAAGAACGCGTGGAATTCTATTCATGTTTGTTTTGAATTTCCACACCTATTTGTTCACACTGCATTTATTTTCTTTCATTCTTTTTTTCCTTTCTCATGCACGTATTCTTTTTCTGGAATGGAATGTGAAAATTAACTCAACTCAGTGTTTCCGAATCAGCGAACAACTGAAGTGAAGCGATCGGTCACAATCGAGTGATCATAAGATGCCGAGTGGGCGGTACTAAGAAGCCGTGACGTCACGCACTGACAAGATTTCTATTCGTGGGTCTAGGCGTTACGTTGGAAAATAAAACGAATATGGACTTCAATATCTGTTTTATTTTACGGATACATTTTTCTTTTATCTCCAATGTTTATTATGTTTGATGTTTTGTGAGAATATGCGATTTATACTGGCAATATTGTTCCATGATGTGGAACGCATTTCATGACATTTTACATCCGCTTGTATCTGTTCTTTTTAGAACTTTTTTCTTTTTTTCCTGTTCAATTCTTTTCCTTTCCTATTATTGTATTTGTTTTGTTGAAAGGATGAGTGCATATTTGACCTGTCAAATTTCTTATTAATATGATTTCTTTCTAATTTTGTTGGTTTTTTTGTTTTTCTTTCGAGAGGATCCGATTCTTTATGTGTTAAAAAAAATGGCGGATGTAATATGAGTATTCTTTTTTTTAAATAGTTTTAATTAGGAAATTAATTTCGAGCCGTTTGATGTTGGCATTTATAGTAATTTTTGGTTTTTCATTGTATTATATTTTTTTTCATCCCCCCCTTTTTTTTGATAAGTATCGAAATTTAGATAATATTAGCGTGAACACTTTTTTTTTTGTTCTTGACAATTGTGATTGAAATACTTTTTATGTTTATGATACTAAGTAAATTATATATTTTTGATAACGATTCGTCTTCCGTAGGTTAATGCTTTTGTATAATTTAGAAATTATATTCAAAAATAGTGAATAGTTTTATGTAAAACATTTTTTTATAGCAAAATCACAAATACGAAATTATTGATTTCCTCAATTAATTTTCTTACCCACTTATCAAAAATATCAAAAATTACTTATTTACATAAATTTATTACTTTATTATTAACACGATTATTGTATATCACTATTTCTTTTTATAAATGACCATAATGGCCATTATATTTATAATGGTAAACACGAGTTCTACTTTCTTTGTGATTGGCAAAGTTTTATTTTTAAAACAAAAACAATTTACATAATGTTAGAACATTTCAGCAAACTAATTATGAACATGATTGTGCTTATCTGAGGGTATATATATATATATATATATATATATATATATATATATATATATATATATATATATATATATATATATGTTGGGGCCCCGCATCGCTGATACGGCTGAAATGGTGGTAGCTACATCCCTATTGACAAATTTGTAAGGCCAGAATGCATACACAAACTGCTGAAATGTGTAAATACAACCACATTCGTTGAGCTGTGTTACTGTGGACACGTTCCAACAAAAAGAAAAAGGGAACGCAAAAGGTGGTGAAACTACCAGGGGTGTAACTACTGCCGTATCAATGATACTAGTCCTTCAAGCTACAGGACACCCAACATATAAAACAAACAAATCGTAACATGCTAAGGAGTCTCCAAATAGACCTTCTTGAAATTTTGATGCAGGACCCACAATCAGGACTATAGCTATGCCCCATTGGGAACTACACAGATATTAAAACAGTAAGAAAACCAATTTTATCGGTCAAATTGTCGACGCATATAGTTCTGAAATAGAATCAATACGATACAATCTTTGATGAATTAATTGTATGGATATTTTTAATTTAAGAAACAATTTATGCTTTAATTTTTTTTTTACATGGTTTTTAAAACTGTTTTTTTCTATTAAATCATAGATATTTTTTTTATGTACTCTTAATTGTTTTCTCCTTTTTTTTTGTTCAGTTATTGAAAATATAGAGACCTTTAAAAGTTTTTTAATGCGTAGAACAATGATTTAAAAAAAATGTAAAATGCCTTAAATAATGTATCTTATACGTAATTTAGGAAAGCGAAACTTACTTATTTCTTCTAAAAGAAGGAGTTCTTAAAGCTTTTGTTTAACAAGATGAAAATTAATTTCAAAATCAGCTTACGAAGACAAATGGAATGCTTATAAACCTGCTTTGAAGTTTTTCTTTAAGTTTTACTTTTTAAATTTTTTGATGTATTTAAAAAAAATGGATGACAAGTGTTTTGTGGAGTTGAACTACATCTAAAATAAAAACTTTTATTTACTCTTCCCGATTAAATATGACCGTGGAAATAAAAAGACTTAAAACAAAAAAGAATTCACATCATAGATAACTGTAAAATGATTGCACTTCTTCCAGTTTCTCATAGAATTAATATAGTTAAATTAATCTTTTTACAACTAAAAACTTCTGTATGACGAAGTTTTGAACAAAATGAAAGGGTTTCATTAAGGCTAATTTGATGCATTCTTAGAAGCTATTCATATTTATACGTTAAGACTTAAGAGAATGAAAATGAAATGCTTTAACACTAGTTAAACCTGTTTGAACTGTTTAATCGAAAGTAGTATAAATAAATTGTTGAAAAAATGATAAAATAGAACACAAAATTTGTTTAATCCAAACGGAATATTTATGTGCTAAATTTAGGTGACGTCATGGTCACACGATGCATGCAATCATGTGTTTTCAGCTAATTAGTTCAAGCGCTTCGTTGTTGCCAACTTTTTCTCTTTACAGAAACTTTCTCTTAAAAAGGTACTTATTCGTCAACAGTAATAACGCACATACGTATACGAAATACACTTAATTTAAAATTACATGCATAAAATAAGATTTTTTAAAAAAATTTTGAAATCTTTTTGATGAAATTATTTTATAATATTTGAGCATTTTTACCCAATTATGAAATTCGAAATTTTATCTAAGTTTTACAAATAGAGCTGTAACAACTCAGGGACTGTTGGGAGTTCGAGGAAAGATCAGTCATAGCACTTTAAACACAGTGTTATTACTATCTTCACTTAATCAACCAACACAATTAAAGGCAGGGAATGCATTCAATAATAAACGCGGAAGAGCAATCGCATAGGCTTAGTTCAACAAACATATATAAAAAAAATACTTAACTGAAGACTGGGGCGCTCTTGACTCCTACGCTTGAATTCTCTTTAAATATTTTGCAAAAACTTTTTGATTTATGTTCGTAATCTTGTTCACAATTTAATCTCTACTATTAACCGTCAACTATCAACCATCGACTATCATCGTATACTCTAATACCAACATTTAAATAGAAGTATTCATTTGCCTAAATCTCGTCTTCTTCACTGAGAAAGGTTTTCAACTGACATCACGGTTAAAATGAATAATTTTACCCAAGAGGAATAGTAAAAGATTCGTGGATAGACCCGTTACAGAACAACAATTATAAGTTAATGAGATGTACAGGAAGCAAGCAAAGTATGATTGAAGTAATAAAACATATGCGATTCAATTTTGCTGAATTGAGAAATTAAAAATGTCCTCATAAAACGTTTTGTTCCATTTGCTTAAATACAGTCGGACCTCTGTATAACGAAGTCGCTAAATCCCGGAAAAAAGTTCGTTATTTGGAAAATTCGTTACATAGAAGAGCTCATTCTTTAATATACTATGTAAACCACATAAAACACATTTTAAATTCATAAGCTCTGTGTATTAAAAAAAGTAGTTAATCACACATTTTTTTAAAATTAGTATATGTTTATTTTATAAATCTTATCCATAAAAAAAGAAAAGAAAAGAAAGAAAGAAAAACTACAAGGAAAACAAGAAAAAAAAATGTTGAAGAATGCACAGTACTTTAAATATTAAGAAAATAATTTTTTATTAAAATTAACGAATTTTAATAACATTTTCTAATTTAAAACATACAAGTAATATTAAACAAACTGTATTTATAACTACAACATTGGGCCACGAGACAACTCCACTGAGGATGAAAGGGGATATCGAAGATGTTTCTAGTGAACTAGACAATGGAGGTTAAAGGTTACACTTTTTGGATGAAACGTTCAGAACTCTATTGCTCTTGGCGAGTTAGGTTCTAATAAAACCAGTTCAAGATTTATGACCACCATAAAACGTGTTAAAGAGAGAATATCTTGAAATGTTCAGAAATACTTTTAAAATAGAGAATTTAATTCGTTAGATAGAAAATGTACTTCGCTATAGATAAGTTATTTTACGAAGAAAATCGTGAAATGTTCCAGTTTCCAGGAAAAAGTTCCATGTATAGAAAAATTCGCAATATAGAGGTTCGACTGTATATCAGTTATTTGGTGAATGATGTTATGTTAAGTGTTACTGCTAAAAATTTTATGAATTAACGAAAGAAAAATGTTGTAGCTTGTTATGGATATTAGCTTATAAAAAGGGCAGGATATATAAAGACTTAATGCATAAAAAAAGAATTGGAGATATTAACTATATTAAATTTTTTAACTCTAAGTTATACCGATTTGTACTCAAAAGTTAACCGTTTTTATAGTTACGAAAATGTGAATATTATAATAGCTCAAAAAATAAGAAAATTCAAAACACTGTCCCTCTCTCCCCCCCTTACGATAATACCTCCCTTTAAATAAACTTTCAGATCTCCCATTCAGATATTTACCCTGAAGAATCTACTTTGTGCGGGAAGTGAAATAAAATAAAATGAAACAAAATAAAAATCGGATGATTTTCGATCAGCTATACTCTTTTTTTTATATTTTCCATTTTTCCCCTTCTTCATAACTGTGACACGTTTTCTTGCAGCTGCAAACGTCGAACGAACTTCGCAATAAACCTTCGAACTCCACTTCCATTCCTTCGATCATCATGGACGCTTATTGCCAACTCGCGAATAGAAATATTTATGATTGACGCGCGAGGCTCTACGAGTAGAATGCGCGACAAGTTCTGGGGTTTTATTGTTTATTCTACGCGCTGAATCGGGCCAAAAAATTGCTTTTTGCCGCTGCAAGGAAAGGATTTAGGAAAAGCCTGGTTTACCATGATGCCATCGTTTGTCGCCAAAGGGTTGAGAGATAGTAAATATATTGGAACGTCTGTGTTCGAAGCCAGGAAATTGTGCGTCTGCAAACTAGAAGCCGATTTTTTTCCCTCCCCTCCGCCAACGTTTTCTTCTTTCTTTTTTTCTCCTGCTTTTATCACCTGCCAATGTCTGAACAGAACTGTGTTCTTTTGCCTCCCCCCATTTCTTCTGTTCTTTTTACTGTGAATGAGACAGATAATAATACGTTTTTCTAAAAGTAGTTATTTAGATTTATTTGATTACATTTGTTTAAAAGTCTTTTGGTGTAAAAAGAAAACAACAGACATGGATAAATGTTTGCTGAGTAAGCCATTCATTGCAAAAGGATTAAGTACAAATATGCAGTCTTCGAAGAAATTCTGCTTGTAATTGTGGAATAAGAATCAGTTCCACAAATTCCCTAAATTCATATTTACAAGTGATTCCTAAAGTGGTCTATATTAACCCCCAGAGGTCTACGACGGCTTGCATGAGGTCTACGTCAACGAGAAAAAAAATAATGATCCATGAGGTGTAAATGGGGGTCTACGATTGTGGCTCTCATTTGAGGCTGTTTTCGGTTAATGTTAAAGAATAGGACCTGAATTTGGAACAATTTTTCAGATATAAAAGCAATGAAAAATTAATACGATATTCTGGCTTCACTATCTTTTAAAGAGCAATATTTTTTTTATCATACTTCCCATTTTTAACCGAGTTGATTCCTTTTTTCTGGTATAAAATGAGATTCGCGTGTTTTTTCTCCGATACCATAATGTTAAATGGACTATGCCTTCACGTATTAAAAGGAAAAAGAAAATATTCATGGAATATTTTGAAATTTTTAAAAACACTATATTTTTAACAGGTATGAGTTATGATATTGCAAATTTCCATCGAAATTGAGGCCTTTTTCTGTCTGAAAATGTGCTTCGCGTTTAGTCAAAGCTCTCGCATTTTTACCGAAGACAGCCTTAACCAGTTCATAACTTTCAATAAATGGATTAAATATCCCACATACCTATTATCTCCCATACCCTATAAGTGTTGCCAATTTGTTTACGCAATATTTTATTAATATATAAATACACAATCTGTCTATCTCAAATTATGGGAAATCATGAGAAAGTTTTAAATTGCTTTTCCTAGTGAAAAGGAATTTTAACGCTGTGGCAATCTTCATAACAACAAACAAGCAAACACTGGGACATATTTAGAATTAAACCTAATAAAATGGTTGCGAAATGATATAAAAATATGTTTAAGAGCACTAGATTCCCCCCAATTAAAGCCATTTGTTTGTTGCTCAATTATTTTATGTAATAGGTACTGAATTTTACTTTTATTTTATAATAAATGTTTAAAAATAACATGGTTTTTTTCTTAAAGTTTTGACACTACACTTCACTCCAGTTAAAGATTTTAATCTTTTAAAGTAGCTATATACCAGCTATCAAAAACACATTTAAGTTGTTGAATTTGAAAAAATTCAATATTTGGTAAGCAGGGGTCTACGTTAAACCGGAAAATATGGCAAGGGGTCTATACGACAATACAGTTTGGGAAACTGATTTAAAATAGTGTCTACAACAATGTCTTCTTAAACTTTTTTCTTGGTTGGCACTCCTATGAATTTTACAATGTGATATTCCTCCCCTCTTTTTTTAGAATATGGGTTTTTCTTTTGTTTAAAATTGGATCTATAACATGTAAGGAATAGGTTTAAGCCCAATATAATAAGGATTGGAAGAGTGGTTTTTTGTAATAAAACTCATTTAAATCTTACTCTGCACAAATTCAACGATCAGTATAGTCCAGTGATCCTCAAAGAGACCTATGTAGACCTCAGGGGTCTATGACGAACTGCTAGGGGTCCACGCTAGCGAGAAAATAATTTTGGGGTCCATGAGCTGTAAACGGGGATCTATGATTGTCGCTCTCATTAAATCAGATCGTGACTTTAATCTTTAAAAAAATTGTGATTTAGTGGAAAGCAGATTTTACCAAATTAACTTGATTTATTCACTAAATTTAGTGACGTTAGTTTACTAGGCGACAGCATTAATTTTATTAAAACAAGAACCATTTCAGCATTTCTTTCCAGAATTAAGCTAAAGAAGTATAAAATTGGACGTCGCGAATTTTCTCAATTTTTCACAGACAATCTCTCAGGACATTTTAACCTACTTTCAATATTTAAATGCCCTTTACTGATTTGAGATTTTGAAACTAGGTTTGTGATTGCTTTTTTTATAGTAATACCACAGTAGACGGTGAATTCATAATGTCACATCGAAAAAAAGTGTCATATTACAATAGGAACTGATAAAAATAGGCCCTAACGAAGATCTTAGAATAAAATTTAGAAACGGATGTCAGCAATTTTGGCTTTAAAAAGACAAACATATTATTTGTCACCAATTATGGAGTATCGTGAGAAAGTCTTTAATTGCTTGTGGGAGGGAGTCAGTGAGTTTTCCAATCTCAAATACAAAAAGAGAAATAGAAAGAAAAAAAAACTGGACATTTACTAACGCGAAGGAGATTTAGGGTTAAAACCTGATTAGATTGTGTGATATTAAATGTTGAGAAAATTTGTTATTGAAGCACTACATTCATACCTCTCATTAAAAGATTTTATTTGTTGCTCAGTTATTTTATGTATTAATTTAATTTAAATTTAATTCATTAATATGTGCTTCTTAAGTTTTAACGCTACAGTTAGAAATCGAATTCTTTGAAGTAAGTTGTAATACCAACTGTCAAAAAGACATTTATGTTAATAAATTTTCAATATTATGTAAGCAGGGGTTTATGAGACAAAAAAGTTGGGGTATAGTCGCTTATCACACGTAAAATAAAAAACAAAGTATTAATATTATTATAATAGTACATTAAATTACAAATTATAACAATTCTTTTAACCAGGATACAAAATACGAAGTAAATTTCAAAGTCAGCATGGCATTTGTTACTGTTTGTAGAATAAAATATTTTGAAATCACAACTGCCACTTAGAAAGGACTACATGCGTGTGCCGCGCTACTCGCATCTGGACGATTCTACATTTTTTTAAAGAAATTTAAACGGAAAATTTTTTTTTCGCAAATATATTCCTTACGTATATTAGTACTTCACAAACGAGCGTAGTACTATCCTTATTATTTTCTCAAGTCTTCGGAAATGTGGATAAAATTAACCGCCCTAAAAGGTATTGGATTCTTTAAAAAAATTTCAGATTTACGGAAATCAATTAATGCATTGTCTTCATTAATACTGACGACACAACAAAAAATTGATTTGATATCTAACTTTGCTCATTAATATTATCGGTGCAAAATTATCCATTAAATAACTGAGTAAATATTAGTGCGTTTTTTGAGTAACTATTATTATATTTTTTCATTTTGTAATTTTTCGATTCGTAGACATAGCCCAGGTAAATAGCCACTGGTCTTCAGTTTCGTCTAAATTAGTCTTCTGAAATCACAAAGTAGCATAAAAAATTATCATTCTTTTTTTGAGTTGGTTAATTGATTAATCAATTCCTACTACACTGCTGGACAATTGCTAAGGACGGATCACAAATTGCTATGTAGCATAACATTAAGCGAGACATGAGGCCTAGTAGGATAAAATATAGTTGCCCCACTGTTCAGACATTAGAATAAAGAATATTTATCGTTCTGGAAAGTACAAAAGCTGTGAAACATCTGAAAGAAAAAAAATGTTCATTTAATCTGCGTACGGAGAAATGGAACAATGCATCTAAAAGTCAGCAGGCACCTTAAAGAAAGGTATCAGTACGGGATATGTCCACCGTGGAGTGTGACGCAACATTCCACACGTCGTACCATACTTTGCACAACATTATCCAGCAGCTGTTGAGGCAATTTATCCCATTCCTCTGGGAGTGCACGGATGAGGGTGTTCTTGTTTGTCGGAGGATAGTTTCGACCAGCAACTTGCCTCCCCAAAGCATCCCACACATTTTCAATGGGGTTTAGATCTGAAGAACGCGCTTGCGATACGAGACGTTGAATACCCTCGCTGTCTAGACAATCCTGAACAGCGAGTGTTCGATGACATGTTGCGTTGTCGTCCAGAAAAAAAATTTATCACCGACAGCACCACGGAAAAGACGAACATGAGGAAGTAGAACTTCATCAATGTATCGTTGGCCCGTCATAGTCCCATTCGCAACCACATGTAGGCGCGTGCGGCCATTGATCATGATGCCGGCCCACAGCATGATACTGCATGTCGGATATCGGTCCTTTTCCTGGATATTTTCTGGACGATAAGCAGTACCACTCTCGCGCCAGATCAGTTGGCGTCTACAATCCTATGACAGACTGAATCTACTCTCATTTGAGAATAGTACGCATGCCCAGTCCTGTTCAGTCCAATTGTGATGCTCACAACACCTTTGCAAACGGGCAGTACGGTGCTGTCTGGTCAATGGGACACACACAACAGGTCTGCGTACGTATAGTCCTCCTCCCCTCAAACGTCTGGCAACAGTTTTTCGGGAGATCTGCTTTCCTGAGGCAGCAATAAATTGATTTGCCACCTGCTGAGCTGTGGTGCGCCTGTTCCTTTTTACTGATAGGACGATATATCTGTCTTCTGCAGGCATCGTACTTCTAACACGACCTCCCCCGTGCCGTCTACTACACATTCCAGTAGTTTTAAATGACTTCTACAGCCGTGAAACAACGCTGTGAGCGATGTCGAACTCCCTGGCAACATCTGTTATTTTTCGCCCTCCTTCGACCTTTCCAATAATTCGGCCACGCATAAAATCATCTATGTGATGTCGGGAAGACATGCCAAAAATTTTAATGTTCGTCTATTAAATCTTTCCTGTAAAACTTTGACTTGAAACAACAACTGTCCACACGCGTCAAAACCTTTAAAGCTCTTATGAACGCTATCACGTGATGAACAGACGTGGAAAAAAAATTTGGATATATACTCATACTTCTTCTTACTAATATCCCGCACTTATTCTAATTTTCCACATTTTGCTCCCTTTCATTTTGTGGTTGCTATGGATGATAGTATTATCCGTCCTTAGCAATTGTCCAGCAGTGTATTAGTTCACACTCTCTCTCTATATATTGTTCAAATTTTTAAACGTTAGTAAAATACTTTTTATTTATTTACTCAAGTTCAAATACACTTTTTTTAAACTTGTAGAGCATGACACTCAATGTTAATACAGTTTTTGCAAATATTACTTCATTAATTAAGTTTAGTTAATGAATAAATAGTAAGAAAGAAAAATAATAGTCCAACACCAAATATAAAAAAGGAAAAGCGCTCATGTGTCCCTGTAGCGCATTGATAGCGTGTTGGACTTCTAATTCAAAGGTTGTGGGTTCGAATCGCCCTTGAGTTAACCTACTTTTGAGAATGTGATTTTTTTTACTGTACTATTTTATTGGAATAATTAAATTTAATAAATGAATAAATAGTAACAAAAACAAAAATAATAGTCCAACACTATATATAGAAAGGAAAATGGAAAATTGCAAGGAAAATCTCTTTGTATTTTATCACTTTGTGACAAATCTATACGGAACTTTATCACTAACCTTCTGAGTCGTCCTTTTTAGGGAAATTTAATTCCCTACCTATTTCCAGTCAACTTCAAAAAGTGGACAGGATTCCTTGTTATGCAGATTAGATAAAGTATTTAAGTCAAACGGAATAGTAAAGTTAGAGCAGTAGGAGATAGAGATTGAAGCAGAAAGTTATAGTGAAGTTAAATTGAAGATTTCTTGTTGGAAGATTTAATCTCAGATAAAAGCTGAGCTGAGCTGAGCTGAGCTGAATTGCAGTGTGGTAAATATTAGTCTTATTATTGCGAATGAAATTAAAATTAAATGTTCAATAAGAACATAGAATATAATTCTGGGATCTCTTATCGTGGTAATCTCTGCGTGATCGTTATTTAATTGTTAATTAATTGGATCATTAATTAAGTTAATTTAAAGGATATTACCTTTAAAACCTCATAATATTAGTTAGATATATTTGTTAAAAAGTCTTTGATTCTATTTGGATAAGATAACCAAATAAAGAAAGTTGTTTATAAAAATGGCTACTGGTTCTGACATGACTCCTCTTTATTCTCGTTCTCAAAGTGAGGTCCAAGGAGACCTTCACAACTTAATAATGCGATTCTGTCATATGTATATACATACTCTTATTTTAATTGTAATTATTTAACAAAAAGTAATTAAAATAAAAATTTTCTTTGTTGACTGAGGCAGGAATTGACTTAATTTTATATATATATATATATTGCTTGTTTAATATTAAATTCTAACGGATTGAAGCATTTTATATGTAAATGTAGATGGCGGGTTACATATTCAGTAAAATTATCGATTCTGTAAACTTCAAATCCATCACCCTCTTTGCTAAACTGACTAGACTGGAAGGAATAATTTTAAGAAACGCCACCATAAATTTTGATATACTTGAACCAGGAGGCAAGATTCGAAACACTCTCAATGAAGTTGCTTATGAAAATCTTTAGGGAGCACTCATTTATAAACTCTGTATTCCTTCTTTGCATTTCTTGGAGGAGGAGGAGAGAGAGAGAGCGATAGAAAGAGGAGAGAGACGGTAAAATAAAAGCTCAACGTGAAGCACATCAAACAGAAGTAGTCCCTCTCTCACGCGCGCTCTCTTTGACGCAAAAGGAGAAAAATCAATCCGCGACATTTCGAGTCCTATTGCTAAGTGGAAACTATCCGACATAATGCAGAAGCCAATTCATAGGAGTCCCACAACTCTCATTCAAAAAGCAATAGAAAAGTGGGAATGAGAACGACACAAAGCCAATAGAAACATTCAGCAGTGGAGAGTCAGTCCTGCCTATATCCTCTCGACGATGTCTGTTGGGAGTTGCAGGGAATAATCATTTCAAAGAGGGTAGCACTATATTATTATTTGACTTGGTTTTCAATAGATTTTGGAAAGGGGTTTTCGGTTTGTATTTGTGTATTTTGAAAAGTGAATTGCAGCAATTGAAAAGCTTTTAAAAGTCTTTTCGTTCGTAATGCCTTCAGTATCGAGGAAGGCTTGTTTGTGGATATATCTATATCTATATACTGCACACGCTATGATATAGATATATATACACTCGATACGAGGTATTGAGAGCGACAAATATAGAATTCAGCAATAGATAGTCGTGCATACAGTCTGAAGGATCAAATATTATTTGATCAGATATGTGAAAAGATCTTTTTCCTCTATGGAATTGCGTTTCGATAGATCGTTTTGTCTTGCCCATCGTTTCTCGCGAAAACCTCACTTTCTCAAGTGATCGGAGAAATTTATGTTTTCGTTCGAAAAAGAACCAACACACACACACAGACTGATGAAACTTTACTTTGAAGATGGGATAAAAAAGTAGAGAAGGCAGATGAAAGTGATTGTAAAAGCGAATCAAATATGAAAAGGAAAATATACTTCAAGAGTTTCAAAATTTTAGAAATTTTTTGTATGTGTATGAGAAAGAATCTTAGATTGCTTAAGGCTATCTCACTTAAAGTTAAAGAAAACGAATTGATCAATCCAGAAAAATCCTTTTTTTATCAGGTTAAAAATTATTCCAATATCAATGAAATATGATGACTTTTATTGGTATGATTAAAAGAGCTTAATCCTACATGTTCAGTTCTAAGCCTGAAATTGTATTTAATTAGCCAGGCTCCATAATTTTTCAGCATGCATGTTGAAAGGAAAAGCAATTTTCGTTAATGTGCAAAAGTGTATCTTAAAAATTCTTCCCTGTGAAATAAATATGCAGATTTTAATAATGGAACACATAAAAAAATTAGACAATTACATACAATAACTCGAAAATGATAAAAAAATTTAATTCAACTAACAAAAATAAATTCAACGTAATTGAGAAAATAGTTTTAATGCCAGTTTATTGCAATCTTGGAATTATTGAAATTATTACGCCAATAGCGCACACAAGGGGGAGGCATGACGCCTGTTTTTTTTGGGAGGGGGGTTGCATGATTGTAATTCTACAAATATATTACGTAAAATTTAATTAATTATTGGTTATTAATAATTATTTTATTAATTAATGCTAATTATATATTCAATAATTCATTTTTACTGTTTTTTGATGAATCAAAGTATATGTTTGGCGGCGTGTGTGGGGTATGGTGGATGATGGCACTACGATCGCCACCCCCACCATGCACCCTCACTTATACAATCTCTTGCATAGAAAACATTGCACAAAGCAGTCGCAATAAATATTTGTGTCTTAAAACTCACATTTTTAGTTAATTATAGTCCCATTCGCAATATAGTGGTTTTTGGCCCTCGATCCCATCTCTTAGAAAACTGCTGTGTACGTTACTGAATAACGCCATTTTAATTTTCTAATTACAGATAATTAGAATGCATTGATTGGATTTGACAATTAGGGTTTTGATTGCCTGTAAAATGACATTTTTACTGTGCACTATATTTGATTAAACTCTGTATACTATATTTACCAGTTGTATACTGCATTTCATTGAAGGCTCTAGTTATGGAGGGAGGATTTAAGAGATATATATATTGTAGCTAAATAAAAATTGATTAATGGTTAAAAAACATAACCCATTACAATGAGATCTACACATTATGCCTTTTTATTAATGTATAGTATTATTCTCATTTGATTCAAAATTATTTTTTAAGCTAATTATATAATATTTTTATTTTTTAGAATTTGAGTTGTTTACTCAACTAGCGATATTTTTAGAAAATTGAGTGAAAACACAAATCAACTTTAAAACACCTATGCAGTTTATGAATTATACGTCTGAGGGAACGCGGTACAATTTTAAAAAAAATCTTTGTTTTAATAGATTTTACAAGACATATCTTTTTCTTTTGCCTTTTGTCATTATAACATTACGTGTAAAACGGGGAAGAATCGAAGTAAAGAAGTCCTCTCACTCTCTCTCCTCTCTCTCTCTCTTCCTTTCATCTCTCTTCCTTTCACCTCTCTTCCTTTCATCTCTCTTTCTTCTCTCTTCCCTTCTTCTCTCTCTCTCTATATATATTCTCTCCTTTCTTCTCTCTCTCTCTATCTATCTATCTATCTATCTATATCTATATATATATATATATATATATATATATATATATTCTCTCCTTTCTTCTCTCTCTCTCTCTCTCTCTCTATCTATCTATCTATCTATCTATCTATCTATATATATATATATATATATATATATATATATCCTTATATATATATTCTCTCCTTTATTCTCTCTCTCCTTCTCTCTCCTTTCTTCTCTCTCTCCTTCTTCTCTCTCTAGTAACCCGCGTATGTGTAATATGTAAAACGGAATATTTGCTCAAAATACCACAAAACGTAAACGGTTTAATTCTTTTTTTGTAAGTTTTTAAATTACTAAAAGAAATTATAATGCGACTTCTGCAACAATTGGTGGACACATTTGATTCGAAAGTATATCAATGTTGGTATGAATCTTGCAATAGCATGATTGAAATTCCTAACATAGTTTTTTCTATAAATGCGTGTTAAAAATACAAAGTATAAATTCAAAATCCAGCTATTTTTTTTAAAATTAATGTAAGTTTGTTTTAAAAAGTCATACCAATTTTCGTTATATGTATTAATAGCAAAAGTTTTTTTTTTTTTTTTTTGTAAGAAACATCAAAACATTTTGCTCAATAGAAGAAAAGACTGAGAGTAATCAGCTTAAAGTATTTATTTACAATCGGAATGTGAATTAAACTAATTTAAAAGTTATCATACCTCCGAATTTTTTTAAAAAAATTTAGAACATAAAAATTTTGTGAGATAATAGAATAAATATATTAAGAAAAATTTAGACTATAAAAAATTTTTATTTGATTTTTTATCCCATTTTTGTTAATTGGATCTTCTTGTGTCTCCTCAAAAACGAAAAAGTAACACGTATATGTTTAACACAATCATAATAATGCGTTTAACCCGACAAAGCTGTAATTCAAACTTAAGCGACAACTTTAGAGACTCAAAACAAAGCATTTCTTAAAGAAAATTGTCGACAGTTCTCATATCATGTTTGATAACTTAGGAATAATTATATAATACGTGTATATAATAACATGTATTTTTACACGCAATACGGGTAATAAGATATTACACAATAATTTACGTTTCATCTTATTACATGTTAATGTCTTATATCTGCTATAAAAATATTAACACGTTTACTACCAATTACGAGATAGTTCGTTGTACATTGAAATTCGCAGTATATCAGTGTACAGTCAGATCTCTATATAACGAAGTCGCTAAATTCCGAAAAAAGTTCGTTATATGGAAAATTCGTTATATACATGCTCATCTTTCAATTTTATTTATAAACCACATAAAAAAAGTTTTAAATTCATAAACACAAAAAAAGTAATTATTCACACCTTTTTGTAAATTAATAATATTTATTTTATATATCTTACCTATCAAAAAGAAAGAAAAGAACGAAAGAAAAACTGCAAGGAAAGTTCCTTGACGCCTTAATCCACTTCCTGAAGAATGAATTTTTTTCTTTGATGCTCTAGCAGTTATGTTTAAACATTTTAGAGCTGCAAGAAAAGAAGTTACCAGTACGATTGATCAACGCTACAAATGAACGGAGACTAGTTCAAGGACACGGAGACACGAGACAATTCCACTAAGGGTGAAAGAGGATATAGAAGATGTTTCCAGTGAATTGAACGATAAGGGTAAAAGGTTGCACTTCTTAGAGGAAACCCCGGAATTCTATTGCTTTTGGTGAGCTGGGTGCCTAATAAAACCAGTTCAAGATTTATGATCACCATAGAATGTGTTAAAAGACAGAACAACTTGAAATGTCCAGAAATACTTCAAAAATAGGGAAAGAAAAAATTGAATCAAGAAAAAAGCTCGTTGTATAGAAAATGCACTTCGCTATTGGGAGGTTATTTTACGAAAAAAATCGGGAAATGTTCTTGGTTCCAGGAAAAAGTTCGCTATATAGAAAAATTCGTAATATGGAGGTTTGACCGTATATATTTTTGTTTAATTTCCAATGGGCTGCGGACTGGTATTTACCATTACAGAGTTCAATGTCAATATAAACCTTATTACGGCGAATATCCGAATTTTATAATCACCTTTTTTTTTATTTTATCGTACTTCAACTTGAAAAAAAAAGATAACATTCCATTTTTTACGATAATTGTATTTTGTGTTTAAGTATTCACTTCATAGGATGCAATAATTTCAATAAAGCTCTAAAAGTTAATGTTCAGGTTAAGTTTTTTAAAGACCGTAACAACTTTGTAATAAAAAAAACACAGAGGTTGCTAATTAAAAATGAAATTCTTCATTTGAATCAAAGCCTACACACCTATCGATGACAGCATTTTTGATCAATTTGGTATTAAACATGCATGCTTTTTACCAAGAAGCGATGAATAGTTGGTGGTAAGTAGTTTTATTCCTAATTTCAATTCGAATTTTTATTTGTTGTATGTACTTATAGACTGAATTTTCAGTGTACACTAATTAAAAATTTTTTGTAATAAAAATAAACTGTTTTTCTCTTATCATGGATCTTATTATTATTTTTTCTACACGAGATTTTTGAAAAAAATCTAGAATTTTTTCATCTAACACAGTGTTTCTCAAACTGTGGGGAGCGCCCCCTGGGGGCGCGACAACCTTACGAGGGGGCCGCTAGCATATCGAAGATAGAAGATTTAAAAATAATTAATTTACTGGAATGAATTAAAAAAATACTTTCAGACATAATAAAAAATGCACTTTTACTCTGATATAATCTATAGGCACGCGATATTAAGTCATCAAAAATAAAAACTTCTTCAATTCCTAATTAGCTATCTTTGATCCTATAACCAAATAAAAAAAACTTTTATTTGATTTGCTGTAATCCTATGATGAGAGATTTTTTTTTACTACGCTTTCTTTTTAAGCCTAACATACAACTCTTTCAGAGAAAAAACAGATCCTAGACCCAGAATCGAAGAAATTTAGGAACATAAAAAATTCATCACTGTCATTATTTCTGAAATACTGCACATTATAGCTGTAATCTGTATGACTTTCTAAGTTATTGGTACAGTTAGTTATGACCCCTCTCTTACGTGTTTGTTTCTCATTTAGGGAAGCTGTAAGTAATGTATTTCTCTGTTGCGTTTTTTTCCATGCAAAAAAACGTTTTACGCAATTTTTTTGCAGTAACATGCATATTATCATAATGAATACAATTTTTACCCGGAAGTTGTCGCGCCGGACACACAGATTACGAAATCGTTAATTCTGACAAAACTGTTTATTTGTTACCAAAGAAAAATTGAAAAGTTCTTGAAAGTAAGTAAACTTTCTCTTAGTTAAATTATTCACTGGAATCACGATTTGTATCGTGTACAATAAAATAATTATAAAAAAAAGGATTGGTGTGACTCAATAACCTCGCTCGACCGTATCGAGTGAGCGCCTGCTCCCGGGTTAAAACATGTTGACGTCTTTTCGCTTTAAATATTAAAAATAATATAATTATTCTTCATCGGAAATTTATATTATTGTTCATTATTTAACATCAATTATAAATGCTAATTCTGTGAGGCTTAAAATTACAATCCGCTTAAAACTAATTATAATTTGAGCAACCATTTTAAAAAGATCATTTTACATTTTTGTAAACATTGTCGAGCACTTGGCTTTGCTCTTCTTACAATTCATCTATTATATCAATAATGTTTTATTTTCTTATAAATGAACTCGGGCAAAGAGCGGGTACTTTAGCCGGTATACTTTTAATGCATCAGTGCTGCATAGAGTATTTTATAAGTAGTTAATTAATACTAAATTAAGAACAAGTTTAATAAGTATTAACGACTTCCATGGGCTTGTCTTGCAAAGAGCGAAGTTTTTATAAGGAATGCTTATGATTAGAAATTGACCCTCTGAATTCTTTTTCTATATTTGGAAAATATCTATATTTTGTCTTCTAAGCAGCCACAGGATTTAGCAATATGTTCAATTTAAAAATTAGAGAAATGAAAATTAACATAATAATTATGCTATTTATTTATTTATTTATTTTTGCTTAAAAGTAGTATACAAAATTTAATAAATACTTATGTTACTAATTTGTATGGTTTATAATTAAGATCGCCTATTGTAGCTTTAGCGTTAAAGTGTATTATTATTGCATTCAGTACATTATTAATGTATAAGGGGGGCGCGATAAAAATTGTGATTGAAAAGGGGGCACCAGTATTGAAAGTTTGAGAAGCACTGATCTAACACGATTTTTTTTAAATTACTGAATATATCCCCATATGTACCGTTTGTCGCATGCATCTTTTTACACGACTTTTTCTTGCACGTTTTTTTAAGAGAGACTTATCTACCACGTAAAAAAAGAATTGGGCGTATATTATGTTTCTGTAATTATAATATTATCCCTTTATTGCTCATATTCAGTAACGTTTTTAATAACATTTTCAATGACAAAAATGTTTTCTATTACCATTAAGAAGGCTAAGTAGTCAGGATTGAAGCGTTATGCAATAGGTGCGTTTGAGTGGAATTGTAAGCTTAAGTTTTTGTTCGACTAAAAACCCTCGTCAGTACTAATTAAATTAAATTCGAAGCCATTAATGAAATTAAACTCGATTTATAAGTCCTTGCCTATACTAATCGAAAGAAACCAGCTCACCAAATCAGAGTTTAGGCCACTATTTCCCAAACTATTGATTTGATATCCTAACCCAAATTAAGGTTTTCAATGTGCCTATCTCCACGCCAAAACATTATGAATCATAAGTTAAAAATATTACATTTTATTTTCATACTTCAACTAGGATTAGAAAGAATCTCGTATTCACACATTCCCCTAGAACAGGGGTGTCCAACCCGCGGCCTGGGGACAGCATGTGGCCCGCCTTGAATAATTTTACTGTCCGAGAGATTCTTTACAACTTTACAAAATTCGACTATTTTGAACTTTTTTTTAAAAAAAAAAGGTTTTTTTTTATAAAAAATAAATCTCATCACACTGTTATTATCTTATCATGTTGCTTCTGTTACTGTGAATCTCTCTCTCTTTTTTTTCTAAGTTGAAATTTATCAAACATAAATCGTGTTCAAACTTGTGACGAATCTATACGGAACTTTATCACTAACCTTCTGAGCCGACCTTTTTAGGGAAATTTAATTCCCTACCTATTTCCAATCAACTCCAAAAAGCGGACAGGATTCCTTGTTATGCAAATTAGATTCAGTATTTAAGTTAAACGAAATAGTAAAGTTAGAGGAGTAGGAGATAGATATTGAAACATAAAGTTATAGTGAATTTGAATTGAAGTTTTATGGTTGGAGATAATTTAATTTCATGAAGAATTGAGAATTTGGTAAATATAGAATTGTATTTAAAGTCTCATTAAAGTTTTAAGAGTGAGATTAAAGTTATATGTTCAATAAGAACATTATTAAATATAATTCTGGGATCTCTTATCGTGGTAATTTCTGCGTGATCGTTATTTAATGAATTAAATTGGATCATTAATTAATTAAGTTAATTTAAAGGATATTACCTTTAAAACCTCATAATATTAGAAGTAATTGTTAATAAGTCTTTGATTCTATTTGCGAAAGATAACCAAATAAAGAAAGTTATTTATAAAAATGGCTACTGGTTCCTCCTTGACTCATAATTATTCTCATTCTCAAAATGAGGTTCTAAGGGACCATCACAAACTTAACGCACGAAAATCTGCAATATCAATTACGATACGCAAATACACATGCATTGAGATCGATTTGCAAAAACTAAGTGAAAGAGTTGAGAAACAGATATCTCACTAATTAAATAAATTGAACATTATTTGATCTTTGCATTAGTATTATTATACTATGTTTGTTTGTATACAATGAAAACAATAATAGTATATCAGTCTGTTGTAAATTTTCACTGTAACAAATGTTTGTAATGGATCCAAATCTAATATAAAGATAGATAGATATTTATATGCGGTCCACGAGATTGTAAAGTTTTTCCAAAGTGGCCCGTGCGGTCATTTGGGTTGGCCACCCCTGCCCTAGAAAGAGTTGAGGGGGGAGCCCCCCTTAGATCGAAGCTAGGAGCTTTACTTTTATGGCGTATTGGCGAGGGGGGGCAAACTACCACGTTTCAGAGTGGCGGGGGAAACGTCCCTCCTTTCCATTTAGGGGTGTGTATGTCCAACTGAAGCCGAGAAAAGCCAAATGAGCGTTACACTTCCGAGCGTGACGTTCATTCAAGTTCACTCTCCGGCAAATCGCTCCAATAAAAGTTATCACTTCAAAAACAAGCTTCTATATAAGAAATATTCTTTAACATCCCGTGAAGATACCGAGGTTCCTCAAGGGCTCCGCGGCGCACGTTTTGAAGTGTTTAAACCTGTGATTCTCGAAGACCCGACTAAGTATGTTGTGGGAGCTTTATGAATGAAATGCAAACTCGGTTATCGTCCTGATCATTTAACCAAAGTTGAAAAACTTACGAAGTGCGTTTTCAGTAGACTTCACATGTTGCCAATCGATTAGAATACAAAATCTCAGTATAGTATGCTTTTTTTTCTCAATGTAGTGCGTATTTCACTCAATGGAACATTTAAAATAAAAAGATATTTATTTAAAAACGTAGCATTTTCCTGTATTTATTTTCATAAATAAAATGTGAACCACGTCATATGGCAGAAAATACATATAACAATTTATTAAATAATATAGTAATATAAAACAAGTAAAAAAACAAACCCGAGCGATTTATATTGTTTCTTGAAATCTTATTGTTCAGCGCTATTAAATGATTGTGCTTTTGAGCAACGAGAAGGGTATTGGCATAGAACCTCATACTTTTGAGCCACCGTAAAATGATGAGGATGACACGCACTCTTGAATTCCAACCTCACTCCTCAAACCTCCATACCATGTCAAACTAAGGATTTCGAGCCTATATATACATAGTGTTGCGGAACTCAAAAATTCAGAGGGGTGATAGTAGGCAGCATGGGGATGACAAGTCACCATAGAACATGGGGTCACAAACCACATTTAGTCGGTCTTGTGTGTTCCTCGTTCTTTGACCGTAGGTTAAAATTACGATATCTACCACCAATGACTTTTATTTTGCCTTTGAGTGTGACTTTAATAAAACAATCACTCACTCTCTTGAGCCATGATTGATTTAACGGACGTCAACCCAGGGCCACGTTTAGGCTTAGGCACGCTAGATAAGTGCCTAGGGCGCAAAAGATTAGGAGCGCCAAAAATTGGAGGGTGAAAAAGAGAGAAAAAATTTTAATTGCGACGAACGTACCACCGCTCCGAGATAGAAAGGCGATAAGCGAAGGTGATAAATAACAATTTGAACACAGTTCATACATAATGTATACTTTATACCACAGGTTCCCAAACTTTTTTGTCTCATAGACCCCTTGCCATGTTTTTCGGTTTTGTGTAGAGACTTTCCTAATATTAAATTTTTACAAATTTATCAACTTAAATGTTTTTTTACAGTTAGTATAGCACTACTTACTTTAAAAGTTTTATGTTTCTAGCTGCAGTTTAGTAGAGTGTTTAAAACTCACGAAACACATGTGAATTAATTAAATTAAAATTTAATTAATATTTGAAATAATTGTTACACATAAAATAACTGAGCAACAAACAAATATTTTTATCGGTTGGGAGGAATCTGATTATTGCTTCAATAACAAATTTTCAACACATTTGGCTTTAATCTTTTAAGATTTAAAGTATCCAATCTTTCTTTTTTTTTTTCTGTTCTTATTTTGGAGATTGGCAAGCGCAATGAAACTCCTTCTCTCTGGGAAAAGCAACTAAAATATTTCTTGAGATGTTCCATAATTCGGGAAAAATAACAGGGTATATATTTCTAAAGCCAAAATTTCTGACATTCATTTCTAAACTTTACTTTAAGATCTTCATTAGAGCTATTAAAATTAGTTGCTTTTGTAATCAGACATTTTTTTTAATGTGACAACATGATTTCATTACCTACTGTAATATTGCCATAGTAAAATCATTCTCAAACCTAGTTTCAAAACCTGAATAAAAAGCATTTAAATGTTGAACATAGGTTAAAACGTCATTTTTCTGGCAGAATGTCTGTGACAAATTGAGAAACTTAAAATTCGCGACGTCCAGTTTTATATTCCTTTAGCTTGTTTCTGGCACGCACACAAGAAAAACTGAAATAATGATCCTTTTTTAATAAAATTTATGCTGTCGCCTTGTAAGTACAAATTAACCCCAGTAAATTTAGTTAATAAAGCTATTAAATAGGTAAATCTGGTTTACTCTTGATTAAATTTTCTTTTGAAATTAATGTCACGATCTGGTTTAGGCTATCGTAGACCCCATTTACACCTCATGCAAAAAGAAGAGCTCATGTTTTAATATTGAGAGGAGATAAAAGTATGCATACAAAGATTGTGCTTAATATGACATAATTTACAAATACACGAATTTAAGTTTCGAGTTTTTTAAATTTTAAATAAATGAATTATTCAATCAAAAATTAGTGCTTTAATGCAACAATAATTCAATATTATATTCACATTGAAATTTTAAATCGTGTATCTTAAGAGGTTAAATTAGGAAATAAAATAACACGTTAAATAAAAAAATAACAACATGATTAGTTTATAATTAATAAAATAGTTATTAGTATAAAGTTAATAATTAATTTATATATTAGAATTTTTCCCAGCCATCTAGAAGAAGCTAAAATTTAAATCATTCAGTATATAAAATAATATCTGTTCAGAATTTTTTAAAAAATAATCTTTTCTCTCTCAAAATAAGTTTCATAATTCTTTTAAACTGTAGCTATATGCATAACAATGAATTTTTAAATAAAATAATGAAATTTAATTATCACTGAACGATTTCTTTGCGTATAATATGATTGATAAATGTCTATCAAAACTTGTCCCACCCTTACGAAATTTCAGAAGGCTACAAACGAATTCGAAACGGACGTAGAAACCCCACCAGAAAGACAAGCATTGAAAAGAAAAATTTACACAGAACTTCCAAAAAAAAAAAGCTTTCGATTGTAGACGTGAGATGTTTCAAATGTCACAAGGAGAGATAGTTTGGTTCTCGCTTTTCCAAAATAATCTACACTCACTCCCGCACCCTCCCTCACCCCCACGAGACAGAAAAAGAAGGTAATAGTCTCTGTGCTCCTTTTGTCGGTTGGCTTACGGCAACGACAGTATCCTACTGTGTCCTTCTTTTACTGGAAGGACATTAGGGGAACATTGAGGACACAATATAAGGATTATTCCAGATAAATCACACGAACAAATGTTCCTACATCACATTCTCCGTGTCCTTCCCCCTTCTCTGCTTCTTTCATCAAAAAAAGAAAGATCTTCCGACACCCTCCCTCCCTCCTTCCTCAGCAGCCTTGGTGTGTGTCACTTTTTATCCCCCCCATCCCTACAGCACAGCTTGGCAGAAAACTGTTCTGGGTTGCTGTTCCTTTGAGTGTCATTTTTGATCCTCTTGGCGGAGAAAGCGTCTGTCATTCGCCAAGATACTAATTATTTTTTAAAAGCGCCTTTAATGGAAGTCAGGGAACTAAGTGGAATTCTTTCATTTGTCTGTTCAAACAGCAGTTGAAAAACCCCAAAAAACCATGGAATATAATTAGTTGCACTGAGTGCGTTTGGTAATTACTAATAGTGTTGTGAATAAATAATTCCTGCAATTAAAATATTAATGAAATGTTTGAAAATAGAAACACGTAAATGAACTTAAGGTATCCGACTACATTCGGAACCCTGATTTTGCAAAAGCGTATAAATGGAGAATATTTATGATATTTAGTGACATTTAGATTAGAAAACGTATATAAAAAATTTTAAGAATAGTATTACAATAAAAAATTATTTAAGTACAATATTTTGATAAAAAATGAACATAGAATGACCCATTTTCAAAACATTCTCCTTTTATGAAAAATGCTTCTATTATAATAATATTTTGCCTGTATATATCTCAGACTTCTGTACAGAGGTTGAACTAGAATTTTTGAAATATTTAGCTAAGAAGTGGATTTATCCATATTTTACTACAACAGAGGGGAGAAATTTTAAGAAGAAAACGCCGATAATTATTTCAATTGGTGTTAACTCTGAAAATAATGCGAATTTTTCAAAACTCCTAGTTCAGACTCTGTGGAGAAGTCTTTACTTCATATAAGCAAAATATTTTGCTATTATAGAAGCATTTTTTATAAAAGGAGAACGTTTTAAAAAAGGTTATTCTGCCAAAATATTGTATTTAAATATTTCGTCATAATGTTCTTAAAACTATTTTATGCATGTATTCTAATCTAAGTGACACTAAATATCATGAAAATTATCCATTTATGTACTTTTTTAAAATCCCGGTTCCGAACGTAGTCTGATACCTTAATCTTCCATGTATTGGTTATTCAGTGCGATTTTAAGCAAAGCTATTTTTTCTGAGGGTTAAAATCCTTTTCTTTTTATGTCTTCTCTTTTTAAAAATATTTTCGTTGTAATATGTATTCCCATTTCAGAAATATGGCTTTTAATAAACCCTGAGCGTTTTCAATGTTTAAGCATTTGATAGAAAAAATTAAATTTAAACTGTTCAAAACTTCAAAGAATTTTACAGGTTATATTCCTCTAATTTCGATTTTTTAAATCTTCAATCAAATTTCCATTTGCTTATTTACTTTATTTGCTTCAAGTTTATTTTAGTAGAAAACTCAAGAAGGAAGTTCATTGTTTAATTTGAATAAATGCAAATACACTCACATATTATTTTACCAAAAAAAAAAAAAAAAAAAATATGAGCTTTAATATATTAACATCAGAACTTTACAAAATTCCTTCACATGAAATTAAATTTTCAGGAACAGTACATTTCATTCTAGTAAATATTTTACGGTAATATCTATCTTTCAAACTGATTTTCTTTCCCATATTTCAGAAACTGAAAGAAATTAACTTTTAAAAGCAAGACTTTATCTTCACATACGTGTTTTATGAGATCAAAAAGCAATTTTAGGCATTTGTCAACTTGTAGCGAAATGCTCCATTTCAACAAATAGAGAAAAAGAACTGAAAAAGAGTATACAAGTTCTTCAAAAATATTAGTCCTAACCCTTTTAGAAATATATTGTTTCTAATGCTATCCTATTGACGGCGTCAAATCAAGGCCCAAAGATTTCATCAAGACAAGGGGCTGGTTTTCGTCTGTCGTTAGACGCAGCATTAAACACCACACAGGTGACATTACGTTTTGGCTGTATTCAAACTCATTTTTGAAGAACACAATCCTGGGGAGTGATCAAAAGACTCCCCACGTCTCTTCCCCTTCCACCAACCTTTCAACGGCCACGGTAGCCGAGTGGTATAGGTATCGGACCATGGCTTGCCTTGTCACGAGTTCGAGCCCAGTACCACTAAAGACCCGCCGTGTACAGCAGCGATGCACATTAAATCTGTCGAGAGCTGAAACGTCCTCCCGAAGGTGTGGGGTGGTAGTTAAGAGTGAGGGGTACCAGCTCAGGTGTCGTCCACGTAACTTGACCATGGTTCAAAATTACGTGATCCGTCGCCAAAAGCTCTCATGTAGCTAAACAGTGTGACGTTAATAATCAACCAATCAATCCACCAACCTTTCAAGAGAACTTCGTTTAGACGATTATTGAGATTGCCCTCATGCCGCAGTCACTGTACATTTACAAACGTCCGCGTCTTCTCTAGGATTTGAAACCAGGTCCTACAGCCCAGCAATCAGCTTCACTAGCCAGTGTACTGGATGGGTGACCTTTCGAAATATACGGACACTTAAATGACAGAACGCTATAATTTTAATCATCTTTGAATAACAAGATATAATTTTGAAGCAACATTTGGATGTCCATATTTGAACTCTAAATAAGCCAGATAACTTTTAATACTTTTGATTTTTTTAAGTCTGAATTCAACAAAAATATTTTCTTTAGTTAGAGCGTGAAAGTTCTGTTTGATTGTTTCTCGTATATTTTTTGTCCTTTATACAATTAAAGATCTTTAGAAGTTATGTTTTTATAAAATATCGAAGTATTTATTTTAGAATTTAGCAGTACATTTTGTGTTTTTATTTTTTAATTAGTATTTATTTATTTACTTTGCTATTAACTGTAAGGAATGCGGCAATCTGGTTTTAAGGCTACAATAGGTTATGTGATGGATTCTGCTTTACAAAGGACTTTTATATGTATTGCTAATGCACAGTCATTCATACAGAGGGGAGAGTCTGATGTAGAGAAGTGTGGAGGTTTTTGAAAAGTATATCAAAATCTTTGTCTGGAGGAAATGTAGAAGTAAAAATCCATGAATTTTTTAAAATCCATATCCCTTTATGACTAAATGTATTAAATGCATATATTATATGTATATTTGTGTTTCATACTTTTTTTTATTTAAAATGTCAATGGGACATTTAATGAATAGTAAGTTAAAGGCAAATGCTTAATTATATTTTTATCTTGCTAATTATTTTTATATATGGTTCATTAGTTACTTATAAAATGTTATATTACAATCACAATTATTAACATGTAATGTAATACAGAAATGCGTAGTATGAGAGTGCCCTTCACTTTTTTGGCAGAGAAATTTCAAGAACCAAGAATAGTTAGACATTTCTTCTATAAATAATGTTAACTATATATACCAACCCGATTCTCTTTCTTTATCTCTCTCTAATTTAACCAAGCAATTAATAAAAAATATGGTGTAAAAAAATAAAAAGAATGCAGATACCACCCAAAAGTTTTAGGTAACAATTTTTTAAATGTTGATGAAATGAGCTGAACAAGCTCCTTTCAGAGTAGATTAAAATAATAATATTATGAGCGGAGGGAAAAAAATCATTGTGATGTTATCGATAAAAATTCAGTAGAGCAAAAACAATTTTGAGGGAAATACAATAATTTTGTTGTTTTATTCAAACTAGATTTGTAAATAAACAAGTAGGAAAAGGTTTTTTGAAATAAACTACAGTCGATCCTCTATATAACGAAGTCACTAAATACTGGGAAAAAGTTCGTTATAAGGAAAATTCATTATACAGTGGTTCATCTTTTAATATAATTTATAAACCACATAAAACAAATTTTAAATTCATAAACACTATATATTAAAAAAGCAAATATTCACTCCTTTTTTAAATTAATGTATGTTTATTTTATATATTTTACCCATCAAAAAAGAAAGAAAGAAAAAAAGAAACTGCAAGGGAAACAAGAAAAAAGAATGTCGAAGAATTCACTATATTTTCAATATTAAGAAAATAATTGTATACTAAAATTAATGAATTTTGAGAACATTTTATAATTTAAAGTATACAAGTAAGATTAAACATACATGAATTTATAATTAGAACATGGGGACACGGGACAACTCCACTGAGGGTGAAAGAGGATATCGAAGATGTTTCTAGTGAACTGGGCAATGGGGGTTAAAGGCTGCACTTCTTGGATGAAACGTCCAGAGCGCTATTACTTTCGGTGAGTTACGATCTAATAAAACCAGTTCAAGATTTAGGACCACCATAAGATGTGTTAAAGAGAAAATAACGTGAAATTTTTTCAGAAATACTTTAAAAAAAGGGATTACAAAATCTGAGCCACAGAAGAAAAGTTCGTTATATAGAAAATGCACTTCGCTATAGAGAGGTTACCTTACGAAGAGAGTCGTGAAATGTTCAAGGTTCCAGGAAACAGTTCGCTATATAAAAAATTTTTCAATATGGAGGTTCGACTGTATTTATATTTTATTTTACATATAAACCTTTTCAACCGCAATAATAAGTAGTTTTAGTATTAAACGCCAAAATTGCATTCTACTACATCAATTATGTGTACCCCCATTGATATTGATATTAATTAATAAGCACAAATTAGGTTAATTTATAAGAATAATTTTTGTTGATTGGATATCATAACTCTTACATATTTATAGTTGATATGTAAATTCTTAAAATGTTAGTTAAAATCACTTAAGCCATCCAAAATAGTTTTCTGACAGCATCATTTAGGCTCAATACCACCACACGTTTTTACTTGAAATTATCTTCATGGTCCAAATCAAATTATTTGCTTGGTAGGGCAAAAAAAAAAAAAAAAAAAAAAAAAAAAGATGCCAATAAAAAGAGCCATTCATCGCCAAATCCGCCAACCCCATAGGCATGTTCCACTCGCATCCCGAGATAGAGAAACAGAGAGAAGAGGAAAAGAAAAGGAAACGGGAACAGGAGCAAAGAGAGAGAGAGAGATGAAAAAAAAAGAGAACAGGATGAAAAAAAAAGGAGAAAGAGAGTGAGCCGGAATGGAAGAGGAGAAGAAGGAGCAGTACGCAAAAAAACAAAAGCAAAACGTTTCTATGACGATAGGAACAAGGTGCCTTGACCACAGAGCTATCTTTTATGGAGACCATCGGAAAAACCAACAATGGAGTTTGTCGCCTGCTGCAACAATAGGCATAGTCCACACTTTTGGTGCCCAGAAACAGGAAATAGAAAACCTGGTTTCCACCCACCCCCTAAACGGCCCGCGAACGCTTTTCGTGTCAACGTTTGTTATGGGGCCCCCGGGCTGTGTTCTCCGGTCCGAAAGGAGGGGAACGGTGTATATATAGAGGATCCTGACAATAAAAATACCCCCTGCACCTCATAAAGAGAAGTCATACGGGTGACCACACTTGGCTGAGAAGCATTCGCGTATAGCGCCATCTCCTTTTTTCTTTTCACACACAGTTTTGTTACCTGAAATTGAAAATAAACTAATTTACAAAACCGGTAAGAAGAATTTAAAAAGGGGAGAAAAGTTGTATAAAAAAGAGAAAAAACATTTCTTAAACAGTGTTCTATAATTACTCGCTGATTTTCTCCCTACCATTTGGAGGTTGTCAATCACACACACTTCCCTTATGCACGATTTTGCTGATTGGACAACTATAAAAATGAAATGAGCTGCAAACGACTATCCAACGAGAAATGCTTATTTTTACTACTTAAGTTTATGTATATTATTTCTTAACCATGTTGTTAAAACGAAATAATACGTCTCTATTCTAAAAAAGCTGCTTTCTTTGCAAAAATTTTAAATATTTCATTTGGTTATTAAAAATACGGATAAAAAGATAATTAAAATACATTATGAAGTCTGGCTTAGAGTATGATTGTGTGTGTCCAAAAAATTAATACTGTAACTAGAAATTGACTATAAAATAATTAAATAATTTTTCTAATCCAGCTAATTAATTTACATAATTCTCACTTCCAACAGTACAGTAAAAATAAACCTCGATTTAAAGAAACAGAAAAAATTAAGCTTTACAGAAGTAAAAAATAAATACAAATCACGTTTAAATTAAGTTACAAAATAATGAAAACTTCCTGACCCAGATGCAGTGTTTTCAAAGTTAAATTCTACTTTAGCTTCTATAATTGCTATACAATGGGCTAAATTCATGAGACATTTCAGTCACATAATAACCTCAATCACTTGTTTTCAACACTGGCGTAGCTAGTCCTGAGTGGGCCCTGTATCCAAATTTCATGGGGGCTCTTTTTTTGGGTCCCCTTAAGATTTTACGATGTTTTGCTCATGCATTTTGAGGCGCTCCTGAAGCTTTGGGGCTCGTATCATTGGTATGGCTGATAGGGTAGTAGCTATGCCCCTTCAGTGGCGTAGCGTAGAAGGGGTGCCGAGGGGGCCATGGCCCTGGCAGCATACCAAAAGGGGCGGCAAGCACCGCGATACTTAAATTCAAAGATATTTCAAACTCCAAATCGCGCCCGCGTGACGAAACTGACAGAAACGAGTGAAAGCTTTAAATCTCGCACATATGCAGTAAATTTATTACTCGCTATGTAATCGCATTCGTTTTTATGTTACTTTGCTTCTGACAACTGGTACTGTGTGAAGTCAATGATGCTAAAAATTATTTGCAAATAGAGGGACTAAAAATTCATCAATGTGCTCAGAAAATACGCGCTTTACAGACCGTATTAGAAGCAAAACGAGAGGAATTTGTGGATGACGCTTTAATATATGCTAAAAGTTTATATGAAAAGCTTGAAATTTCTTTTGAACCCCCAAGACGAATCAGGAGGAAGCATATATTTGGCGATGGAAGTAAAGATGTTCAGTTATCGTACGAAGATGACTTGAGGCGAACAATGTTTTCTTTTCAATAGACAGTGTAACTTCTGAAATTCGAGAAAAATTCCAACAGTTGCAGAATCTAGCTAAAAAATATGCTCTTTTAAGGCCTGAAGTGATATTGAGTATGGACGAACTTAATTTAGATTAAGCTCCCCAAGACATAAATAAAGAATTTCAACTCGAGCGCGTACGTCTACAAGCTTTCATAGCTGCAACAGACCCAGGCTGTAAAAAAGAGCTCATTAGGTCCGGCTCTCTGGGTCTATAAAAATAAATTATTGAGTGCAAACTTGAAGATGGCTTTCCAAACATTGTCATAATGTTGAGAATTTTCTTAACATCTACCATCAGTAATTCCAGTTGCGAGAAAAGCTTCTCTAAGCTCATATTAATCAAAAATTTTCTCTAAGATCGACAGTGTGTTCACGTTAAGGCTAACAAATTTAGCTATTCTGGCAATTGAACATGACATACATATTGATATTGACAATTGCATAAAAGATTTTGCTATGAAAAAAACACGAAAAGTGTATTTTTAATCAATAAAAAAAGTTTAAAGCTATATTTTTTCTACTTTTACTAATTTTCTTGACTAGTAATTAAAATAGAGAGGTGGCAAATTTCCGGTCGGCCCAGGCGGAGAAAGCCCACGCTACGCCACTGCCCCTGGTTTGCAACCACTTAATTCATAAATTTATGTGACGTCATAGTAACATGGTAAAAACTATCATGTGTTTTCAGACAATAAATTTAAGCGCTTCACTCTGGCCAACTTTTGCTTCTTGCTGAAACTTTCTTTTAAAAAGTACGTGTTTTTCACCCTGAAGAACGCTCATAAGTAAGCAAAACGCATTTGATTTATAAATATACATATAATCTAAGAATTCTTTTATCTCTAAAGTTTTTGAGGAATTTTTTTCAAAATGCTTGAGCATTTTTATCCATTTATAAAATTTGAATATTTACCTAAATTTTACAAGTAGAACAAGGGAAATTTCAGTTTTCAATTCGATGGAGATCACGTGATTGCCTTTATCATGTAACCATCGTGAATTTAACTCATTGTTTTCATTCTTACTCAAGGCATATATATTACCATGAAGGTCTCCTATTGATTCATGTATCTATTCTCGATTAAGAAACTCTCCAAATTCATGAAACGTCAAGATCATGTGATAAATATAACCATTCGTTTCCGCTAGTGTGTTCATTTACCTCTATGTTGCCAGCTTTATCTTTTTACAGAAACTTTCTTTAATAATATATATTTATTATTAAGTTTAACATACATAAAAAAATTGCACTTGATTTAAAGTACCTACATGTAAAGGAAATAGTTATAGGAATGAGAAAAAAAAAATTCGGAAGAATTTTTTTTTTAATATTCTCACATCATGAACTAATTATTAACTTTACAATTTGTATATAAAAATAACAGCACGAAGTTTTATCAATCTGATGTGGAAAATACATGAGTGTTTGACCTTCATGAATTTCAGCCCATTATATATAAATAAAAAACGAGTAGTTCACTTCAGTTCTTACCATGTTTTCATAAGTATCTCAGGGATGGAAATGAGCATGAGACAGCTGTAAGAAGCAAGAGTCGATAGAAATAAAACTAAATATAGCGTTAAATGAAGCCATTCAAAAGCAAGAGTCAAAGAAAGCCTCAAAATTATAATGAAAACTATGAACATAGTCAAAAGTTTTATACAGGATTTTGCAATATGATATGATTAAATACAAAAGCAAAATTTGGTAAAGTTTACGAGTTATTTAATGATGCATTGTGCGTGTGTGTTAGGTATTCATTTTTTACGTTTATGGCGATAAATGTGTATCACAAATCATTTAAATTAATTTCATATATTTTTTTTTCTAATGGAGCTGCGGATTGGTATTTTTGTCTTTGCAGACTTGGCACATTCCCCAGGAGCTAGTATCAGTTTTTCGTATGGCGCCATATAGGCGATACCAATTGCCGCAAATAATTTTGACGACCACAGAGGGTGGCACATGAGCTCTGAGGATGAGAAATTGTACTTATAAATTTAATTTTGAACATTTTTTTAAATAAAAAATGGATACACTTCTTTTAACCACCCTTGTCATTGTAGGTCTTGAAATGACCCCTCCTTAAAATATTGCATGTTCATAGATTTTGCACATTCTGCGGCAAACCCCCTCCCCCCCCTTTTATTTCGAAAAGTGCTATAATTAAAAATTACAGGATCAACAGTTGATTTGATTTTAAATAAATCTTTAAAGGAACAAAAGAGCTATTGGTGACATGCTTGTAATTTTTAAACCACCATAATTAAAACCTTTCGTGCTCCAAAAAGTTTTACCCCAGAGAGAAACTGTTACACTTCAGTTGTTAACCCGGAGAACGAGATCTCCTCTCGTGTGAATGAGTATTAAATTCATATTATATAAAACAGCACGAAGGCTATTGGTAACGCGCGCGCGCACTTCGGTCAAGTGACGAAGACGATACCTCAATTGGCACTCCTCTCTCCAAACTTCCCTACGACGCCAACGGAAGGATTTTGCATCTCGATATGTTCAACATGCATCTACCCCAATTCACGGCGAATCTTCATTGGCACTAGAACTCGGATTCAACATCGACTGTCATGGCTCATATTCCTCCCATTGGCGTAGTGTGGAATTTTTGAGAGTGGGGTGCCAACTGGAGTGTCGCCCTCTTCACTTGTTCAAGGTTCAAAAGTGTGAATTTATGTCGCCCTTGTGTGTTGCTTCTTAGTATGTCGTTAATAAACAATCAAATCCAGTAGCGCACACAGGAATTTTTCAAGGAGGGGTCCGGGGTTGAAAGCTCACCATTCTGGTATCATGCTCCTTTTGATTTTGTCAATTTTCGGGAATAAAACACAGTAAAAAACTAATTTTTGAATAAATAATTAGCATTAATTAATAAAATTAATCATTAATAACAAGTGATTAATTAAATTTTACGTACTATATACTTAGAATGATAATCAATCGGAAAAAGGCTTTGCCCCCCCTTGTGTGCGCCACTGATCAAATCAATATTTTTTTAGAATCCTGTCAATGAAACAACTCTCATTTCTTGTATTGAAGTAAATAATTTTTATTTCATAAATAACTAAACAGTTCTCTAAAAAATTCTTTTTATGCAACTGGAAAAAGTACTTATTTTTCTGAACGCGACATTCATCTGTTGCTAAATTTTCGATTTGGCGCTTTACGGAAGAAATAAAAAATTCTTTGGCGGATGTTCCACACGAGCGTGCCAAGAACAACCCTAGAAGCGGAAGACTAGAGGGGAGGAGGGGTGGGCCTATCGTGGCCACAGTACAACCGCAGTGACCATTCAGGATAAATGTCCACAAGTCCACAGTTACAGAATTGCCGATTTTTAGTGAAGAACGAATTTAATAGTTATGTCCACGCTTTCAAAAAGGGCTCTTGTCCGTCTGAAGTGAACACATCATTCGATTCGCAGGATATATATATATATATAAAACGACAGAAAGGACAACATTTTTGGTATCAGAGGATCGGAGTTGCAGTTAATTTAGACGATGGTCGGACACTTTAAGACTTCTTCAATGGGAACCCCACTATAAAAATTGGAGTGTTTGTAGGTGAACTGCGAGTCATAATGGCCTTGTATAGATTCCCGTTTTTATATATGGTTTTTATCTCCCGTTTTCCTTTTTTTTCCTGGAGTCATGAGATAACGGGGATTGTTATGGGTTATATAAAAGAACAACTGTTTGAAGAATAAAAGCAATGGCGTCTGGGGTATTTCTCGAATATTGGGACATAAAAGTAATAGGGAAAATAAGCAAAACTGGGCTAAGGATATAAAGCAAAAGTAAATTTTATTTTTCAAAAATGTGCCATTTTGTGCGAAGAATTCGGTGATAAAAAAAGGGCTTTATGGTCCAACATCCAAGAGTTTTTGTTCGTGATTTTACTCAATGAAATACATATTTATTACCATTATGATAATTTTTATTGTGATTTAAATCTGATATCCTTTTGTAATGGGTTTCCTATAACTTTCCCTCTTTTCCAATATAGATTTTGGTGACGTGTTGTAAGGAATATTTTCTTTATAAATCTTCTAAAAAAATGTTTAAACATTTAAATATTGCTTTAGTGATCTGTAATATTTAACTTTTTTCCCTCTCCGATATTTTTCTATTAAATTAACATTGAATTACTAATAAATTAGTTTCTTGCCTTAGTTCGGCCGTCTAGCCTACTAAAATCTTGCACTCGCGATAAAGGATATATTAAGTCCATTCTTTTTTATTTAAGATATACTGTTCTATATCAAGGGTCGGCAATATTGCAGCTGTAAAGCAGGGGTACTCAACCTTTTTCTCTACTGGGCCGCATACATATGTCAGCTGTTTCACGCGGGTCGCAACATGAGTATAAATGGGGGTGGGGAGAAATGATTTAAGACCAAGAAAACATTAGAAATTTAAAATGTGGAAAGTTGATCAAAATATTATAATTCCTGTTTTGCTTTTTTTAAAATTATTATTTTTAAAAATTTTTTTTGTTTTTGACACTAACACTGAATCAGAAACATTTAAGCAGTCCTTCACAATTTTTGTATCAGTAAACGGTTTCATATGATTACCAATAATATAGTAAACTTCAAGGATGTCTTTGTTAACGCTGTGATATTACCACTGACAAAACACTTTGTCGTGTTACAAAGATTATTCAAGAAAGCCTATTTATCACCACTTGAAGATCTTTGAGGAAAAGTGTCATTGAATGATTGTTGTTTATTGGTACTTTTTAAACACAGCACTTTCGTGACAAACTAAACAATTACTGATCCCTGTTTGTTTTTCTCCACAATACAGTCAACCTCCCAATCGTCGCGAAACGATACATTTTCGAATATTTTCCCCTTACATGATATGAATTATAGTTAAAAATTAGTTCCACCCATAAAATTCTCACTACTCCGCTGTTGTCTGTTATCACTAACCGCAACCGTTCCAAATGGAAAAAGAATATCAATTTGTACCCGTAAGACGATGACAGCAAAAAGCAAAATTGATGTATTTGATTTCTTGACAAAGAATTTTCTACCAAATTTGTAATACAATGTTCTTAAGGTATCCGACTACGTTCGGAACCGTGATTTTAACAAAGCGCATAAATGGATAATTTTCATAATATTCAGTGTGACTTAGATTAGAATGCATGTATAAAATTGTTTTAAAGACATTATGACAGAAAAAAAATATTTAAATACAATATTTTGGCAAAAAATGAACTTAGAATAACATTTTTTTCAAACGTTCTCCTTTTATAAAAAATGCTTCGACAATAATAATATTTTGCTGATATAAAGTGAAGTTTTTTCTCCAGAGAGTCTCGACTAGGGGAATTTTGAAAAATTCAGATTATTTTCAGAGTTACTACCGGTTGAAATAATTATCGACATTTTCTTCTTAAAATTACTCCCCCGTGTTGTAAAGAGTGTTTTTTTTTCAGGTATAGAAGTTTAAGTTGGCATTACTTTCCAAGATGGCGACCGATTTAACAGCTGTCAAGTGATTTATTCTCAGTTCGGTTTGGCAATTCATCAAAACGATCATCAAGCAAGGCGTAGATTCGTCGAATGGGCCCAAAACGAGATTGCCATTGTTCCCGATTTTCATAAGCGAATTTTGTTTAACGATGAAGCGCACTTCTGGTTGAATGGCTACGTCAACAAACAAAACTGCCGCATTTGGAGTGAAGTTAATCCACAAGTGTATGTCGAAACACCGTTACATCCAGAAAAACTGACTGTTTGGTGCGCTTTATGGGCTGGTGGAATCCTTCTTCAAAAACGATGAAGGCCACAACGTTACAGTCAATGGTGATCGGTATAGAGCCATGATTACTAACTTTTTCATTCCTGAATTGAACAATCATGATGTCCAGAAGCTGTGGTTCCAACAAGACGGCGTAACATGTCACACAGCTCGTGCCAGAATCGATTTATTGAAAGACACGTTTGGTGACCGCCTAATTTCACGTTTTGGACCTGTGAATTGGCCTCCAAGATCTTGTGATTTAACAACGCTTGACTATTTTTTGTGGGGCTATGTAAACTCATTGGTCTATGCGGATAAGCCACAAACGCTTGACCATTTGGAAGACAACATCCGCCGTGTTATTGCGAAAATTGGACGTCCAGATTGGACTACATCCGAGCCAGCCGTGGCAGTCCTATGCCAGAAATCATATTTAAAATGTAATGCCACAAGATTATCTTTCGAATAAAAAAAATTCATGTCAATCGAATAATACATCGTTGTTTTATTGCAATTTAAAATTCTATATACACCTCTAAAAAAACACCCTTTATTAGTGCCGATTCAAACTAATTTCGGGCCCAGGGTGCAAAAGATCTACAGGCCCTCTTGGTACTGGCGGATCGAAATTTATAATCAGAAAATCTGGTTAAGTCCAGCTTATTCGCGCCCCAGTTCCCTGGGCGCCCGCCCCAAGCGAACAATGGATAAATCGACACTGGTATGTATTTTTAAATATCACATTACTAGTAATATGTTTTAAATTATTAAATTATACAGCTTCATTTATTCATTGATGACGGCGTTTGTATCGTTGTGAAAAGAGAACAAATGAATGAAAATCATTATATTTTAGATGAAAAAGATATTATCAGAACATTCTTTACTGAAAAAGGAATAAAATTAACAGCCTAAAATTTGTCCTTAAAAGTTACTTCTCGATCTAGTATCTCCATTGATATGGATGTGGCATCCCCGTCATTACATTCTATTTCCTCTTGTGTTCTTTTAGGTCAGTATTTACAAGGGGGCAATTGCCCAATCACCCTGAGCAAAACGCGCCCAACCATCCCTGTCCACTCCATTATTCCGAAACGCCGCATTCCATCACCCCTTCCCCGCCCCCTCCCATCCGTTACAATCAAAAGAACTTTCTTCCTTCAAACATCCTGGAGTCTCCATCTGAGGTACCTTATTGAAACATCAAGGCACCGACTGAACTGAATCGATTTTACTGACTAGATGAACGAGAACCGCTGGCCTGTGTCCACCTTTTTAGAGAATTTTTTTCACCTCTCTTCACTCTTATCTATTATTTCGATTCGCGTTTTGGTCCCCCCCCATCCGCATTTAATGTAATAGTACTACACAAGGAATAAAACGCGTTATGTGCGAATAAACAATGGAAACAAAAGAGGAAATCGAGTTCTTTGGTTGCGTTTCTTGTTTGCTCAGAGTTTTACGCTATTGTTGGCTCTATGTCATTTTTGCAACACCCGGTCGTACGGACGATTTCATTCATGCTTTCCTTTTCTTTCTTTTTTTTTATCCTCGAAACCAGGCGGATGGTATATCATCAGGGGGTGGCGCAATTACAGCTGTTTTCACTCTCTTTTCAACAGTTCATTCAAGGAAGATTGCTCTGAAGATAGGGCCAGAACAAAAGGCAGACTGGTTTTCTGAGGGTTGGCTCGCGTAATGTTTTAATGCTGACCAGGGTCCTTTTTCTTGGATTCCAAAAGTGAAACTTATTAACGAAGCACCATTTTATCCAAAAGATATCCCCCCTTCTTATTTTTTTATGTTCAAGGATTTTATCAATGAGTGGTTTTACAAGATGGAAAGTGAATTTGTAGCGAAAGGTTTTACGAGGAATAAGTGGAATGAATTTGTAGTTCCGTTTACAAGAAATATTAGTGCTGATTTTTAAATTGATGCATAAGTACATCTGTGTGTCACTTATAAATTGCGATAGCAATTTTTTATCTATGTATGTAAAGAATCGAATCGTTCTTTATCTTAGAAATGGAAGTTTAGATTTCTTGCAAAAGTTTACATGTTATTGAAGGGTTGTCAATCGAAAACGGGTTCTTTATTTATGATTGATAAACATCGCAACACTCATCGTATTTTAACTAGGATAATAATAAAAACTCGTAGATTTAAGAAAAAGAGATTCACAAATAAAAGAACAATGAACCATAATATAAGAAAGCATTCGTTCCAGAGTAATTTAAAATCATGGCTTTCGTATTCTTTTTTATTTGTATTTTTTTACTATAAAATACCTTCCCACTGAAAGTCACAGCAGTAGCCAAGTGGTTACGGTCGTGCACTTGACGCCGATCTTGTTGAGTTATTCGAAGACGTTCGAATTCTGGAGTGGCTTAAAATCCCCGTGAACAGGGGCTGATGCACGTCAAAACTGCCTTGGCACAAAAACTTCAACAGAAGGCTTGGTGTAGAACAGGAGTGGCCACCAATTTGGTAACAGTGCTACTATCTGATGTTGAATCTCTCATTATGCACGCCACTTCCAACTTTTCCTACAAACGAAAGATATTAGAAGGTGAAAAAATATTACTTATTGACTCTCATGGGATTTTTACGCGAGCAGCATATTTTTTCATGCAAGTCTAAGTAGTGAAAATTTAAAACTAATATAATAAATACTTAGTTTTTATTACGAAACTTTTTACTTAAGTTTTATAAACTTTTCTAAGGATACATTAAAAATGAGTAACTTCAAACATTTAATTCTAATTTATTATTAAACTGTCAGGACATGCTGAATGTGGCTTTTGACGTTGTGTTTCTTTTTTACCAAGTCATCTATATTAGTATTAGATATTGAAAATGCTAACAAAATTAGGTTGCTTTTAGTGTCTATCATTTAGTTTTGAGCGATATGATTTTATTATGTTCATAATTGTTCACAAACATATGTTGATCCAAAACTACAACAACACCTGACATCCAAATGGTGTAAATTTGAAAATTGCCTGTCGGTTCAAATTTCCAACATTCTATATAATTCGGATCACTCGAGTTGAAATAAGTTCCTTATATTTGATTTTCAGTCTAGTATGGTGCTGTAGATTAATAATTAGAATTTGGATTTCAGGTATAGACATAACAATAAATGTGTGGGTGTGTGTCTAGTAGAGAAATTGGATTTATGAAAATATCAGCATATTTTTTTCTATCATCATGAAAATCCTCCAATCTGGCACTGAATGAATCCTTCAGAATGAATATTAAATTTCTAAATCTGCTATAGCTCGGATCATCATAATTAACTTTTGTAGATAATTACTGCATTATTGGGAAACGTGTTAATATTTTTTCTTCAAAATAGAGATAAAGGATGCATAAGTTTCTTTACAAAGATATATGACCAATTAGGGTAGGGAAGGTGAAATGTTTTCCTTGTAATCTTAAATTTAAATTTTTTAAATAACCCGTAATATCGGTAGCAGAAACGTAATCCCATAGCCAGTCTTCATTCTTGAGTAGCAATCACTTTCTTGGGCTGTTCATTGTTTTGTTCCAAATATTTTATATCACACTTCCTCAAATTCCAAAATCTCACGAGTGCACTTCTTTGGAAAGCCAGCGCACTGTGGCGTATTGGGTACGAGAACTCAGTCAGGCTTGAGATATAAATATGTACAATTTATTTACGGAACATTCTAAACCGCCATCTTACATACAGGGCACGTTTCTGCCTTCTGCTTCCATTCGGGACCTTCAACACCGGTCCTTGTGCATGTCCTTTTCTAGACAAGTCCATCTCAGAACGTAGGGGGACTGGATTATAGGAAACTCTCTTCCCCCACTTCCTCAGGCAGCAACACCATTCGCTTCTGGTCTCCGACGCCATCAACTGGTGCCGGAACAACATTCGCCACAACACACAAGGAAAGAGTCATTTTTTGCATCATAAATTGCTGTTGTAATTGAATTAATTGTGTTTAAAATAAATTTTGAGGATTTCTGTCTGAAACAATCACTTTGTAATAAAATAGTAAAAAAAAAAATGTTATTCTTAAATATATTTCCAAATTTTTTAATAAGTCTTCACGTGCCACTGTTGCAAATCTTCTGTGCCACACGGTGGCATGCATGCCATGGTTTGGCCACCCCTGGTGTAGAAGTTTGAAGAGTGGAATGCCATCTATAAAATGTGGCTCACGTCACTTTTTTGGTGGAAAATTACGTGACCGACCACTACTTACTGTATAGCTTTTGAATGCAGTGAGATTTAATTCATGAACAATCAATCAATCGAATACCCTCTTAAAATGTAACAGTGTTTTGTTGTTTTTCTCTTTAAAATTTCTTTCGAGTTTCCGTTTTTGAATTAAAAAATAAATTATATACTGTTTTCTAATTTATATCACGCGGATGACTGTTATAGTTACAAACCAGCCACTGTTCTGTAAATCGAATAAATAAATAAAAAAACGCTTTAAATAATAACAACATTATAACTTTTAAATGTTCCTCAAGATTTTATTAATTTATAAATTTACGAATTTTTTAGTTCTTGGTTTTTATGTTTCGGAAGTATACATAAACGGAATAAATATTGCAATGTATATATTAATAGCTCATATTTTTACATTATATACTTAATATGTATCGTATTTCGATGATCAATATCTAAATTATTGTATTCTATCATAAATAAATGATTATAAGTTTAAATAAACATTTATAATTTGGGATGAATGTGCACTATTTATCTTTAATAAAACCGATTTTAATGTAAGTTTGTTGGTGATGACAATCAAAAGTGATTCAAGTATTAGATTTTTATCCTGAACTTACATTCATTTCTCGAATGTTTTCTTTGTCAAAATACCAAGTATAAAAATAAATTACAAGTTTTAAAGTATAAAGCGTCGTCTCCCCTCATACGAGTAACTCATTCGGAAAAAGAGACTGGTGCTCTGAATGGCACTTCTCAGTATGTGAATATCGCCAAATATTATTAAAGCGGACTATTTAATCTAGGGATCTAAAATAATTTTCTAGCTTTTCGAAATGATCCTCCAAATTGATATGTCATTCAAACTGAAAATGTATTAATCGCTTTATTAAATCCTAGATGTTGATTTGGTTTTAATTAATGTCCCACTGGGAAGCAAAAAGATAATTATTGGCAATGGACCCCGTAATTCTTAACCATGGTCATGGGAAGAGGATTACACCCAAGTTGAAACCCACTCTCCTAACTTCCACGCAAGCAGAATAGCCTTGAGCGTCGACAGATTAGACGTGCCTCAGCCTTTACACGGCGGGTCTTCAGTGGTACTAGGTTTTAAACCCGCGACTCGGCAACGCCCGTCCCGAGTTAACCCCTTGGCTACCGTGGCCACAAATCCTAGATGTTATTACAGTATTTATATATATAGTCCCAAGTCCGTCTTGCTTGAGTATTTGGTTTCATGCAAATTTTGGAATTCCTTTTGCGATCCAATTTTCTACTATAATTTTCATCACCCCCTAATAACTTTCATAATTTCCCCCCCCTCCATACAATAGCAGTGTATTGCATTCAATAATATTACACTTTGACGTAAATCTCTACAATACGACTTAATTATAAACCGTACAAAATTGTCCTGATAAGTATTACATTTTGTATATAATTTTATACATGCCCACACATAGGTTCGCTGGCAATTATTGGTTTTGTTCTTGACATGGTACTGTTATTAATTATGAAATACATTGGGCAGTACTAATACATTTATAAGCGTCTTATACCAGTGTAAATGTGTATTTTATTTTTTAATGCGTCAAAATGTATTTTGTTTTGTTTCCTTTCAGTAAATTAATAATTTTTCTAAATAATCCTTTATTTTCAACTTTTCGATGTACTCACGCCCCCTGCCCTCCTAAGGCAGCGCGCCCCACAGTTGAGAAACACTGCCTTAAGTTATACAAAAATAAGACTGGAGCTCCTAGCATGTTTTGAGTTGTAAAGATATATAAGAATTTATTTTATTGATAACATATGAAACACGATTTCGATTTTAGTTAATTATGCTCATAATGACTTTTTCTCTCTCTTTCTCCAGCATTAAATTTTTGTATTAGAGCATTTTTACTGAAAGTATATTTTTTGGACGTTGCTTTTACTTCTATTCTAGCCTCCAGTGCAATCAAAGCAATGCTTTTTGTCTTAAATATATACATTTACTCTACAATTTAAATTACATACACTTGATGAAATATTTTGTTGTTATTTTCATCTTACACAGGCAACATGTTATTACCATTCAAGCAATCTCAGTTCCATCTATAATAATTCATACCTATTTATAAAGTTTCCTTATTCACAGCTTTGTGCCCGGCATTATTCGAACAAAACAAAACTCACTGATCCTTAATTGTTATAGCTTTAGCTTTGTTGTCAATCAAACAATCCTCGTTTATTCCAACTCCAATAATTATCATTCTCGTCTATTTTTAAACCCTTCATGTATAATAATGATCTCATATACACGGTGCGAATCAATAGCAGTCGAAGAAGAAGAAACAGACGAATTTCTTTTCCATTCACCACAAATGCTATTCGCAATCAATTTTTTGTTACTTCCAATTTGAGGGTAAAAAAAGGGCCACAATTGTTTCACTTTATTCCCCTGGAAAAATCCTCTTCAATTGTACATCTTCTCATTGTGGTATCCATCTCAATATTGAGAAGTACCGTCTGTTATTATCGCACTCTAACATATACACCCATTTCTCTTTATTTCTTTTATCGTAATTCAACGATTCATGTCGGGCAAGTTGTAGAACATTGTTACCGGCACTGTTATTACACACTGTTCGCTGTCACGCCGCCTTAAGACCCAACAATGAGGGCTGTTATTAAGATATTCTGTGGTCGGCTGATCAGCTACTGTGTTTCGACAAATCGCCGCCTTGCTTCACGTGTTTCTGTGTTTGGACACAAAAGCATATGATGTAATAATGACGAGTGTGCATTGTTGCAAGGGGAAAAGGGGGTTTAGCAGGTCATGATTTCAATCAACGGCTCCCGTCAATGGGGTGGTGTATCGATGGCACTTGAATTAGAAGGCTCTCCTTTTTTCTTGTTCGTGTTCCTTCCTGGAAATTCCGAAAAAAGGTATCTGGCTGTTCACCTCGCGTCGATCCAAACCTCCTCTTCCAGCGCGATTTGAAATAAATATAAGGTTAACTCGAAACAAATTAGTCAAAGGAAGATGGCATCAGTTAGTTGGATTGATTCTTTAAGAAGTTCTTCTAGGATATGTTTGGTAATTTTATCAGATTATGAATTATTGAAAAGTATGCATAGGTATAAAATTAAGTATGCGTTGGAAAACTCGCGGTTAACGTGATATATTGATGCATGCCAAATTTCACACTATGTGCACTAAATATTGATAATTTAACGATTATTCAAAGAGAAAAACAGACCCCGATAGCATCAATAACCGCACTCAATGAGGAATTTTTACAGAAAATTCTGTTCCTTCTGTAAAGATGCATTTTATTTAGATTAGCAATGAACATACGTTAATCGTGGTATATGGTTATTACTTTTTTAGTCCATTTTTTATAAAAGAATTTAATATTATGTCCAGTAAAGTTTAAATTAAAATAATATTTTCATTAATTTTAATGAATTTTTCAATATATATTTCAAGCGAAGATAAATAAAAGAATTGGTGGAGTTAGAATTTGGTGTGTTAGCAAACAAACAATATTAACTCATTTAGTTCAAATCTCAGTTAAGTGAAAGATATTGGATAAGTGGATTCCACATTAACAGAATGGTAAACAGAAGCTTTGGAATCCTGGTTGATGTTGTTTTCTCGACACAAATCTAATTCATTTATCATTTACTACTATTAGTCCTCACTCTCCCTATATATATATATATATATATATATATATATATATATATATATATATATATGTAATTCAAATTTTTAATCATTAATAAAATACTTTTTATTCATCCACTCTAGTTCAAATGCATTTTTTAAAACTTTTAGTGGAGGACACTTGATGTTAATACAGTTTTTTTCAAATATTTATTCTATTTAATTAATGAATAAATAGTAGCAAAAATAATAGTCAAACACCATATATAAAAAGGAAAATCGCTCGTTGTGTCCTTGTACTGCAATGGATAACGCGTTGGACTTGTAATCCGCAGGTCGTGGGTTTGAATTCCACCTGGGATAACCTAACTTCTGATATTGTGATTTCTTTTTACTATACTATTTTATTGGAATAATTAAATAAAATAAATGAATAAATATTAACAAACAAAAACAATAGTCCAACATCCTATATAGAAAGGAAAATGAAAAATTGCAAGGAAAATCGCTTTCTGTTTTGTCACTTAATATTATGATTCTGTGTCATAAGTTTATATATATTTATATTAATTGTAACTATTTAATAAAAAGTAACTAAAATAAAAAATTTCTTTGTTGACCTAAGTAGGAATTGACTTAAATCTTTTTTCATATTACTTGTGTGTTTGATTGAATTGTCACTTGTGATGAGAAATGAATATAATATGACAATCGCAAACGTTCAACACCGTGGTTGAACAAGAATGGACCTCCAAACCGTAATATTCATCAAAATAACCTGATAGTGAATGTTTGGTGGTCTAGCATAGGTGGAATCCATTATCATTTCATGAAACCTTGTTTATCTATTACAGTACAAATATATTGCAATCAACTGGATGAACTGATGCAAAAACTTGAAGAAAAAGAGTCTAGATTGGTCAACAGATTGAACTATCTTATTGTAAAATAACGATTAATACTAGTCTTTAGTGGCACTTAACCTCGCGAACTCGCAACAACTCAGCTATCGAGGCCATCCATACGATGCAAATGCTTCAATAAAAGCAATAATATTTCAGAATTTTCGAACTCAATTTACGACTTAAACTAAACTGATTGCTGGGATTAACAAAAATATTCTCTATTCAGATACGGCTCATAGCTATTATCGCTCAATTTAATTTCGTATTAAAAACTGCAAACTTACACAATTTTCAAACTTTTCCACCAAAGAAATGTTCTGTAGGAAACCTGTTTCAAAAACAGGGTTTAAAATCTTAAAAAATTGTCCTGCATTTTCTGTTATTGATCAGGTGTATGTTGTTCACTGAATAAAAAAAACAACAACAAAAAAAAAACATATACACAGAAGTGTCTTACCATTATTTTGCCACATTTGGAGCAATTCAAGGCAATTTTTGCCTTACTTGAGCAAAACACCACAATCGGGCATGTTATTGTTTATCAAACCTCAGCTGAAAATTCTCATCCACCTGTATTGATCTGGAAAAAAAGTATTCGTTAAAAAACATCCAAAACTCCCAATCCCGGGGATAAGCTTGTGTCCTCTCCTGTACTACACAATGCAGATTTTTTCTACTTGATACCTAATCCCAGAATCCAAAACCAAAGCACGCGTTTGACCACCTGTGATTTGACCTTCCAAAAAGTGGACCTGTCTGTTGCTGTGTTGAAGGTGTTTTCCCCTGGGGGAGGTCCAGAGAGGGACAAAAGTGTGACTAAGAATCGATGTTTTCATCTCGACTTGTGATCTCGTTCTTTGTGGTGAGGGTGATTTGACACAATGGCCAATGGGGATTCGGTGAATTATATAGATGTCAGACGATAAATACCTTTGAGTAAGTTTGAATAACAATGAGAGGGAAAAAAAGTACATTGAGATCTTCTATTCAGGTTTGATTAGGGAAAGGTATTGTCACCGGCGAAGAATTTGAAATGTGTATTGAGGTCTGCGTTGTTTGACAAACAAGTGGGGAATTTTTGAGGGAAAAGACTTAAGTTTCTTCGCTATGAATTGATTTTGTTTATCAATCTTATCTGGCAAATTCACAACTTCGCAGGGGAAAAAATACTTTTTTTTTGTAGGACCGATTTTCTGGTTGTCAAATTTAATAGAAAGGAGGTTCTGAGCTTCTACATATTTCAGTATATGAAGAAAAAGAAACTTTTTAAGCGATAAAATGAAATCATTCTTCTTTTTATTTTTATTATTGACTCATTTGAAACCCTTTATGCAGAAAAATAACCATAGCCATTATCATTAAGATAAAGCAACAAAAAATACTTTTTTAATGACTTAATTCTTAGAGATCTTAGAAACATTTAATACAAAAGCTTCATGTTTGGATAACGGACAGTGATACATAGGATTATAATCAATTGAAAAAAATTCAAAGGCTATGGAGTGTGTGTGGGGGTCCTGACTAGAAAAGCCCCCCCCCTTGTGTGGGCCACTGGTTGTATGGAACATTTACCTGTGGATAGAATAAAAGCGATTTCACTCATTCATTAATCATTGGTTCTCTTGAAGTATTACACACACACACACACACACACACACACACACACACACACACACACACACACACACACACACACACACACACACACACACACACACATATACACACACACACACACACACACACACACACACACACACACACACACACACACACACTAACTTAAAATTTGGCAAGCATGCTTCTGTTGTGTAGAGATCCGCCGAGAGCAAGTTTTTCGGAAAGATAAATATGCTGTTGTTTTAGAAATTCAAGTTCTTTTCTTTTTTAATCAAGTGGAGGCTATGAGAGTGTCCTTTTTAATGCAGTCGAAAGCTTAATGCTGGGGTAGATATCAATAAGTTAAAAACAATAAATAGTCATACAACGTCATGAAATATCCACAGAAGACGGTAGGTAACGTCTAGTAACTTAATGATTTATGATATATAAATGTAATATATTACGGTATTAATTGATCAAATAATTGCTTGTGCAAAAAATGTATAATTTATGATGCATTGAAAAAATATTTATTTTTATTGACCAAATGTTGAAACAGTTTTGGAGAAAGTATCCTAAATAATCAATTTCATAATAATATATTCATACGAGTCAATTAAGAATCATTTCTACTTTTTCCCATTTTTTTTCAAAGCACATTCACAAATTTTGATGTTAATGTTCATTTAGAGCTTAAATAAATATAAAGTTATATGTTGATCACAGTCCTAGGGGTCCGCCCCCCCTCCCTAAGCCCTTGATTTTTCCCAATTGATTATAATTCTAAGTATATAGTACGTAAAATTTAATTAAATATTTGTTATTAATGAATAATTTTATTAATTAATGCTAATTATTTATTCAATAGATAGTTGTTACTGTTTTTTGTTCCTGAAAATCGATAAAATCAAAAGGAACATGATACAAGAATGGTGGACTTCCGAACCTGCCCCCCCTGAAAAGTTCCTGTGTGCGCTACTGGTTGATGATATATATACATATATATATATACATATACTAGCCCGACAAACATTTTCACCAAATCAAAAACTGTCATCAAATGCTGCGATATACTACTAATACTGGTAAAATGTTCCTGCGTGTATGCTCATACAAGGTTTACAAGGTGATTCATTTACTTATTTGATATTTTTTTTAAATGAGTTATTTAAGTTGGAGTACTTATGTATTATCGCAACAATCGCCAACTTTCAATATAACTCGCCAAGTTGGCAACCCCAATTTCGTATGCGTTGTATGCTCTGAATGGGCAATCATGTGCTTCGTTTCACATAATGTAGCCAATAGATTATGATAATACGTAAGTACCAAATTTGGAACCATTTGAAACCAACCTTATAAGGAAGTGAACTTTGTTGAATATTTCTAAGGCTACGATAACAATACATATGTATTAGCTCGATTATTATTTTCGTCAAATTAAAAACCGTCGCCAAATGCTGTGATGCACAACTAATAAAGATAAAATGTTTCTGCGTTTATACTAAAACACAATAAGCTGTTTTGTTTTATTTGTTTGGTATTTTTGGTACTTACGTATTATAGCAAACTATTGGTGACATTATATGAAACGAGGCACTTGGTTGCCAATTCAGCGCATACGACGCATAGGAAATCAGGTCAGCCAACTAGGCGAGTTTTTAATAGTGTTGGGGATTGTTGCAATAATATGTAAATACCGTATTTTTTTTTAGAAAAAAGCATTTTTAAAATTTAGGATCTACTTTCTACGGATGAGAACATAGTAGAATATTTCTAAGGAGTTACGAAATTATTCCAACTAAAAATGTATTATCAAGAACAATATGTCGATTTATTTAGAAACAGACAAGTAGTTCCATGAATAACGTGTGTGGCTGCTGTTAGACATTTCATTTATTGTTTAAAGTGTAACATAGAGGGGAGGGCTTGGATTTGGCGATTTTTATTTAGATATCTTGGTGAGATAACGAATTCATTTTGGATTTCGAACACCTATCGCTAAATGAAGTAGCCTGGCAACCGATTTTGGTTGTCAAAAGAAATTGACATCACCAAGGGCCCCTCTCCCATCCCCTATACTACACTTTAACCCATTTATTTAAAAATTATCTGCTTTTTCTTAAAGCAATAGAAATTAAGTAGCTTGTAATTTAAACTCAACTATTTTCTTATAATTACAACCTGGAAACCTGGAACAAACAAAAGCGGGGACGAACTTTTTTTAAAAACTTTAGCCAATTTATAAGTCAACGGTCTATACGTAATTACCGTGTTGGTTAACATGCATAATTACTTTTCTCATAATATAATTATCTTTAATTTTATTAAAAAATATTTAACTTTAAATTATAATGACTCAATACTATTCTTATGAAAACTTATACTTTCCTTTTCTTTAAAATAACGATCCACTTTAACATCAAAGTAATACTAGTTAAAAATTCAGTGTTATAAATTTTTCTGTATATATATGAATTATTCATGAATGAAAAGAAATAATGAATGAAAAGAAAAAGTTATTATTAGAAATGTGTCAAACCTTTTTTTTCATTTCAGAACTGTATAATTCACACACATCCAGTAATTATTCGCACATAAAACGTATTTTTGCTGTAAAACTAAGTTTATTTCTACTGGGACCACAAACTTTTTCCCAAACTTATATATAAGTGTTGAAACTTATTATCCAATACAAAAGAGGACATTGCAGTGCCAAAATAATTGTTTCATTTAAAGATTTAAGGAACAAGTCGTAAAAAAAAAATTATTATTATTTGGCAACGACAATTCTTGTTTCGATAAATTGTTTATTATTTTTATTTATTTATTCAGCGCCAGTGCTTGGCTTCTTGACCATTTGACGCCCAGCCTTCCAGTACCAACTGACGATATCATCAGCTGGGTATTCATCGAGTCTAGTGCATTGGAGCAGGTGGTCGCTATCTATTCTGGCATGGTCGCAGAGGGGGCAGGCCTCGTCAGCAGCCAAGCCAGTGGAGGTATACTCCCAAAATGTCATGTCCGGTTGTGAGGCAAAAGTGGGCAACAGAGTTGCTTCAGTTGCTACGGAATTGGACCCACAGTAACAAGAGTTTCCCATGGTTTTCCAAGGCTCTTTGTTTTTTGGGTCATGGTAGTATATTTGTCAATGAAAGAGGAAATAATGATCTTTGCTCTTCTGAGAGTCAAGATGACTTCGGGTTGAGACGAATTGGCTCCCTAGTTGGCTTTTTAATCGGCTTTCTCATTGCCTATTTTCTTATAATTTTTTTATTGAATCGATTGTGATGTAATAATAACGTCTATTTTTTTTATTCTTATTGTGGTAACTCTAAATGAACGTGATGTAATGGCTAAAGTGTATTAAAACTGTGAAAGAGAAAATCATTGCCATCACTGCCAGTGCTCTGCTACTTTAGTCTGAATGGGGTAAATTCATGTTGTGCCATAGTCACATGTTAACTACAATCATGCGATTTTAGCCAATCAGTTCAAGCACTTCGCAGTTGCAAAAGCTTTCTTTTAAAACCACATATTTGTGAACAATAATAAAGCACGAAAGTAAACAAAATAAAGTATATGTATAATATAAATTTTTTTAAATCTTAAAAACTTAAATATTTAAACATCTTTTCCCAATTATAAAATTTGAAATTTTATTTAAATCTTACAAATGTTTTGATTTTGCTAGAGATCACGTGATTGCCTTTATCATGCGACCCTCATGAATTTAGTTCATTACCGAAATAATAATAATTCGCAACGACACAAAACTCGTTCTTGTCGTAGAAATAAGATTGCTTCAAAATTAAACGCTTATTTTGTATTTTAGTCGATATACACGCGCAACTATGTGTATGCTCGTGTTTTTTGCTCTTATTTTCGTCAATTAAAGTTCGTTACATCGGTGAAACGATATTATTAAGAATTACCTTAAAATGAACAATTTTTAACAGAACACACCACAAAATTAAATTTTTATGATTTCCCAAATTAATTTCTTACTTCTCTTCAAAGAGTGAAACCACAAAATGAAATCCATTGCGTTTTTATTGAAACTCCAGCAATACGCTTCCTAGACGGCGAGAAAACATGATTAAAGCCAGTAGCGGTTTCCTTTATTAAAATATATTCTCTTAAACACACACTTTTCAGGTTCGTGCACCGGAAGTGTTAGACGAGTTGGGATATAATTCAAATGAAGACGAAATAGAAGTCTGCCTGCAACTGATGAAAACACACATATTTATTTTAAGGGAGTGTAATTAAAAATCTGCGGGGCTAGGCTATTGCGTAAGCTGATGCTCCGAACCACCATACGCACAGAAAATGCTAATTTACTGCCCGCTGGAAGAAAAAAATTAAAATATTTCATTTTCTCCTGGTACTATTTGAGGACTTTTGCTTCTTTTATTAGTAAGAAAATTGTGATTTTGGTGTTAATATTCTTCCGGTTATTATTAAATTTTTCAGGTGTATGCGCGTGTTTTAGGTTTTGAGAGATGCTCCTTAAAGTTTGCAGATGCATAATTTTTTTTTCTCTTGTGGAAAAGAAGCAAAAAGTTGATTAAAAAGTAATTTTTCCTCCTCAATTTGACTTTTTTTTTTAAAAAAAAAAATGTGGAATAATTTTGAAAATTTAATAAAATCCAATGGGAGGTGTAAGTGGTCACATGATTGAGGGAAAATAATTGCGAATCTTAAAATACTCAAAAAGTATCTCTTGGAATTTTAATTTAGGTTTCTTTTTTACTCGACTATTTTCTTTAATTTTTCGGTGTAATTTTATTAATTAGTGCATTTTTAAATGAGAAGATTAAATACCAATTAGAGTTATTTTTCGGATTCTTTCAATCTTTTGCGCATTTAAACAAATATATTTGAAATTTTTAACAAACGTTAGGATATTGTGATTTTAATGCTGTCTTCACTATTTGTTAAAGAATCGAGCTCTACCTGAGAATACATTTTCAGGTAGAATCATTTTAATATATTAATATGTTATTTTGCTGTCATTATCTTATAAATATTGTATTGTTTTGTTCTTCAAACTTCCTGTATTCTAAGCAATTCAACTTGTAAATATATTTTGCATTTTTTAATCTTATATATTCATCTATATCTGTATTCCTATCCTGATATTATTAAATTAAAAGTTACAAATCGGCTGAGATTTGAGTTGAGTTGCCGTAGAGAAGTTGCAATAAACTGTTTATTTTTATTCAGCCGGCGCAGGTTCATGGTGGTTGAGTGAGATTTTAAAACGTCGCCACAGATGTGAAACATTTTTGACTCGTCTTACACAAAGGGGAGGCAATAAGTACCAAAATTATTGAAGCATTTTCTGACCCGAAATTATGTTTGTAGTTATGGTTCTGTTCTTAAACATTTTTTTAAAAAAAATTTCTAATGGGCTGCGGATTGGTGATTAACAATTGCAGGCCTAGTACATTCCCTGGAAGCTGGTATCTCTTTTAGTGCGCCAACATATAGGCGGATACCAATCACTGCAAGTAATTTTGAAGCCCAATTTCCTCCCCAGAGGTACCTGAGCTCTGACGATGCGAATCTGTACTAGGATTTAATTTTGCCGAGAACACCCAAGGTAAACAGACACTCTAGGGATGTTTTACATCCCGTATAATCATACGATATGGATGCTGTCGATTTTCTGCATCATGAAAATCCACCGACTTGGGCCGGGGTCGAGCCCGCAACTTTAGGTGCAGAAGGCCAGCGACAAACCAACCAAGCCGCTCAGCCGGCTCTGTTCTTGAACGTTATATAACCTAAAAAAACACTGTTTTTAAACATTAGCCAACAAAAGAGTTGACCTTGTTCCCCCCCCCCCTCAAAGAGAGAGAGAGAGAGAAAGAATAATTGTAATGCAAATGCAATATATATATATATATATATATATATATATATATATATATATATATATATATATATATATATATATAGATTTAAATACGTTTATCAGCATATATCGAATTTATTTTACTATTCGAGGTAAAAATGTTCTTTTGAAATGAAATTTAGTTATATACATAACTTTTTATTTCAAATAAGAGAATGATGGCTGCTAATTATTTATTTATACTCAAAAAAGTTTGTTCTGCGGTCAAAATTATATAAATAAAATCATACATACCCTTTTTTTTAAACTTTGATTTCAATCGTGTGAATTATCCTCACATTAATGTTCAAATAATTGATAATTATTTCAAAAGTACTTGGATCATTTCTCTTCTGTGGAAGTGAACACATTAGGCATTTTTGTCTGTTCCAACAAAAACAGGCGATATTTTGACATGATACTTGACGTTATCCTTTCTATTTCGTCAACAAGCATTTTTCGCGTACGCACTATTTATTTACGACAGTATTGCCGAAAGTCTTTGAAATAAATTAATAGTCATTTTCAAAACATCGTCCGCATAAACTTTGTGATTATTTTCGTTAGTTGGTACACAAAATTTAGTTTTTTCTTAGCTTTGAGTATTGATAAAGGGAACTTTAGAATATTTTATAAACTGATTTGCTAATAATGAACGCGAAAAGGTTCAAAGGCCAAAGATATATGCAAAACATGCGACAAAGAAAACTATATTTTAATGTATAAAAGTAAATCAGATTTACTTTTATACGTAAACTTTTATAATTACCTCATAAAAGTGATTAGTATTTTATCCTTATTACCCACTGGGGTAGCTAGTTTTGAGTGGGTCCTATATCAAAGTTCCTTGAGGCACCTGGAGAATAAATAAAAGTGATCGTATTAATAAGACTTATTTGAAAGTGTCAAAACGTTGCACACATGGGGGATCCCGTATCATTGATACAGCTGATACGGGGGTTGATACATCCCAGTTGTCACCTTAATGCTTTTTGGTTTGTTCTTTATAAACTAAATATAAGTATATGTTTGCATCTAAAGCACATGGTCGGTCCCGAAACAAAAGAGATACTTCTAATATAGATAGACAAAGTTAACAAAAATAATGTAGTTGGTTCATGTTCACCAAATTTGTGAATAAAAAATAATAAATTCTTCTACATTGTTGAAGTTAATTCGATGAAAAATAGCTTCCGATAGAAAAATATTCTATCGTATTTATTTTTTTGGGGGCTTAGAATAAGAGGAATTCAGGATTTGTAACTAAAGTGTATTATTTATCAATGAAAAGGATTATATTTTATTATTTTTAACATGATGTAATTGATTTATATTAATATTTGAATTGATTGTTTAATCTGGATTTCTTCTGGCTTAAGATTCATAAAAACCATACAAGCAGCAGAGTCGTAGTTACCTACGTATCAGTGATATGGAGCCCCCAAGCTACAGAGGCCCCAACATGTGTAATATTCTGACACTCTCAAATAAATGTCTTTTATTTCTTTTCGAACCCCCTATGGAATTTTGATATAGGGTTCACTCAAGTCTACTTACTCCAGTGACAAGTAACAAGCATACCATGTTAGGGTATTCAAAATGAAATCGTAATAAAAATTGCCGAAAATTTAAAAAAGTAAATGTATTTCATTTATATATAAAGTTTCACATTGAAGAATAATAGAATTTGAAAATATAATATCCGAAATGTAATGTATCTATTTTAATTTTAATTTGTGCAAGTGATTGAGGTAAAGGTAGATAGTAGTTCCTAGAATTCCCTCTCACGGAATATTCATACACACAAATGTCGCCACAGTAGAACCAATGTCAAACATTTTTCATTCAACATATTCCCATACTAAAATTAAAACAGAGAATTGGCTAAATTTATAACAGCTACATGATAAATGCAATCTTTTGTTCTGTATTGAATTCAAAGCTCACATTAGATTCGTACTTATTGTTCTACTTGCAAAATTTAGATACAGTTTCATATTTGATAGCTGGATAAAGATGTTCAAATATTAAGAGTTTTCAAAAAGTTTTTCTAGATTAAAAAAATATGTATATGATACGTGAATTTTTAAATCAAGGGTATTTTGTTTACCTATGTACTTCATAGTCAACAAATATATACTTTTTAAGATAAAGTTTCTTTAAAAAGCAAAAGTTGGCTACATCGAAGCGCATGAACTGATTTGAAGGAAACACGTGATTGCATTTATAATGTGACAATGACGTCACATGAATTTAGCCTATTCTTTCTTCATCTAAATATTAGAAAAATTGACTTAAAGTACACTGAGAATCATTTCATTTTTTAATAACTAAAAATATGAATAATTTGTTAGAAGAAGAATTTGAATAAGTTAAATAAAAACTAGAACTAAGACACGAATATATGTTGATTTCAGTTACAATTTTAAAAGCTTACTTGAAACTTCTATAATCACAAAATCGTCTTCGAATATGCATTACAACTCAAGATTCCAAACTTAACTGGAGCCTTATTTAAGAATTAAGGGGATCTGGCACGTCTATAGGAGCCCATGTTAAATGATATAAGTTTATGTACCTTTTCTCAGAAACTACTTACTTCTCATGGATGAAATCTTTACAATAGGTTATGCGTACTATTAATAACACTTTAATGCAGTTTTATGTCTTTTTGTGTACAATAAAAATAATTATGAATTTTTAAAAATATGTCCAATTTTTTTTCCTACAATTTAATTTAAAAAGACCTTATCTAAAGTTTTTACTAGATATACTTCATTCACTCCATTAAAATTCGTAAACATGTAAAATGTATGCTTACTGAAAAATTTAGGATTATACATTAATTAGGTTCTGAGAAAAATGTATATAAAGTGAAAAATATTACATTTTGAGAAAACAGGCTGTAAAGTAAAAATGTGTAATTTTTGAGGAAAAATTTTTGATTCTTAACACTTTTCAGAAGACTCTATTCTAATTTTCATTTTTTCGTAATTTTTAACAATTTATCTTTTTTTTAGAGATGCTTTCGTTTGGCTACTCGAATCCTACATGCACATAATTTTTTGAAGTATGACACACAGTTATAGTTGGCTTCAAAGCCACAATATTTTAAGACCGGCTCTACATGATGCATATTGAACTGTGCAACAGCCATCTTTACCCCTAATTTTTGAGTTTTTAATTTCACAAATGTAGATTTTGGAATCACTGGCATATGATGTTATTAGCTGACTCATTGGGGTTCTGAATATATTTCCCTGCAGACATTTTATTTAATATTATCAGCTTGATCTCTAAAAAATGGCTTCATTTCATTCATTTTGGTATATGGTACGCATGTATGTTTTAAGTGATTATAGTGCTTTTCGTGGCATTCAACTTCTGCTTTTGAAACATGCACCGTTAATGTGTACCCAACGGACACGTTTTTTAAACTTTTTTTATATCTCCCCATAATTTTTGTCGTTAATAAAACACTAATAAGTAATTCAATATAGAACTTAGATTGGACAGAACAAAAATCTGGTTAAATAAAATAGCATTCGCTGTCAACAAGTTCAAACAAAAATAATCACACTTAACAGCAAACCAAACGAAAAAAAGTAACTGTGTTGAGTCGTTTCTTCCCTTCTTCAAAAGAAAAAACATTTCATTTATGTTAAAAAAGGATTATACTAATTGTAAACAAAACAAATCGCTCTGTCATCGAAAATTTATGCACGGTGAAAATTATACTCCTCGTGAAAGCGCCTCACGTAGCTCATTTGACGCTGCGCGTCACAAGGAGTGGCTTCCTTAGAAAAATAAATAAAAATACTTCGTATTACCGCATTTCCATACATCATATATCATTTCATACAAAAATATTTGAACTTTCAGAAAATGTAAAAAAGAGACATCGATATTTTTTTTGAAAACTCATATTTAATTCCCCTTTAAAAGTAATTTAAATTAAAACATTATTTTTTCGAAATTGAAACAGACAATAATAAAATTTAAAAACAAGTAAGCAATTGTAAAAAAAATCCGTTTACATTCATATTGCCAAAATACAAATAAATACGAAAATATTAAATATTATATATATAAAAAAAGATAAAGAATTATAATATGCACAATCATCTTCATGCGAAGTTAAGGCGGTAATTCCCTCTTCCCCCTTACAACTCAGAAAAATAAAATAACGCTCGATCGGAATTTCTTCCGAAACGAAACGTTTCTATACATAAGAAATGCATTTGGTTATCATTTTTTCCCTTTTGCAACAGTGAAAAGCGCGTACGTATGTAAAAAATGACATTTTTTCATCAAATTTTGATACTCGATCATGTAAAATGTCTTGATTTAGACAATATCCCTAATACGCAACGAAAGAAAAATGATAATAATAATTTCATTGAAGTTATTTGCCAAAAAAAAAAAAGATACGATGTAATTTTGGAGTTGAAAAATGTACTAAATAAAAATTGAACAAAAAACAATACAAACCCTCAATATACATACAGGGTCTTTTTTTTTCTTTTTAGTCGAGGTCTCTCTGCTAGGAAATATACTTTCTAATTTCTGAAAATAAACGTTTCTCTATTACAGCTCCTCAATAATAACTATTCTTTCCCTATGGATAAATGATAATCATTACGATAACTCCAGACAAACGCACTGCGATATTGGAAAAGAATACCCCATCAGGAACTTACTCACCGACATCAGAAAAGGGAGAAAAAAATTCTCTGAAGCAAAAAGTGTCAGAATTCTTAGGAAAATCTTTGACACTGCTCCATTGTTAACTGGAGGTCAGAAATGACGAGTTTGGTTGCGGTAGAAGCAAAAGATTAAAAAACATAATAATAATAAATAAATAAATAAAAAAGTTACGAAAGTAAATCGAAATGAAGTGAAAGAAAGATCGGATAAAAGACTGGTGCCTTCCCCATATCCAAGCGGTCAACTGTTTTCGGCAGCTCCCTGTTATTAACTCACCTTCCCCCTCAGGTGTTCCCAGCTCCCTTTTCTCAAACCTCGGTTTCATGGTTTATTTACTATAGGATCTCTAGCCATTGTTGACGAATAAAATTCTTCGCTGCGTCTATTGTTACGAGTAACAATGACATCTGAATGACAGGGCAAAGCCTAACAATTACTCCTCGGGTTTTTAAAATTTTCTCATTATTGTTTGTTTGAATTTCCCCATTATTTTTTTCCCTCTCTCCCTCCAGTGCTTCTAACCGACGGCGAGAATTAGGCACAATGGCGAAAAAGCATTATGAGCGTATTTAACGAAAACTCGCCTTGTTGGCGGTATTTATTAAACAACAGTTGTTTATGATTGGGACAAAGAGGGATCTCTCGACAATGGAAAACGATGAAACGAGAGAAAAATGTTATCAATATGTTTAATTATGCGCCTGTGTTTGAATAGTTTCCAAGTCAATGCAGTCCTTTTATTTGGCCCGCTAAACCTTTTATTTGAGTCACTCAATGTTATTATTAAATTGTGCGTTTTTTCCCCTTCATTCTCCTTTTAAAATTTGAGTACTTTTCTGTTGAAGTGGTGGATTAATCAAAAATTAGTTTTCTACGCAAGCAAAGATTCGTTGATGTTTCTATTCACAGCACACTTTCACCGTTCGATGTAAAAGTTTTGGAAAGGAAAAGGTAAAAAAAACCCCAATGTATTGTAATGTGAAAGGTTGGAGTAATCTGCTTTATTTCAGAATTCTGAACAATTAAGCATGCTTCAAGTACAAAGAGACGAATTATTTGCTGATAAAATGAAAACCGCCGTGTGTATAATGTCGTTAATATTTTGCAGAAAAATTGAGTTTTGTGAATGTAAATTGACGCGGATGTGTTCTGATTTATTTAAAATTGCAACAATCAGAATTTTTTAAAAAAGCGAGAAAAAAATCTATGTGCACAAGGTAGTAAACTTTATTGCAATTGAATATATTGCATTCTATTTGAACAATAAAGAAATACAAAATTCTTATTGTTGTGTATCAGGTATATTATAATTTTTTTTTCGTCTTCGCATTTGTAACATTTTGTTGCATCATTAAAATTAATCTTCTGATCTTTCATCGAATTCTTTAATAAACCTTTTTCACGTTTTCTCACTTGTTTGTACGTATAATTTTAAATAATTATTTACTTTACTCGATCTCTTCTTTTTTGTACCGCAATTATGTATTGCTAGCAACACATTCTCTTATGAAGGCATAATGTTAAGGTATCCAAATAAATACGTTCGGAAAGGTGGTTTTGAAAAAGCGTATAAATGGATAATATTTATGATATTTAGTGTAACTTAGAATAGAAAACGTATATAAAATCGTTTTAAGAATATTATTACAATAAAAAATTATTTAAGTACAATATTATGACAAAAAATGAACATAGAATGACACATTGTCAAAATATTCTCCTTTTGTGAAAAAGGCTTCTATTATAATAATACACTGCTGGACAATTGCTAAGGACGGATCACAAATTGCTATGTAGCATAACATTAAGCGAGACATGATGCCTAGTAGGATAAAATATAGTTGCCACACTGTTCAGACATTAGAATAAAGAATATTTATTGTTCTGGAAAGTACAAAAGTTGTGAAACATCTGAAAGAAAAAAAAATGTTCATTTGATCTGCGTACGGAGAAATGGAACAATGCATCTAAAAGTCAGCAGGCACCTTAAAATCATCAAGTTAGCGACCCTGATCTTCCACGTGTTGCACATGCTCAACTGACACAACCACGTATTTAATTTCATATAATCTGGACAATAAAGTTGCGATAATATGTAAGTACCAAAAATTAATACACCTTTGGTACAAAAACTCTTGTATGAAAGCATGTTACATACAAGTAAAAAACATAAGAAATCTGAGTAAGGAAGACCTGTGTACCTAGGGCCACCCCATTTTATTTGAATAATACCTAGAGTTCTAAGTTTTATTACTCAGTTGGGTGAGTTGGAACACCAATTCCTACTTTGGCATTCATTTTGAAATTTTTCAAAAGAAAGTTGTGGTTAGTTATAAATGTAAAACATGCTTACATAGTCCAGTAAAGTTCTGTAGCTCATCTCTTTTTATTGTTGTACAAAGTAAGTCAAAAATTTTCTTTGAATTTTTTTCTTGTACATAATTTTGTTTGTAGCATTAAGTACTAAATAAGATTTTTAAATAAATCCTCTCTCCATGTGGATTTTCTGTAGAAGACATTTTGTATAAAATTACCTAGTCTTGTACCTGGGGCCACATAGTTGCCTTGTACCTAGGTACAATTGCAATTAATATTCTTTATGTTATTATTTTATTGAAAAAGTTTTCATGATAAAAAGAGGAAAATGGTCTTAATTATCTGAACCATTTTGATTTAGTCAAGTTTTTATTATTATTGGATGTTATTAAAATGAGAGGAGTGTATATTTTGTTCTGAAACTTTCAACATGCTTGATTTAAAAAAAATATCTTAGCCACCATTATTGTTATTTTTCAGGATTATTTTATTTATACAAACATAAGAATGCATTTAATTAACAACCCCAATTTTTTATAGTTATAAAAATAATATAATTCTAAATCAGATTTTATGATATTTCAATTAAATTTTTCTCTTAATGAGCAATTATAAATTCCTAACTTTTTTAGATACCTAGAAATCCTGACTGAATAAAATGGTCAAAACCTAATGCAGATAATATAAGAATTATCAGATATTGAAGATTCTCACATTCCACTGATGATGCAAATTCTACAGTAACTGATAGTATTGAAAAGGGGGACTTTTGTTTAACAAAAATACAAGGCAAAAAAAAAACTAAACATTTTATATGGCAGAAGTAATAGATGTTAAAAAAGAACACAAGAGTGTTAAGTTTCTGAAGAATATTGCACGTTCAAATAAGTTTCTTTATAATAAAGAAGAAACTTATAAAACTGGCAACAGAAATATTCTGTTCAAACTGTCTAAACCATTATCTGTTGATGCTTCAGAACGACAATGTATGCAGCTCACTTTTGGAACCAGTTTTAAAATTAAATGTTGGATCAAAATACGTGCAATTCATTAATAATAATTTGGCACATTGCAATTTAAATGGTTACATGATAAATCAATGTATTAGCTGATATTGTTTCTTTTATTAAATTCATGTGTGTATGTTTGTTTTCTATTGATTACAGAGTGAAACCTAACTTTCAGGAAAGGCCCTACGTACAATGATATTGTATCTAGAGCCATTTGTGAATTTTTAAAACCTTTTATTTCACAGAATTTAATATTTTAAGTTCTTATATTTACAATTGGATGATAGTTAGTATAATGATGAGTGCATATTAGTTTCACATTTTTAAACAGGCCAGGGGCTCTGTTTTTGTGCATTGAAAAAATATGGCCCTAGGTACACAGGTTTCCCCTACTTATATATTATTGCAACCTATTGGCAACGTTATATGAAACGAAGCACCTGGTTGCCAATTCAGCATGTACAACACAGGAAATTGGGGGGTACTTATGAAATATCGCAGCAATATTGCCAACTCTATTAATAACTCACCAAGTTGGCAACCCCGATGACACACTGAAAATTGGCAACTAGGTGCTTCATTTCATATAATGTCGCCAATAAGACGTAAGTACCAATTGGGGAGTTGTCAATTCAGTGAATTATTAATAGAGTTGGCGATTGTTTTGATAATACGTAAGTTTTGAAATCTGTTCAGTCTGACATACATGAAACACCAGTTTTAAAAAAAATGCTTTTATAGTTAATCGTACTAAAAAGTAAATCTTAATATAAGAATGGGTTCAGTCCTAGGAGAGCCCACACCCTTGGAGCAAATTATTTTGGTTGGTGATAATTGCACCATCTTGGTAACTCTACTTTGATACATTATGTATGGTAAACCTATTTCTGGAATTTTTGTATTTGGTCAGCGGGCATATCGAATTGTGTCATTTTGTTGTTGGGCCCCGGGCTGGAAGTATGGCACGTATGTGAGTGGATATACCTTTGAATTTTGTACTTTGTTGAATGCGAAATGTAAGAAAAAATTGATTGAATGGTGTATGAAGGAAGGATTGATTGCTTTGAATTATGAATGTTCTAAATGTAATGAGCGAATGGGATTATACAAACGAAAGAGTGCTGTTTTGGATGGAGATTTTGAATGGGTATGTTCGACCATTACCTCGCAGAATATTTATGGCCGCACTCCCATGATTCTCTTAACAATGAGGCCTTCAAGGCTTTTTTGTTAAAATCCGCTGTCATGCTGTAGCCTCCACTCGGAAAAGATCAGCAGTAAGAAAGTAAGTGCTGTTTTTTTCATCTTAAATACGTTTGATTAATTTTTGTATTGTTAACATATATTTTCATTACGATCCACCTTGTTCCGCTATATTCACTTGCCGCCATCTCACTCTGGCTTGGCGCTTTTTTGGTTTGTTGCCAAGGGTGTGGGCTCTCCTAGGACTGAACCAACAATACAAAAATTAATCAAACGTATTTAAGATGAAAAAAAAAACACTTACTTTCTTAGAACAAAATGATTAACGAGAAAATTAATGTCATTGTGGTAAAAGGGTGGGGGTCCCTTGTACTACATTTTTACACTAACTTTGTATTACAGAATAGAACTATTAAGAAATTATAGCAGCAATTGATATAAAGCACCCCACGCTTTTAAATGCAGTTATTATTTTTCCATTTTCCCCACATTCCAATTTAAATAGTTTTTCCTGGCATTTCTAAATACCTTGTGTTCTGTTTTTTTTAAATCCTGGCACCCATATTTTTCTAATTGGTTTTCTACAAAAGAGTACTTACATTTTTGCTTCATAATGTAATTCCTCTTTTGTCAGGAATAAGCCATTCTTTTAAACTATTTTCATGTTGAGTTCTTATTGCGAGACCATCATCTTAGATTGAAAACTATTGGATACCAAAATCTTATTTGCAGCAATTTCAAAACCATGCCTAAAAGATATTCGGTGTGTAGTGTACTGATATATATATTGTTCCAATGTGTGGTATTTTTGAACAGTAGTTTTTATACATGTGAACTTCAAAAAAATACATGCCTTCATGTGTAATATTTAGAAAATCATACTTTTTAAACCTGTTATCGTGTTTTTAGATTATGAATGCTTTATTCTTAATTTGCATTAATTTCATTTCTATTAGTAAGCAAATAATTCAATATATATAACATTAAAACAATGGAGTTGACTATGGTATCGATTGTATAGTGTTTATAAAAAATAACTTATGGATGAAGGTATGTTGTTTCAAAAATCTCACTTATATTTTTGTTTATTTTTTGAATGTATGATATGTATATGTCCAATTTCCAGAATAAATATTTCAAAAATATGATTTTGGTTTGTTTTATTTTTTTGTTGTTTACAGTGAATCATTGAAAAAAAAAGAGGCATTGAAAATAAAATGCTGTATATTGGATTATGGTTCTACTGTTTTAGTTGTTTTTACATTCTCCTAAGGACTGAAATTTTTAAGTATTTTAATTTTTGATTATAAAAACATTAACTTAAAAACTATAATATTTGTTTTCTTTGGTGATAGGAGAGTATAAAATCAGTTGATATGAATAAAAAACTAGCTTAATTTGTAATATATATTGCAATGGATTTTTCTATATTTCCATCTAGATGAATGTGTTTCTATTTAAACAAAACAATTCATAAAAAAGTACTTACACACCTGGGCCTAATGAGTGTTATTTTAGTCAAAAGGATTTTTCTTCATTACATAATATGTAAAGAACTATTTCTTTCTTACTTTGTTTTGAAATTTTTACTACATAAAGTCTGTTATTCATCCTAACGTTTCCAAGATATTTCTAATAACTTATTATTGAAAGACTGAATTTAAATAAAAGTTAATTTTCTGCTTGTATAGGATTTTAAAAAGAAACCATATAATTCTTTTAGAAACATAAATATAACTTGTAATAAACCAAATTGCTTCTGGAACTAGTTCAAATGCTTACAAATTTGTTAAACTATTTCATCGAATCTATTTTTGTTATTTTCAAAGATTTAAATCTGATGTATAAGTTTGAAGACAAAGTTTTTGATCAAATAATAGTTGTATTTTTTTTTCTTAAAGTAAAATTTTTGTTGTATTGGCTACAGCATATAAAATTAAGTACATGGTTGCTAATTCAACGCGTACGAGACATGGCGAATTATCTTGAACGTTGGAATTTTTGCGATGATACTAAAGTACCTTTTTGTAACACAATAAATGCAAAAGAAATTTAGATTTTCGAAGTTAAGTGGTAAAAACTTCATAAAATGTAAATTAAATATATAAGATGGAAAAAAATGAAATTTACCAACTTAAGTATCGCATATTTATATCCCTTTAAATTTGATTTGATGTATATTTTTATGTTAAAAATTCGTATTGGATACAACAGTATCGAAAATAAATAACATACAAACTCATATTTGACCCATAAATACTCATAAATAAGTGCATTACACACTCATCTAGCTGTTATATTCTCAAATTTGATCCAGTAACAGGTTCAAAAATGAGTATGCGATGTTTACAATTTTGAGTACGTAGCCGATGCCAAAGATGAGAATGGGCTTTTCTCAAATTTGAGTATGTTTGCATCGGAGCTATTTTGAGTATGTGACGTATTCAAAAGTGAGTATTTTGTACTCCGTTCTGAATACCGGTTTTTCGCAGTGTAAGTGACACTAAATATCACAAAAATTATCCATTTATGCACTTTTTTAAAATCACGGTTCCGAACGTAGTCGGATACCTTAAATAAACAAAATTCTCAAATCAGCTATTGTTATATAATTTGCTATACATGCTGGCCTAGAATGGATCCCAAATGACGCATCCAGATCCACCTTTGTCTTTTTGGAATGTAAAGCGCTTTAAATCCCCCTGCCTCATCAGATCCTGTCTGTACATAGAGAAGGCTTCGAGAGGAAGAATATCACTTCCTTCTGAATAAGTTAACAAGAACTTCTGGTTTCTTGCATAGAGCAGTCAGCATGGCCTATTTTAGGTCATAACTTTTTATAGAATTACCTGTATAGAATGGAAATGTGGCAGATTCAAACTTCTGCCCACTTTGTGACATGATTGAGGAGCTCTTCGAAATATGTCCTGCTGTTTTAAAATAAATTTCTTTAAATGTTATTGACTGTGGCTTTGATGACTTTTTCAATTCCTACTATTAGCTCACACTCTCTATAAGTTCATTTATTTATTTATCTTCGTGGAATTTCGTTAATAAAATATACATTTTAAAGCGCTCAATTGAGCTGAAATTTTATATGCATGATTATTTTGGATGACAATACAATAATTTAATTATAATTAATAAAAATTAATTGATTAAACTAATTATTTAAAGAATTGCAAATACAGCCACGTTGACAGCATTTTTGGCAACTTAGCGACCATTTTGGTGACATGTGTCAAAACTTGAAAATATTTTTTTCGCACGTTTTAAAGCATTCAGTTGAGCTGAAATTTTATGTACACGATTGTTCTGCATGACAATATACTTTAATGATAATTAATAAAAACTATTTACCACTTAATGTTGTGCTTTTATCATATGTATATACATATAAATATTTATTGTAACTGTTTGATAAAAAGTAGCTGAAATAAAATTTTTCTTTGTTGATCTAAGTAGGAATTGATTGAAATTTTTTTTATATTACTTGCTATCTTTCTGCATTGTATTGGGCTGATCGTTGACTTATGACCGAAGAGTCGGAAGCGAGCATAGGATAAAAGAAATTAGCCCGTTAACTGGTTTGCCCGCACACTGTACGGGCACTGATATTTTCTTCTTTCTATTTTCGATTTGCACACATTTTGAGTTCTTATAGTGAGGTTATTAGGGCTAGTGTTTTTAAGAGATACAGTTTGTCCATGGTACTTAAACACTTCTCATCCGGGAATTTCTTTGTGGTGAAGGCGGGGATTTTTCTTGGAAGGCAGAATTTCGTTTCTGGAAAGTATTCGATAAACAGGGATTTGCAAAGCAATGTGCAATTTGTTACTTGAGAAGAAAAATGAAAATGGAAAGATAATCTAAAAAAGTCTGTATTACCTCTGTTCTTATTGCAATGTAATGTACATGCACACAAAATCCTGAGCTAGCTGTTTGAAAAAGAGATACGAAAAAGAAATTTATTTTTAAGAATGACAGAAGTTCTTTTTAAGATATATGAAACAGTCTTCATAGTATGCAGAATGTACTTATAAAAAGCAAATTTTTAGGGGGGGTGTAAGTAACTAGTATAAAATAAAAAAAATAGAGTGAAAAAATTAAAACTGAAAATTAAAGTAAAATCCTTCCATTTTCCCATTCTGTTGAGTATTATGCTTAGTTAAATGGAATAAAAAAATTTCCTTTTTTGGAACATTTTGAGCAAAAAAATTGACCTCTCACAATGCTTTTTATAATTAACTCGTTCATTCATTCTTTAAATAATCAACATCAAAATTAATTAGGCAAGAGGAGAAATATGACTCATCCCAACTCTATCAAACTAGGATTATAATTTGATTGACTTATCTTGTGCTCTCTAATATCGAGAATCGATTCCTATACTCTAAATTCCTTTTAGTGAAGTTGCTGTGATATTCGTAACACTTTAATAAAGTGTTATAATTTTTTTCTCCTCATTACACTGCTCATTTACGTGCATTAAGGTTCCTCCACAAGGCCAAATTTTCATATTCAAACTTCGTAGCAAAGTAGCTCCTGAAGTTAGACAAAGAAAATGCATGTGAGAACCCGCTATAAACTCTTCAGATGTGTAATATGTTACCAGGATCGTCTAAAGACTTCTTGAAGCCCTGGGCCTCAATGCAAAAGTAAGCTCTGGGTCCATACACAGATGTAGAACTCGCTTTAAAAATAGACGTAGGTTGTTAAATACTCGTACAAACAGTAACCTGAAACAAATAAATGTACATGACTTCACACAAAATGGCTCGACCGACAGCAGCCTTTTGACAGAATAAGTAGTGGCTGCGGTAGCCTAGTGGTCAAAGGGCAGGTATGTCATGAGTTCGATCCTAGTACCACTAAATGCCCACCGTGTAGGGCAGCGATACACGTTAAATCTGTCGAGAACTCGAATGTTCTTCCATTGGTGTGGTAGTTAAAAGAGGGGTTGCCCGCTCAGGTGTTGTCCTAGTCACTTGACCATGGTTCAAAATTACGAGGTCCGTCACTAAAAGCCCTCGTGTAGCTGAACAGTGCGACATTAATATTCACTCACTCACAGAATGAGTAATCATAGTACTTGGTAGTACGACTAGGCCTAAACATGGGCGACAGTATTCACATAATAATGTATTGCCCATCGGGTATAGTAGTTAGTGACGTTGACTGCGGTGCTGTAGGGCCTGGGTTGGAACCCTGGAGAAGGTATGGATGTTTGTAAATGTATTGCGCCACACATGTCCATGCATGTTCCATGTCACAGCATGGAATCTAGCCCTTAGCCTCGATGAATTTCGTCAATCTTGATCAGATGTTACTGTCGATCAGGTAGCAGAAGCAACAACAACAACATAATTATGTAGTCTTACCACTGTCTAAGTATGAGACGAGGCCCTGGGTCAGCTGGCCTATGCATCAAGACGTCCTTGTATGTTACTAATATCAATCTGAAATATATTTAAAGAACATTCATAAATTGCCCTGTTAATTAATATAACAATTATTCTCCTATTAATGAGTTACTGCATTTTGAGAAGCTTTTCCTACAAAATTAAAAATAACTTTTAATCAATCTGTATTAAGTCATGATACATTTTTGTGATAAATTTTAACTTATGACTTATGCTTTTTATAACCTTTTAATATTATTAAAAGAGGAAGAATCTAAATTGTAACGTCGTGAGTAGATAACAAACAAAAATTTGTCACAGCCTAATTTGGAAATAAAAGATTTGTTTATTTGCTCAACAAATTCATATTGAAGCAATAAATTACAGTTTATACCCCAAGCCGGTGCAGTCAGTCTATATCAATCCTTTGTCCGAAAGGACAAATCTCTCTAAACCTTGGGTTCTAGTCCTCCAACGCCACCGGCGTTCAAGGTCTCTGGTTCTCCAACACCACCGGCGTTCAGGGTCTCTCCTTTCTTTCCACCCCAATCTCGGTCCTCCACCGTCCAAGTCTCTTTTCTTTAGGGCTCTTCCCAAGTTCTCTCCATCCAGGGCTCTCCTCAAGTTTTCTCTATCCAGGGCTCTTCCCAAGTTCTCTCCATCCAGGGCTCTCCTCAAGTTTTCTCTATCCAGGGCTCTTCCCAAGTTCTCTCCATCCAGGGCTCTCCTCAAGTTTTCTCTATCCAGGGCTCTCCTCAAGTTTTCTCCATCCAGGGCTCTCCTCAAGTTTTCTCCATCCAGGGCTCTCCTCAAGTTTTCTCCATCCAGGGCTCTCCTCTCGTCTCCTAAAAACCCTTTTAAACCCATGACCACGTGCACTTGCCACTTAACACCTGGTTGAAGCCATAAAACTCAGCGTGAATCGAAGGGTGGGGTTCACCCCAATTGAAGTCACAAAATGAATATTCTAAGCTTTGAATTCCACTACCTTGGGAGTTAAAATGAGAAAAGTTGGAAATCTCACTTCAATCGAAAGTATTTAAAAATCCGATTCACATCAAAGGTTCATCAGAATAATAAACATTCAGGAATTGGTCGTTATTAGGTGACATGTTTTTTTCTTTTAGATCTATAGAATCATAATTAAAAGTAAAAAAGTAATAAATATTAATTAGCAATAAATAAAACGTAAATATTTAAAGGATATCATTAGAGTTATGGCAATAGATGACAGAATAAATACAAGCCGTTGAAGTCTACATAAAACTTTGATTTTAAAAAATCCTTACTCAAAATGAGAACTTTTATTGTACTTTGTAATTAATTTTTATTTAGCTTGATTTAAAAAGATTAAGATTTATATAAATTAAAACTCACTGTTTTTACTACTTTTTCAACACAGCGTGGTTTTTTCTTTGGAATTTTCTCAATGCTGACAACACACACTATTATTTTATTTTAATACTATATTTACGCCTTTTTTAATGTTACTCAAGAGAAGAATTCATTGGCAAAAGGTTTAAATATTTTAAAAATTGAATTACTTCCTTCAATAATTACTTCAAGTAATTTTTAAAAGCTGTGATTTTCTTTTTATCTTGGATATATTTTAAGTAGAAATTTTGATTCCAAAAGGAGCTTAGTATCGAAACAAAATTGTCTTTAATGGTAGATCTGAGAAATATAATTTTAATACAAAATATTTGTGATTAAGTTACCTGAGATGCTCGAACAAGCCCTTGAGATTCCTAAGAAAACATATATCGATAAAAGTTTGTTTCTTCCCGGATTTCTTGTATAAATATCATGTTTGTACTTAAAAGGACGTTACATTTAAATACCATCCCTTTATATGTTTCTTAAGAGAATATTTATTAAGGAGCCCATTTTAGGCAAAATAAAATGTGACACAGTTAACAAAACGTATTGAACAGTGACAGAAGGTAGCTTGGTTTATGATTATAACTTTCCGAATATATGCGAATCAGGCCATTGGAGATGCCATTATTCTCAAGAGGTACATTTAAGGTATCCGACTACGTTCGGAACCGTGATTTTAAAAAAGCACATAAATGGATAATTTTCACGATATTTAGTGTCCCTCAGATTAGAATACATGCATAAAATTGTTTTAAGGGCATTTTGACAAAAAAATTTATTTACATATAATATTTTGGCAAACATTTAACTTAGAATAATATTTTTCCAAAATGTTCTCCTTTTGTGAAAAATGGTTCTATTATAATAATATTTTGCCTGTATATAGCTCAGACCTCTCTACAGAGGCTCAACTAGAAGTTTTGAAAAATTCACATCATTTTCAGATTTACCACCAATTGAAATAATTATTCGCGTTTTTTTCTTAAAATTGCTCCCCTCTGTTGTAAAATATGAATAAACTCACTTCTAAGTTATATATTTCAAAAATTCTAGTTAAGCCTCTGAACAGAGGTCTGAGCTATATACTGGCAAAATATTATTATAATAGAAGCATTTTCACAAAAGGAGAATATTTGGAAAAAAGATTGTTCTAAGTTAATTTTTTTTGCCATAATATTATACTTAAATAAATTTTTTTGTCAAAATGTCCTTAAAACAATTTTATGCATATATTCTAATCTAAGTGACACTAAATATCATGAAAATTATCTATTTATGTGCTTTTGAAAATCATGGTTCCGAACGTAGTCGGATAGCTTAAACGCTGAAAAAAAAGTACTGTGAGTTTCGTAGAGTCATTTTTTGAGGATATTTGTATTTCTATGGCTGAAAATGAACTCATGGAAGAAAGAGAAGGCTGGCGCGTTCAGTCGAAAACAGTGAAGCATACAAAATCAAAGATATGTCTGTTTTCTTAAGTGTAGATTATTCGGTAATTTCTCAATTATGAAACAATTCCAAACAAGTTAAACAAATGGCTTAAGACCTGTGTCCATCGTCGAGAAATTAGCACTATCTCTAATATTCGATATATTGCTAGAATCGGATAGTCAACCGGATTTAAAGAGCGACACCTACTATTGCAGTCACCACTGGTCACTGATTTATCTACGGTTGCAGGTTCTCTTGGGAAGATATTTGACGGTGTGTGCCTCAAGATTTCTTATGAAAGAAATATACGCCTCTGTAAAGTGTGTTTGAGTTCTACTAACCACCCAAAAGAAAAGGACCATCTTATAAGGAAGTCGTGAACATATAATTTGAGAATTGTCTGAGATTGGTGTAATATCATGTTTAAGAACGAGCTCAGATTTGCCCTGGAATAAAATAATAAAAATGTCTAAGGGGAACAATTCACATAAATCAGGCCAATATTATTACGAATTCAGGGGTGCCAGCGTTATAATGTGAGCAGGAATTTCAATAGCAAACCGTACTAAGATACATATCTTGGTACACTTAGGTACGTATCTATCCTGTGATGACTGCGTAGGGTATCGGTAAGTAGTTCCAAACACAACTGCGAGACTATCATGCAACAGTTGGAACTTGTTTTCTTTTAATGGGTGTTAATCTCCATTTACATTGAGCTAACATCACTGATGAGTTGAAGAAGTGGGAGTATTTCTCTTTTGAAGTGAATAGCGCGCCATCATTACTTTAATCTCGTTGAAAGTATTTTGACTCAACACGTTTACCTCCACATGTCAATATGTCAGGGATTTAAAACATTTTTCTAATGGAAGAACGGACATTGCTCTCATATGCAAAAGTTGATCAGTTCATTGAAAGCATGAATAGTCCCCGTAAAGTTTGAGTGAAGGTCCAGAGTGGTCACACGTACCTTCTGAATTTAAATTTATTTATATATATTTTGGCTTAAAAAGTATCATTTTATCAATGATCAAAATGTGAAGTTATTCTGTATTTTATGAAAACTAAACGGATATTTTCCCTTTCTTGTACATGGTTTTGCTCTTTAAATAAATATACACAATATCTATCTCCATGTGCAATTTTTTTTGTTTATGAAAGCCTTACTTTCCAATTTTCGTTCATTTTGCTGACATATACCTAATTTTCGAAAACTGGGACACACACACACAGACACACACACATATATATATATATATATATAGTCTAATTCTCTACAAACAAGAGATAAACATTCATCAATCACATTCGAAAAAAACACAGAGACAGTAAAGAGATCATACAATGAAGGACACTAGATTAAAAATTATAAAATGGATGCTGCAGTATTATAAACATTGCAGACTTAGGACAGCTAATATATAAAATAATTTACATAAAAGTGGGGTTGAACATATATATATATATGCTGACTCTCCCGTGATGCTGTACAAGTATGGTTCTTTAAAAAAATCAATATTTAATCAGATTTCTGTTTTTTTTAAGGCTTTAGTGTGTAAATTAGTATTCTTTCTCAAAAGAATTTTGGTTTCGGAAACTATCTTGTGGTTTTTTAGGTATATTAATTGTTTAGTACAAGGTTAATAAGTTTACACTGTAGCCTGTTTCTTTCAGCATAGTGGCTTAGGCAGATATAGGAGTAAGTTGGTTGGCTTTAAAACTATATATTTAACTTTACAGTCTTAATTCCTAAGAATGAGATTTTGCTATAATACTTGGTCATCTATACATATAGCTTTGAACTATCCTGTCTTGTAATACTTATATTTATAATTTAACTTTAAAGTAGATTTATAGTGATTTCGTATATGATTCTAATGCAACGTGAATTTAAAACATGATGGGCTTTTCTCCTCACAAATTTGACACTTGAATTTGACTTGTCAAGTTATTTGTGAGACTGAAGAAAAATAAGCACCTCGATGTGAATGGGAAGTAGTAGGGTAGGATAAATATCTCATCAAATTCATTTTATGAAATTAATCCCACAGAAAGTAGCAAATGATTACTTTCTTTCCCTTCTGAGGACTCTACAAGGTATCTGGCGGCCGTACGACGCCTGACGCAGCCAAAGACCATTTGCAATATTGGTAATAGCGGCAAAGAAGAAAGAGAAAACAATTTTGCTGTCTGGAAGCCATTCATACTTGTGGGAGTACGCATGAGCGAATTGTCTGCAAATGAATTTCAACAAAGCTAAGACACTACACGGAGTTATTCGCCTTTCAATTGCTTAGAGGCGGGGCTCTATGCCTCGATGCCCCAACTAAGCCATCCGAGACACCTCCATTTTGAACCACGGGGCCATCGTAAGCTTTTTCTTTAGCCTTGTGTGTAGTTGAGCAGTGTAAATTGAATTTTATCTATAAATCTTCCCCTTGTGTAATCGTCCGTATGTAAATGACACATTGGATATAGTTCAAATTCTAAAACTCAAGTGTTCTTGTATTTCAGAAATGTTTCTTTTTATCATTATAATACATATATATGCTATGCTCCTTAAAGTAGGAAAACTGACTGTTTATTTTAAATTTGTAATTAATTTAATTTAATTTAAATTTTCTAGGGGTTGATTGAAAGGGACTGTTTGGGTTAGTGTTTTGTAGTGTAATCAGAAACATCCTAAGGCCTGGGTTAACTGAGCCCAGACCCAGAGCCTCGGTCTCAAGAAATGCTTCGCTTTGTTTTTGACTCTGCCTCAATAGCATCAAGGTAGTAAAAAATAATTTTAACTGTCAATTGGTGTCTTCGGACATATTCCGCAAAAAAACTGGGAATTTCAAACAATATGCTAGCAACTGTTTTAAGACTGAATTATGTTATGACCGTCTTCTGTGTCTAGGCCTAGGTCATGCCGGTTTGTAAGATTGTGAGTCCTGCGCATTTATTTGTTATGGGTTACCGTTTGTACTAATATTTGACAAAGTGTTCTATACTGCCTAATGAAAAGGTTTGCAAAGGGGGCCTACTTTAACACTGAGGTTTAGGGTTTCAAGAAGTCTTAAGATGACACTGAGTGTAATATACTTTTGTTTGTAAGATATCGGCAATGGGTCATTAAATAGATAATTAAAAAAATTCTCATTTTCGTCATCTAGTAAACTTTAAATTTGTTTCATTCCCCCCACTGTATTTGATATTTTACATATAGTAGAACCTTTTAATTGTATAGTTTAGGAATTGGTTAACTTTCGGGAGAGATGAGCCAAGCTTCAACTTAACCATTTACACATACAAAAGTGTACAGGATCGAGAAGCGAGGGATGTCCGGTAACGCTCGCGGGGCTGCGGTAACCCACTGGTCAGGGTATCGGATTATGAGAGGCATGTCATGAGTTCGATCCCAGTACCACTTAAGACCCGCCGTGTAGGGAAGCAATGCACGTTAAATCTATCGAGAGCTGAAACGTCCTGACGTTGGTGCGGTGTGGTAGTTAGAAGAGGGGGGTGCCAGCTCAGGTGTCATCCATGTCACTTGACCATGGTTCAAAATTACGTATTCCGTCGCCAAAAGCCTTCGTGTAGCTGAACAGTGTGACGTTAATATTCACTCCGGTAACGTTCGCGATTAAGACAGTCGTACTTCAATTACTGTGTTTTATATCATTAAAAAAAGGTTTAACACAAAGTAAAAAAATTTCCATTCCATCAAGTAATAAGAGCTACTGAAGATATATATATATATTTCTGTCAAAAACAACTATTGTCAAAATAGAAGAGTTGGATACCTTAATTTTTAATATACTGATTTTCTAGTATCGATACATTATTAAGCAATGTTGCAAAAAGTGATCTAGTACCATTATAAAAACAGAACCCCCTAAATTTCAAGCCTCTAAGAATACTTTAGATTTTAAGCATTCTTAGAACCTTCTACACCTAATTTGAGCTTTGAACATGTAATGTTTCAAAAGTGAATTTATGTAAAAGATAAACTATAATTTCTATATCAAATTTATGTCATTTTTTTAAAAATAAGACTTTAAGGTATCCGACTACGTTCGGAACCGGGATTTTAAAAAAGCGCATAAATGGATAATTTTCATGATATTTAGTGTAATTTAGATTAAAATGCATGTATAAAATGGTTTAAGGACATTTTGACAAAAAAATTATTTAAATCCACTATTTTCGCAAAAAATTAACTTAGAATAGCCTTTTTTCAAAATGTTCTCCTTTTGTGAAAAATACTTCTATTATAATAATACTTTGCCTGTATATAGCTCTGACCTCTGTACAGAGGCTTAACTATGATTTTTGAAAAATTCACATTTTCAGAGTTACAACCAATTAAAATAATTATCGGCGTTTTTTTCTTAAAATTTCTCCCCTCTGTTGTCGTAAAACAGGGATAAACCCACTTATAAGTTATATATTTCAAAAGTTCTAGTTGAGCTTCTGTACAGAGGTCTGAGCTATATACAGGCAAAATATTATTATAATAGAAGCATTTTTCACAAAAGGAGAACATTTTGAAAATTGATCATTCTATGTTCACTTTTTGTCAATATATTGTACTTAAATAATTTGTTATTGTAATACAATTCTGAAAACAATGTTATATACACTTTCTAAGTGACAGTAAATATCATCAATATTGTCCATTTATACGCTTTTGCAAAATCATAGTTCCGAACGTAATCAGATACCTTAAGTATTTTGCACAGAATGTGGTAAAACAGATGCTCTGAAAGGAAAATAAAAATTACTTACGTAAAGAGACAGTTCACTATAAATTGTCTAGAAAAAAATGCTGCATTTTAAATAAGTATTATATTAACTATAAAGATTGAACATATTTTTGTTGCATTTGAACCCCAAATTAACCATGATTCCTATAATATTCGTTTTATACTAAGTGATTTATCATCGAAAATTAGAAATTTTATTGGCTGGTAAATCCTGTTTAAGTCAATCTGCAAACTTTCTGTAACAACATAAATTTTAAAGGAAATGTTGATTTTTTAGCTTTAAATCAGCAAATGAAGCTTAGAGAAGGGAAAAAAAATATTTTAATTGTTTGTTTTTCTCATATATTATGCGGCAGATTTCCGTCTTGATAAATAAAATCGAAGATTTTAAAATTCAAAACATCAAAGTGCTATTAATCTAAAAATAAAACTGCCGGAAAATTGCGCAGTAATGTCGAAAACGGTATTGTTCTAACGTATATTAGTGTAAAAGAATGATTTGTTCATTGTATAATGAAATATTTTAAATTGATTTTTGTCTACATTTTCAGATCCCGTTCAAAAGAAAGAGAGAGAGAGAGAGAGAGGGACAAAAAATAGAGAAAATTATATTAGGCCTTTTTCACTTATCAAGCAGAGAAAATTCTATGACGGAAAGAGGGATCTAAGCTCATGGAACTTTTTGAAGTCTTTCCATGTACCTCTACGAAATTCGTCGGCTTCTCGTCAAGGTTCTATGGACATTAATTAGAAATTATTGTGTACATGAATTATATGCTTTACTTTTACTTTATAGAATAATATTTGAATTTTATGGACTAGAGTTGATAAAATTTAATTTTAGTTTTATTATGTGATGTATTTTAAATGAATAAATAAATAGATAATGTTTCTTTCTATACAAAGGTTATACTACTCTTAAAAATGTATTGTGCTTTTCATATATTTCCATACATACAATCTGAATAATGCATCGAGTAATAACACTGTCTTACGGTTTTGAAACTGAGTATTTCTTACAGGTTGCAGCGATTTGAAATATCTCTCTCCGTAAACTGAAGCGATACGTGGTGTTTTAAAATCTATTTAAACTTCATTTGCATACAAAAAGAGAAAGAAAAGAAATTCATATTTAATGAGTGAGTAAGTGTTTATTAACGTCTCACTTAAATCAACATAGGGATTCATAGTTTTTAACCGTGGTCAAGTGGCGATGACGACACCTGAGGACTTCGAGCCAAGGCAGATTTATTGCGCTTCAACCCCTCTTGGGTTGGTCTCCAGTGCCATAAATTTGTATTCAAAGACACTTGCTTAACAATCTTACATTAATCTCATTCCAAATAGTCTTTTCAAGTGTCCTCACACTTTTACCAATGGTTTTTTTATCTGTTGGAAGCATTGCTGAAATGATTGTGCTTTTGAGAGGGCATCCAGAGGATCCGTTACATTCTGTATGCTGCAGGGACGTCTTAAGACTTCTTGAGGCTCTGGGCCCTTACTAAAAAATATGCTTTGGGCCCCTAAGAAAATGTAGGCTCCACCTATCACCCTTAAAAGTAAACAGTCCATAGCATATATTGTCTAATACTCGTACAAACAATAGCCCGAAACAAATAAAGGTGTGGGATTTACAATCGCACAAACCAGCTCGATTTACTGCCGCCTTTTGACTGAATGAGTAATGATAGTGTATGGTGGTAGACAGAGGCGCGCACACAAAGGGGGTGGGGTCGGACCCCAACCAAAGCTCTTGATTTTTTTCCGATTGATTTTAATTCTAAGTATATAGTAGGTAAAATTTAATTAAGTATTTGTTATTAATGATTAATTTTATTAATTAATGCTAATTATTTATTCAATAATTAGTTTTTTACTGTGTTTTATTCCCGAAAATCGACAAAACCAAAAGGAGCACGATACAAGAATGGTGAACTTTCGACCCCGGACCCCCTTGAAAAATTCCTGTATGCGCTACTGGTGGTAGGCCTAGGTCTGTACGTGGACGACGGTCATCACATGTAGCCAGTTGCCATATCATCCGATATTCCCAGTTTTTAGGAGAATGCAAACGGAAATAACATTCGACCTTTTAAATTATTCGAATTATATTCTTGAGGCTCTCGAGAACGAGACTAGGCCACCATTGCGACCGAGGCCTTGGGCCCGGGCCCAGTTGGCCCTTGCCTTAAGACGTCTTTGGTGGGATGGCCTCTCTAGACTGAATTCTGTTTGGAAAATGGAATACCAGTTCAACAGTGTTTTCCTCGTCATTTGACCGAGGCTCAAACTACGAGGTCCGTCACCAATAGTTCTCGTGAAGCTTCAAATTGCAACTAGTAAACAATTAATGAAGCAACGGCAACAAGTTCTGATAATAGTCAGACTATCCTCTCCCCCTCCGGTCTCTGAGAATCAATTAGCTTTGCATAAAATTTAGTGTAGTACCATTATGCAAGTTTTCCCTTTCATTTTGTTGAAAGGGAAAATGTGAAGGCTTTCATGTACTCTTCGGCTATCTGTAAGCATACCCGCGGCACGCGTATCACAGTGTGCCAAGACTGAGTTGTAACAGTAGCACGTAAAGACTTATTAAAAAATTAACAAATTTGAAAAGATAAGGATTATTTTTTTCAGTTTTGTTAAAAGGTGGTTGCCTCAAGCAAAACATTAAAATTTATTTGAAGGTATCCGACTACGTTCCGAACCGTGATTTTAAAAAGCGCATAAATGGATAATTTTCATGATATTTAGTGTCACTTAGATTAGAATTCATGTATAAAATTGTTGTAAGGACATTTTGACGAAAAAATTATTTTAATACAATATTTCGGCAAAACAAAATTAACTTAGAATAATTTTTTTTCAATATGTTCTCCTTTTGTGAAAAATGCTTCTATTATAATAATAGTTTGCCTGTATATAGCTCAGACCTCTGTACAGAGGCTCAACTATTTTTTTTGAAAAATTCATATTACTTTCCGAATTACAAACAATTGAAATAATTATCGGCGTTTTTTTCTTAAAATTTCTCTCCTCTATTGTCGTAAAACCTGGATAAACCCACTTCTAAGTTATATATTTCAAAAATTCTTGTTGAGCTTCTGTACAGAGGTGTGAGCTATACACAGGCAAAATATTATTATAATAGAAGCATTTTTCACAAAAGGAGAACATTTTGAAAATTGATCATTCTATGTTCACTTTTTGTCAATATATTGTACTTAAATAATTTGTTATTGTAATACTCTCTATTCTTAAAACAATTCTTTATACATTTTCTAATCTAAGTGACACTAAATATCATAAATATTATCCATTTACACGCTTTTGTAAAATCACGGTACCGAACGTAGTCGAATACCTTAACTATACTTAATTTAATTAGAATAGAAAACTATATATACTGTAGACAACTCTACTTCATTGTTGTGTGCGTTTGTTTTCCAAAGGAAGTGCATTCGGGAGATTCTGGAATTTAAGGGAGAGTGTTTTAAAATATCTGGAAGAAACAATAAACAGCCCAGTGAGTGCTTGCCTCTCAAGAACGAAGATAGGCTTTGAGATTTAGCTTTTCTTCCCCCTCGATACTAAAAATCATTTAAATAATTTAAATTTAAGATTTTAACGAAAAGATTGTTCTTTTCAAATCCTGATGGATTATATATCTCTTTTGTGAACACACTTTTGCTTTTTTTATATTGATTTGAAAAAAAAAGAGAAATCGATACACACCTAAAAGAAGCCGATTTTGATAGCATTTTCAAGATCTAATCCTAATGTAAAAAAACCAACAAATTGAAAAACCACATTAAAAAAATACTGACTGTTTAATAATAATTTCGAATTAAACTTTTCTGGTTACTACTTTTTATTTTATACCTAACCTAACTGGTTGAAACTGAAATAAAAAGAATTAACAATAAAAATTTAGTTGTACTTTGTTTTATTTATTATATTATTTTTAAATTTCCGCTATTTTAGACTTGCATAAAACATCTGCAAAATTTGCTTAAAAAATCCATAATAAACCTATAAATAACATTTTTTCATCTTTTCATATTCATTTGTTTGTTGGAAAAGTTTGAAGTGGCGCGTATAATTGTGTGTGTGTGTCTTTTCTTTTATCAGATAATGGACTCATTCCCAAAAAGGTTGGCCACCCCTGGTCTACATATTGCTTACGTACGGAAAAAAAATTACAATCGGTTATGCTCTTAGCACAACTCATATATTCCCTAAAAACGACGTATTTTGTAATTAGGTGAGCAGACGAAAGAGAAAATAACTCGTGAAAATACAAACAAATAATTTAAAACATTTGTATCCAAAACATGGAAAAAACTTTTTATTTTTATATTTTATAACTGATTGACTTATTTTTTATTAACGCTGCATTTTGAAGTTTATTGGCAATGAACACTGTAATTTTAACCACTATCAAGTGACCAGAACGACACCTATAAATCAGCATCTCAATCTTTTCTACATCCAGCAAAAGTGAAGAAGCATCAACAGATTTATTGTTCAACTTCTCTACTTGACGGGGCTTTGATGGCATAAGGATATATTTTTTGTAACCTAGAAAGTGAAAAAATGTAATAGAATTTCAAAAATTAAGTATTTGCTATTGAAATTAGTATATTCTAATATTGAAAACTCAATTCAAGTAATCGTGATGGGATGAAATAAAGCTAATTATGAAAATTAAACCTTTACATAATAGAAAAAAATAATAATTTCTGTACTAGTTGCAATTAGTTGTTAAAATGGCATCGCTCGTTCATAAGGGAAAACACTGTTCATTTATAAGATATTACAAAAAAGAAGGAAAAATTAAATGAATTTAACAAAATATTACAAAGATAAAACTGATTTAATTGCATTTTTAAAAACAAAATATAAATAATTTTTTTAAAAAGTGTGCGTGCGTTTATGACCACATGACAGAAGTGATAACTTCAAATTTTGTACTGTTATTTCAGGGATTAGTTAGGTGAATAAAAAAAAACAACAAGGGTAAATTAGTATTGACATAAAATTATTATTTGTTCGTATGTCTGTACTCATAAAGTGATATTTTTTGCGAAATACACAGCCATATTTGTGAATTACTTGTATTCTAAGAAGGAAACAATAGGTTTATAGTAGCTGAAATAGGTTATAAATATTTTAGATTAAAAATTATTTAAATATCTAAAAAAAACTCCGTCAAACGTTGTTCTGTACTTTATCGTGCTTTCATTTGGATCATTTGAAACAATCAAATTGAATTTTGATTTTAAAAAATCTACTAAAGGCTTTGATTTGCCTTTTGAAAATTTTACATTGAAATCCCCATTTAAAATAATAGGCAATTTGTTGATAAGAGTTGATCCAGCTTCACAGTGTAGGCAACTAAATTTTTGTGAATAAATTCAATAATTTTCTCAACACTTTGATTTGGTAAAGTACAAATAGTAACCATTAAAATTATTTGTTCATTTTTTGCTCTACTTTTCGCTGCACAAAATTTTCCGATACACGACTCAGTAAACCCAAATGATTCAGTAGTATTGTTACGAATAGTATTGTTACATTTGTTACAAAGGTTACAAACCCGAGCGTAACAATGTTTGGCTTTTTAAAATGCATCATTCAAATTCACTCTCCCACAAAACGCGCGTAAAGAAGTTATCACTTCAAAAAATTTAATTCTTGAAATAACGGTTGCAGTAAAAAATAATCATTAAACAATAAATGTTTAGATGAACAATAAACTCTCAAAGATTTTTTAATGCATAGAATTAGTTTTTAATAAAAGAATTCATTATGTGATAATTAATTTTGGAATTAAGTTTTTTATAAGTTAATAAGAAATATTAAATCAAGAAAACACGAGAAAAAATAGTACAAATATGAAACTATAGCAACGCTAAATAAAAGTGCTGAGTTTTCATTCAAGTATACCGCAAAAAGAGAAAAGCTCTCACAATAATTAAACATAAACCAGAAAAGTTTCTGACAAAAAATAAGATACAATAAAGTACATTATTTCTGTTCAGTAGAAATATTTCTCCTATAAAAAACCCAATTAAATTGGAAGTGTCGAATTTTTGAAAAGAGTTTTTAAGTTATTATTCTATAAATCTCTTTTATACGTCAAATTACCGACATAAAATAATTTTTAACTATAAAATGAAAATTCGAGAAGAAAATTTCATCTTCCTGTTCTTTAGAAAATTTCCAATGAAATTAATTTTCATGGATAAAAGTAAGATTGGTTTTATGTGTATTTAATCCGATAAAAATTTTAATAATGAAACGGGAAGTATAGAAAATTATTTAAATAAATATAATTAATTTGAAGCCTTGGTGTTGCCTTATATTTAATATTGCGTCTTAGGAATAATCTCCACCATTATTATTTTTTTAAATAAATATTATTACGTATATAACAAAACAGAATGTATTTAATTATAATTTTTATAGCAGTCGAAATCAAATTAATTCTAATGAACTATTTATTATAATATTATTTTAATATATTTGCAAAGTTTTACTAAGTATAGTTATTATGGTAAAATAAATTGAATCTAAACAAGTATAATACATAAAAAAAAAAAAAAATTTTAAGTCAATTCCTACTTAGATCAACAAAGAAATTTTTACTTTAGCTACTTTTTACTAAATAGTTACAATTAATATAAATATGTATATACATATGACAGAATCATAATATTAAGTGGTAATTCATTTTTATTAATTATCATTAAAGTATCGTATTGCCATCCCAAACAATCGTGTCTATAAAATTTCAGTTCAACTGAATCTCTTTAAAATGTGAGAAAAAGATCTTTTAAAGTTTTGACCCAAGTCGCGCTAAAAATGAATCCAACGTGGCTGTATCTATAATTCTTTAAATCATTAGTTCCAGTCCATTAATTTTAATTAATTATAATTAAATTATCGTATTTTTACCCAAAACAATATGGTATAGAAAATTGCAGCTCAAACGAGCGCTTTAAAATGTGAGAAAAAAACCTTTTCATGTTAAGACACAAGTCCCCAAAATGGTCGCTAAGTCGCCAAAAATTATGCCAACGTGGCAGTAGTTGTAATTCTTTGAATAATTAGTTTTAATCAATTAATTTTTATTAATTATAATTAAATTATTGTATTGTCATCCAAAATAATCATGTATATTTGAGAGCGGATAAAATATGCAAAGATCCAGATTTCCAACAAAACGGAAAAGCATTTTCTTAAAATAGATACCAATTCCGCGAGAAAGGAGTTATAAATTTAAAAAAAGAGGTTCGGTCATGCACATCTGGTTATCGTAACGTTCACAAGCAACTAACCAACCGACCGTCGTAGCAGAAACTCATCACTTACTTTATGGAGTTAAAAAACAAATAAATTGAAATTGTATCTTCAAGTGACGAAAGCTATTTTGAACTAATTCATCACAAGAAGATACACTCTTTGGATTAAGACGAGTAACATTGAATTATGTATGAGCATTTTGAAAATTTCTCCGTGCATACAATGAAAGATTAAATGTTTTTAAATGTTTCCGTGTGGAATTTAATTACTTATTTTGTTTCGAAGCACTTTCTCATAAATTTACTAAATAATTGATGTATTTTCTAAGTGCGACTTTTTATGAGATCCCTCTCTACCGCACACAAAAAAAATTCTGTTTATATCTACAAAGTTGTTTGTTATATGTAAGTATTTATGAAATATTTTCGCATATTTTTTGTGCGGATTCTTTTTATGCGGTTCCTATTTACCGCACAAAAAACAGGTTTTACTGTACGTATGCCAGTGTTTCTCAGACTTTCTATACTTGCGACCCAATTTTCAATTATATTTTTCATCGCGCCCCCCACCATACAATAACAATGTATTCGAATTCAAAAATATAATTTGACGTAAAGCCACATATCGACATTAATTATAAATTATCATTATACTTGTCTTGATAATTTGTAATTTAATTTAAAATTACAAATTATCAATACAAGTATTAAATTTTATATATAATTTCATGACATGCCCATAGGGTCACTGATAATTATTAAACTGGTTCTTAACTTAGCCCTGTTAAATTAATTTGAAACGCATCGTGCAGGGCTGATACATTTATAAGTGTATTATATCGGTGTGAATGTGTATTTTACTTTTTATTATGTCGGAATGTATTTTGTGTTTTACTTCCTTTCAGTAAATTAATAATTTTTTTATTCCTTTGTTCCTGACTTTTCGATATACTCGCCCCCCCTTGTGGGATTATCATACACACCAAGGGGGACGCACCCCACAGTTTGAGAAGCACTGACATATGCATAAACAATGATAGTTAGTTCAGATAAAGGAAAACGAAGCACCCCCCTATACGTAAACCCAAACACAGCCTTTATTAAAAACGTATCCAACCGAATCCTTGCAGATTTGACAATTCTATGAATACTTTTTTTTCCAACTGACTCTTAGAGAATGACCAAAAATGGCTTCTCGATCGTGAAATTCATTTGCAGCTTTCCACAATGAGAGAAAAAAGGCAATAACGCCGCTGCCACGCCCCCACCCCCGCGACCAGTGGCGGAGGGCCTTTAAACGACTCTGTGGAAATGATGTGCGACCATTAACAAGCGGCCTAAAGTAGTTGTAAGAGTTACCTTTGAAGTCATCCGGGTGTGAATGCAGGATGCTTCAAATGATTCCATAATGAGGGCAGCGGTGCGAGCGCCTCAAAGGACCCCCTTCCCAAAGAATGGTCATAAAAAGAAGGAACACCCCCGCCTCTGTACTCTGATGGAAATCGTATGACTCCGTACACACACAGGTGAACGCGACGCCCCCCTACCTATAGAGCGGATTGTGTTTTGTGAAAGAAAATGGCAGGGACCACTTCCGCCGGTCAACTGACAAATTAATTTTTGTTCTAGAACTTTTTTGCAGGAGTGGCGTTGTTGCGGTGGTGACGGTTGAGGTTCAGGATTAAATTCTTTGATTTGCGCGATTTTTTGATTTTAGACTCAAAGCTTAGCTAAAGCTAAATTGTTAATTTATTTTCTAACGCAGTGAAATGGATAATTGTTTTTATTAGAGAAGTTTTGATTAAAATAAAAGTCACATATATTTCAACAAATTTATATTTATTTATATAAACTTTTAATATTTAAAGTATTGAAATACATTTTGTCCCCGCAGCTCCACAGGGTTTTTTCAGTTTCAAAAAAATCTCGTTCTGTAATATATATTTTTCAAATTTATGTTTATCAAGTGAGCGAGTGAGTCAATATTAACGTCACACTGTTCAGCTATATGAGGTAAGGGTATCAGATCATGGCAGGCATGTCATGAGTTTGATCCCAGTACCACTAAAGACCCACCGTGTAGGGAAACGATGCACGTTAAATCTATCGAGAGCTCAAACGTCCTCCCGTTGGTGTGGTGTGGTATTTAGGAGAGGGGGTGCCAGCTCGGGAGTCGTCCCCGTCACTTGACTATGGTTCAAAATTATGTGGTCCGTTGAAAAAAGCCCCCGTGTAGCTGAACAGTGCGACGTTGATATTCACTCACTCACTCAGCTATACGAGGGCTTTTGGCGACTGACCTCGTAATTTTGAACCATGGTCAAGTGGTCTTACAGAAATCGACTCTCAAACGGGATGTCGAGGTTAATAATGTCCTGAAGAATAGACTTAAGATTGACTTGAAATTTGGCAAGTATGTTTATGATGTTGAGTAAAATGGGTTTGCTGAAATTCACTTTTCGGGAGGGGTTTAAAGGAGCGTAAAAGATATAAATCAATTTTAGAAATTATTATTTAGAAGTCCTGCCTTTTTTTAAATCAAGAGATGGGAGTTATACGATGGTTTCTCCATACAATCGAACGCTTAATGTTAGGACTTAGATATAAATAAGTTATATGCATATATATATATATATATATATATATATATATATATATATATATAGTTTATATTCTTACAAAAGCCTGAAATGCCCATCGAAGTAGACCTGTATTGACTAGCTTTATGTATAAATTGAAAATAGCGTAATTTTCGCTTGACGTCTATATGTTTTCTTCGGCACGAGAATTATTGTTGCAAATTGATCAATATACTTCCCAAAAAGTGAGCTGGAGGGTACGATTGTTTTGAATTGCCCGTTAACAATTTAGCTAAAGAAGTAAATTAGGAAAATTAAAATTTGGAGACATTTTATGATATTCTAGCTGTTATATCAGTTCTTCGCACGAGTGAATTGAAAAATTAAACAATACAGATTGAATGATAAAGAAGCTTTTAATGAGTTAATTTTAAGTGAATTGCAAATTAAACAAAAAAAAGCTTTTTAAAAGAATAAAAAAAATCCTGTTTGTTAAATTTTAAGTCTGTAGGTCTAATAGCTGATAAAAAGGATTTTTTTTATCTATAACTCTCCGTAAATTTCTTGTGGGTCGATTTTTGAAAACACCTTCCCAAGCTGATCTCTGCTCAGCAAAAGTAACACATTGTTACAAATTTTGTGTAATGAACACTTAAAATAGTACACACAATTTATATCTAGAAATGTAATACGTTAATATTACTTTTTGTTGTATTTATTTTATGTTAAAATTGTAAATCAGCCTCACACTTCGCCTGTTCAAGCTTTCGTAGTTCCTGGCAGCTGGCGTAGACAAAACAAAATACAAAGTTTTGCTTCACACATAAAAGATACATATATGCTGCCGTGGGATTTTTTTGCAGATGGCAGAATTTTTCCTACTTACTTGACAATTATCGTTATATTTTGAACACTTCACCCAATATCTTTATAAATTATAGCCTATGTGTTATTCTGATGTATAAACTATATCATTAAAAAGTTTCATTAAAATCCATTCATTTGTTTTTGCGTTAAAGCGTACCAAACATCCACACAAACTTTCACGTTTATAATATTCGTAAGGATATAAAAAATCTATTTTCTATTTTTATTGCTTTTTTCATTTCTTGCATGGCTTAAATATTTTTGAGGTTCATCACACTGATAGGTAATAATAAAGTTCTGGAGTAGTGGCTTTTGAACTGGTACATGTACCGTTAGGGGGTACCCAAATAACTTAAAGGAGACGGCTACAACAGTTCTAAAAGGATCCAGTTCAAAGTTTTCCAATAAATATGATTTCGAAAACTTATATGACTACTGAGAAAAGGAAATTAACAGTAAAATTAAATATAGCCTTGCATTTATCAAAATTTCTATTGAGAATATGAAAATTATAAATATATCAGTTATGTTAACACTTTCTTGTAATTACGATTTCGTAAAGATTTTCCTAAGGAAGAATAATAAAATAAATACTCTCAGTATAAACATAATAAACGCTTATAATGTTAAGAGGCAGGCACTATATTTTTCTGATATTTAATAGAAATCATTCACAGAATGAACTAATGCATCAAAAATAAAATATTTCTAAGTAGAATTTGTTCTGATTGTGATTAGTAATTACTAATTAAATATGTAAATATAATTATATAATTTCAATACAACTTTCCTCTAAGTTAAGGAAATGATTGGTATATTTCGTGATTCGTAGGATCAAGAAAATTTATATAATAGGTGTACAACTTTGCTTCCGCCGTTTTGAATAGATGGCTGTAGCGGTAAGTGGAAGTCGAAATAAATCGATCGTAGATGTCGTACAATAAGCTTAGGTATTTGTAAACATAACGCCATCGAAATATTAGTCGATTTGTGTCTGCATCATAAAGTTATTCTCGATTAAACATGTCAGCTTACGAGCCAAATTCTCGTCATTTGCGGGAGGTTTTAATTTTCTGCTTCAATATGAAGAAATCTGCGGCTGAGGCTCATCGAATGCTCTCAAATACCTATGGTGAGGCCGCTATTAGTGAAAGAACGTGCCGAGAGTGGTTTCAACGCTTCAAGAACGGTGATTTTAACGTCGCAGCATGACGGTGGAAGAGAGAAGGTTTTCGAAGATGTGCAGAATTGGAGGCATTACTTGATCAAGACTCGTGTCAAACGCAACAAGAATTGGCAGGATCATTGGGAGTGACGCAATAAGCCAATTCAAAATGCCTGAAAGTCATGGCAATGATTCAGAAACAAGGAAATTGGGTGCCGTACGAGTTGAAGCCGAGAGATGTTGAACGGCGTTTGTTTGCTTGTGAACAGCTGCTTGCAAGGCAAAGACGGAAGGGATTTCTGCATCGCATTGTGACTGGGGACGAAAAATGGGTTCGTTACGATAATCCCAAGCGCAGAAAATCGTGGGGATATCCCAGCCATGCTTCCACGTCGACGGCCAAACCGAATATTCACGGTTCCAAGGTCATGTTCAGTATTTGGTGGGACCAGCTCGGCGTAGTGTATTATGAGTTGTTAAAACCGGCTGAAACAATCACAGGCGATCGTTATCGAACGCAATTAATGCGTTTGAGCCGAGCATTGCAAGACAAACGGCCGCAATACAATGAGAGACATGATAACGTGATTTTACAGCATGACAATGCTCGACCCGATGTTGCGAAAGTGGTCAAGACATACTTGGAAACGTTGAAATGAGAAGTCCTACCCCACCCGCTGTATTCTCCAGACCTTGCTCCCTCGGATTATCACTTGATTCGATCAATGGCACACGGCCTGGCTGATCAGCACTTCCGGTCTTATGAAGAAGTAAAAAAATTGGATCGATTCGTGGATCACTTCAAAAGATGACCAGTTTTTTCAACGCGGGATTCGTACGCTGCCCGAAAGATGGGAGAAAGTAGTGGCCAGTGATGGACAATACTTTGAATCATAAATGTAAAATCAGTTTTTTACAATAAAGCCTCTAATTTCGAAAAAAAACGGCGGAAACAAAGTTGTACACCTATTAATCAAAATGGATTACGAATAAAATTTTTCCAAATCAAATGACAACTTGATTGGCATTTTATTAGCAATGCCCTTTGAGGCTACACTAGGACTATTGGCAATGGACCTCGTAATTTTGAACCACGGTCAAGTTACGAGGATACGTGTACCTACAAACTCTGGTATCCATTTCACAAACTTTCAAATAACGCCAACATTATATAACAAAAATAATTCATAATATGCCGTGCTGTCAAACTAATCATACATATGTTTTTAAACTAAATTTTATTAGAATAAAGTAATAAAATCAATATATTTAGCTCAGTAGGACAACTTAAGATATCTCATCTGCAACAAAAAACATCATTAATAATCAAAAGAAAAAGGAAGAAGGAAAAAACACAAGACAAACGCAGAATAGACACATTACGAACGAAAAATGAACAAGTATATAAACTACTTAAACATATTTAGCATCCAATGACATGAATAGGAAGATATAATCACTGCATTTTAACACGATAAGTAGGTTTATTACACGTTTCAAACTCTTACAATTCTTGAAATACAACAGTTGTTGAATGTTAGCAGTAAAAATAATTTATGTCTCAAACACAACGAAGTTTAAGTGAGTTTAAAAGCAACGAAGCATTAAGTTGTTAAACACCGCATATTTCTTTTAAGATATGATTATTTTGAGAGAGATGATCTATTTTTTGCGCAGATTGAATGCTATATTTTACGAAAAGTATAATGCTGGATTTTTGAAATAAAATTACATGAGTTGTTGTTTTTTTCAAATATCTCGTTGTAGTAATCTAATTCTTTATTTCTTTAGTAAGTGCGTTGTGCTCTCTTTCTTTAGGGTTTCATTCAATTTTTTAAAAATATTGTTATTTAGGAAATTTTACACTTACAGAAAACCATCTCTTGTATTTAACCCCTCCTACTCGGAAAAAAGAATTTTGGCTACCAGCATTGCCAAAAACAAATTACGAATTACTAATTAATTTACTAATTAAGAAATTTTGCAGGAGCAACTTTAACCGTTAAAGAATCATGTAATTTTTTTAGTAGTGTACTTCAGTCAAATGGAATATTAAAGATAAATTTTCGTTTGTATATTATACTTTTAAAATTAAATTCATTAGTAGTGAAAGTGAAAATCTTAGAAGTTTAGTTAACCAATTTGTTGGTAGCTAAAACAATATCTTCCTTTCAACAATATCTTCCTATAAAAATCAATTCCAAGACTTCCTGTAAGATCACTTATTTCCAGTTTATTGAAGGTTTTCCGAAGGTCTGTTTCTACCTGATATAAGGTCCGGTGACTACAGCACGCCTCATACATTTGGCGGATGATGAAATGACGAGTTGTGACGAATCTATACGACACCTTATCACTAATACTCTTAGGCGTCTTTGGGGATTGTAAATTCGCGTACATTTTCAACCAGTTCTGAAAGGAGAAAACGGGATATGCAAATGAATTAAGGTATTTAAGGAGAGCGTTGTAAGTTAGCAGATAGAAGGCTATTGAGCCAAGAGAAGTAGTGACGAAGTTAAGAAGATTCAAGTGGATTGCGTGATTAGAGTCTTACTGTTATTAGTCAGCGAAATACCATTGGAAGGATTGATCTACCTGGATAGAACGACATTATAGTCAGGTGATATTTATAACTTAGTTTATCTGACCACAAGAGTTGATATATTATAAAGTTAGTGTAAAGTGTTAATGAATGTTAGTAAGTCAAGTTGCGTATATTTCTCGGTCCTCTTATTCCGGTAAACCCGTTCGATATTGAGCTTAGTAGTTGATTAATATCATATTTTGTGATTTAAATTAATATTAAAGGTAAATCCTCTGATGTAAACATATTGTTTAATATTTGTATTTAGAAGTTTGCTAATTGAATCAATTGAATAAACATCAGTTGTTATTCTAAAAATGGCGCCTGGTAATTCTTTGCCTCAACTCAATCTTAGTTTCCAGGGTGGAACCCAGGTGGGCTCTCACAGAGCTCGACATCTGATTGGGTATTACTCCATGTCAGCATAACTACTTTAGTTACGACAAATTTAATGAACATGATCCCCTCTGAACGACGGGCTTTTAGAGGGGTAGTCGGTCGACTGACGCCAAGTAACCCAACCCAACCGCGAAAAATAACGCCTGAACACCAAGGTCATTTAACATTGCGTTTTCGTGTATATATTATGGGTTAAATTGCAGAAATCAGTTAATCTGCTGATTAGCTAAGTAATCTACACATTATCTAGAGCAGCTATACTCAACCTGCTGCCCACGGGCCGCATGCCACCCACCGAGCCTTTTTAAGTGGACCGGTCAGTGCCCATTGCTCTGAAAAATTCACTTATTTAAGAACAATATATTAAAAATTTGGTGTCAAGAAATCAACTATATCAGAGTTTCCTTTTTGCTGTCGATGTCGTACGAGTGAGAATTTATATTATTTTTATTTGTAACCGTTACGGTTAGTGATAACAGACAACAGTGGAGCAATGACAGTTTTATGGGTGGAACTAATTTTTGACTATCTTTCATATCTTGCAAGCGAAAAATATTCGAAGAAAATATATCGCTTCAAGACGATTGGGAAGTTGGCTATTTTGTGGGGAAAAAACAAACAAACATGAATCAGTAATTGCTTGATTTGTCACAAAAATGCTGTATTTAAAAAATACCAATAAACAGGAATCATTCAATGACACTTTTCCTGGAAGATCTCTTTCAAGAGGCGATAAATAGGTCTTCTCGAATAATCATTTCAGCAGCAACAAAGTGTTTTATCAGTGGTAATGTCAAAGCGGTAACACAGGCATCTTCTTAAGTTTGTTATATTATTGGTAATCATATGAAACCGTTACTTATCCAGAAATTGTGAAGGAGTGTTTCTTAAATGCTTCTAATTCCGTGTTAGTAACAAAAATATAAAAAAAGCAAAACACACACAAGAGTTAAAATATTTTGATCAATTTTCCACATTTTACCCCCTCCCCTTTCTTTATCCTCATGATACGGCCCGCGTGAAATAGCTGACATATGTATGCGGCCCAACAGAAAAAAAGGTTGAGTACCCCTGATCTATAGGGTGTTTCGCTAAACTGCACAAAATAGTTTCATTTCTCAAATTACCTTGGTAATCTGCGAATTACCTACAGAATCTGCACATTATCTACTATGCACTCGTTAAAGTGAAAATAAGATCTTTAGTAAAACAACAGAAACGTTTTTGAACGTTTAAATTAAATGTTTTGTTTATTTTGATATCTAAAGAACCAAGCTATCGAACAATCAACGCATTATTTGATAGAATCAGCCATCAATCAATTGGAAATTCACAATACTGAGAATCAAGCTGTTTAAAATATTATAGCAATTCACACGTACACATCAAATTGACATAGTATTACTTATTTATTTTTAGATATCGAAAGAGAATCACGTTAATACAATCAAGAAAGCAATCAATTAATTGATAGAATCAACTATCAATTGCTTGAAAAACTGTAATGCAAAGAATCAAACGGGTAATTCCCTTTATTGCTCCATATTACACAAAACCCGTATCTAAGAATCAAATGGTTTATCACATTATTACAATTAAGGAAATGAACTTGAGAATAATATGATATAATTATGAATATTTATTAGTACAATCTAAAGATTAATGACACTTTGAATAGCCCAGCAATTGGTTTTTGAGACAAGTACAGCTATTTGTGACACTTATAGATTAGCAATCACAGACAGGAAGTGAGAAAAACAATCTTTTGAGCTTTAACACGATACGGAAGCCACTAATGTGAACATTACCTAGTCAGAGTGTGTAAAATTCTTAATTTTGCACTTTAACGGAGAAATTCGGTTAAACTGCACATTACCGGCTTTCGAGTTTTACCGCTAACATATATATAAAACAAGTGAACCATTTCCAACACAACTCAACCAAAACGCCGAAATAGAAACAAAATAAAGTATCTATTTCATATTGTTATTTAAAGTCAACTCCGGGGGCTTAGAGGTGGCGTGCCCTCTTCGTAAGCCCAAGGTTGCGGGTTCGACCCCGGCTTAAGTCTAAAGATTTTCTAGATGCGAAAGTCGTTGGCACGCATGTCACATGATTATATGACATGTAAAAGATCCCTTGAGTATCAATTTGGCTCAGGTACTTTCGGCAAAATTAAATCATGGCAATATTTAGCATCCGACGAAAGCTTGAATCAAAAACTATTTCAAGAGCGTCCTAATTTGGTACGGAGGACACCACTAGATTGTGCAACCATAAAATAGCTTTCACATCTTGCCGAGTCTGCAAGGGCTAAGCTGCTAAAATGCAGCCACATTAGAAAAAAACATTGTTATTTAAAACAATAGAATATTTATATAGTATTATAGTTTCCAATAGAGTGTATGATAGCTCTGTCGAAAATGTACAATGAACGGGTATAGCTTTTGAAAATCATAATTTATGAATATGTTTGAGGGATTTACTTTAAAATTCTCAAATAAAAAAAACGTTTATTATCTTTTCTTGAAATATGATTCGTTGTTTAAAAAAAGGTGGGATCCAAAAATCGCTACCAGAAGTTTTTTAAGATAACTTATTTTCGTATTTCTCTCCTAGGAACTATCTTGAAACTTTTTACGATTATAATTAGTACTATGTTTTCAACTCGCAGGAAATAAAAATATTACCAAGCATGATTTCTTATCAATTTGTCTCACTTCACGAATTTCATTAGATACCTAACAAAGGATTTGTGTCTTAATAGGAGAAGTCTGTTGCAGAAAAATGCCCCAACTTTTCACGGTTACAGTGAGGGAAGTAAAAAAAGATGGCATCATCAAAATAAAATCAGAAATCGATAAATGAAATTCATCAATTAATTTTGTATTTGAGGTGAATTTCTACGCTTCATTGAGAAATGCCTCGAGTCTTTTTGAGGAGGTTTTTGGGAAATCCACAAATTGATTCTTTGCCCTTTTTTTCTATGTATATTGTGATTGGATATTTCCAAAAACTTGTGTAATTACATAAACATGAAAATGAGTACCTGTTATTACAGAAAAGCTAAAAAAAGAAATTATACGTTGAGTGCAGATCATGACAAAAAATTTTTAGTTCACTTATCTTTACTTGTGTTACGTATAATGATGTATTACTAAGTGTTTTCCCCTAAAATTTAAATCCGAAATTTTTAGGCAGATATTTATAGAAATATTACATAAAGAAATTGAAAGTTATGAACTGACGTTGGTCTGCAAAATTAAAAATGATTGCTGTTAAAAAAACAGGAAAATGTACAAATTATGATTTGATGTATAGTAAATTCATCATTAATTGAGTTCAGTGATGAATAGAGAATAATTTTTTAAAAATGTATTTTAATTTAAGAAATTTATTTTGTAGAATAATTCTATATTATCATTAGAACTAAAATAATTTGTACTCGTAGTTGTAAAGAAACGTTTCCTTTTTCTGCGTTAAGAAAAATCCTTTCTCTTTTTTTTAAATATTAACTTTGTCCAATAATGATTCACCTACTAATAAATATAATAAGAGATTCTTAATTATCATTTCACAATTTTTTTATTCTGTTTTCAAAACACTTAAGAAAAGACATTACATATGCTTTTATGACCTTTTCAAATTACCTCTGATAATTCTTTAAAGAGTTTTTATAAATCAAGGATTGTGTCGTGTGGCTGCGTACAAATTGTTGAAATGGTACATAATAATCTAGTAATTCTACATAACAATAATGATTATATAATAATTTAGAAAAGTGAAATCTTAACTAATTTATATTGAGTTTCGCAATCATCGGGGATAGTTTATATTAAGCCTTTTTTATTTTCACCAAGTGCTTCAAAAGCATACATAAAATGCGTTAAGTTGATCACTAGTGAAAATCGTAGTTATATAAAGGGAAAAAATTATTATTAATTAGAATCTGTCGATGTGGAAAGAATGTTCTATGGTAAGAAGATTTTAAAATAAATAATTTGAAATATATTTCAAAATTTTATATTGCCACAAAGGGGTTGAGTTTTAGAAAAATGGAACAAAAGGCATAATTTTGATTAAATTCTTCTAGGCTCAACACAAAATTATTTTTCTACAATAGAAACACCCACAAGCAATGATTATTAATTAAATAAGTATTGAGTAGTGGATAGTACAAAGTACATTGCAACAATTTTAACTCCACACAGCTCTCTTTCCCTCTTTCCCCGCACCATCTAATCAGTCATATCCAACTTCTTTTCTGTCTTTTTCTAATCGTGAACCGTAATTTGGAAGGTAGATTTTTTTAAAATTTCATTCTAAAGAAACTGTTAATTGCACCTGGTGTTTTTTCTTGTAACTATTCAGCAAGTGTCCTCTCATCACAGTAAATATTAAAAAGTACTCAATTACCTGTTCCTTAACAAAAATTGCTTTGACTTTTTACCATTACCACTTTCACTTTTACCATACTTCAACTTCATTCCCTTTGTTGTAGTACTCAACACAAAAATTAATTCTTTTATTTTGTTTTTCCCTTCATCTATGTATCAGATAACTTCTTTTTCACAAAGATAGATTCTGAAGCTCTAAAAAAAAATTTCGATCCATCGTATAGATCATCTTAGTAATAAACTACATGTGATGACATGGTACATTGGTGTACAACGTATGAAAACGCTAATCCTATTTTAAATGATAACTGCAATGGTTTCCGAAAGAATATTTTGAGACTAATTCATTCTCTTAGGATACTTTTTTAGCTGCCGTACATACATATTGAATCAATTCAGAATTGATACTTTGTCATATTTCTTATTGATACACCTCTAAAATGGAAATTATTAAAAAAATTTCAAAAACTATATCAGGTTTTTTTTATTTTTTAAAGAGTTTATCTCTTATTTTTTAAAGTTGTGTTTATCTTAAATTTGGGATTAGAAAAGAGGGTACAGTACAATCCTTTCAAAAGTTGTTTACTGCAGCGGTTCTTAAACTTTCGATCGCCTCACCCGCCCCCATATGTATCATCGTGAAATCGCGGACCCCCAAAATTTTGAACATCCCTCCCCGAAATAATATTCTTGATCAAACTACATGTTCTAGTAGAGTTTTTTCATTGGGGACAGTTTAGTAATTTAGTCTAGTATGGCACATTTTAAAATTTTTCCACGAAGCCTTTAGAATCTGTAAAAGAGGAAATTCTCAATGTTACATGAGAGACTCAGCAAAATCCCTAGAAATATCCCCCTTTTGAGAATTGTTGGTCTAGAGTATATAAAGTTAAATATTTATTTTCAATATTAATAAAATTCTTTCTTTATATTCATATGGAATGATAATTTAGAAATGGTATTTTATTCTTATAAGCAAATGTATCCTTTAATAAATATTAACAGTTATTTAATTATTTAAATTATACAACTAAATTTAATAATCCTGATTAATTATTGAGAATTCTTGAGTCACATTATCTATAAAAAACAATATCTTCCACAAATTTTTTATATAAAATTCTTAAGCTATTTTAAATAATGTAGTACAACTTTAACGGAGAGATATATTTTTCGGATTTGTATAATTCTTCAGAAAAATATATAAATAAACTCTTGGATTTTTTCTATACGTGAAGGTAAGTGAAGATGTTATTTCAACTCATTTCATTTGTTTACAGAACCGAAATTCCCAGTGTTTATCCATAAAAACTATTTAGGGGGAAGAAACGCCATTTACGTAAAAACTCAATAGAGCGTCCAGCTAAAAGCCATAATTGCAGGAGCAATTATACGTAATCTCCACTATATGTTTCACTCCAATTCATATACTTCATTGAGTTCGGGATCATTGATATTTCAAGGAGATATGTTTCAGGAAAAACTATGAGCTTATGCTCAACATTCCAGCCCTTTAAGTGGTCATTACATGTGAAGCAGAGAAACATTACAATAATTTTTTTTTTTTCCTTTCTCTTTTTTTCTTGCAGTTTCAGAACAATTTTCCTTTTTTGTAACTTTTTTCAATTACACACGAATGCTCTTTAATCTGCAATGGAGTATCTATTCTCCTTCATCAGTTTTATCTGAGGAGAAAAGCTGTTTTTCACCTTATTATCTTAGTTAAAGTGTTTTCTATTGTTGTGTTTTTTTAAGTCTTCAGTTAAACTGTTGAATTTGAAAACTGTTAAAATGTTGAACAAATTGGAGTGCTAAAGTGCTGAAAATAAATACATCTAATGACTAAAAAAGGAGGTATATAGAGCGAATAGCTGTAAAGATAAATGTTACTTTGTATATAATAGTCATTTCGATTTAATAAATGAGATTTCATGTGTCTGCTTAAAAACAGTAATTCTATTCATCATTCTTTATGTCTCTTCACTGCTATTTCTCGTATCATTAAATATATATTTTGTTTCAGTCGTAAAACAAATTTTTTTGTGCCAAAAGTTAAATTATCTAAATTTTGTAGCGTCTTTTTTCAATTAAACCAGTGAAAATATCAGAAGTTGCGTAATAGGTGTATAAAGCTTGTTCTTTGTAAAATTGTATTTCATGATTAAAATATAAATTCCAGGAATGAATATTTTTACCAAATATAAACATATTTAATATTGCAAAAAATAAAAATATATATACAAAGATTTTAGTTTTTAAGGAACAATTAATTATAAAATTTAATTAAGCCTAGTGTTAAATTTATTCAAAAAGAAAAATAGGATTTGAATGAAAATCCTAATATTTAACATACTCAGTTTTTCCATACATGAAATATTATTTGTATATTAATACTATATGCTACCTTAAAGGAAAAAGTTTAAAAAATTAAATAAAGTATTGGATTGCAATAGGAAAATAATTAGGTCTCTTGAAGTTTTGGATGAATAAATACTATTTTCAATCACTCTTTGGAGATTCCTGTTGTATACAAATTAAAATAATACATCAATTGGTTGGGGAAAAATATATTAAACTTTTTATCAACACCTTACTTTAGTGTAATAAAAAATTTGAAATCTTTTAGATTATATTTTTAAAAATTAAATTCATTGCTGGTGAAAGTAGGCGTGACAAGCATGTGTCGGTGCTGTATTTTCGTACTCAACCACTGAACTGGCTGAATGTATATTAACAACCATCTGGATGCAATCACTCTGCAGTAACTCAAGCCGTCAGGTGATTTGTTGCTTTTAATTTAAACTTATTAAAAGATGGAATTGCAAATAAAGTTGCTCTTGATTATATAATTGCTAATCCTTTTGACATTTCGGAGTTTTAAATTAATTAGACTACTTCTATTTTCAACACCTCGTATTACTACACATTAAGCAATCTTTTTTCAATTACTACTATTAGTTCACACTCACCCGATATATATTTATTTACATATATATATATATATATATCTGTTTCAAATTTTCAATTGTTAATAAAATAATTTTTATACATTCACTCAAGTTCACATACATTTTTTTAAACTTGTAGTCGGTGACACTTGACTTTAAAACTGTTTTTACAAATCTTAATTCATTAATTCTATTTAATTAATGAATAAATAGTAACAAACAAAAATAATAGCCCAACACTATATATAGAAAGGAAAATGGAAAATTGCAAGGAGAAAATCGCTTTTTATTTTGCCACTTAATAGGGTGATTCTGTCATACGTAAATACACTGCTGGACAATTGCTAAGGACAGATAACACTATAATCCATAGCAACCACAAAATGAAAGGAAGCAAAATATGGAAAATTAGAATAAGTGTGGGATATTAGTAAGAAGAAGTATGAGTATGCAAATTTTTTTCCCACGTCCGTTCATCACGTGATAGTGTTCATAAGAGCTTTAAAGGTTTTGACGCGTGTGGACAGTTGTTGTTTCAAGTCAAAGTTTTATAGGAAAGATTTAATAGACGAACTTAAAATTTTTGGCATGTCTTCCCGACATCACATAGATGATTTTATGCGTGGCCGAATTATTGGAAAGATTGAAGAAGAGCGAAAAATAACAGATGTTGCCAGGGAGTTCGACATCGCTCACAGCGTTGTTTCACGGCTGTGGAAGTCATTTAAAACTACTGGAATGTGTAGTAGACAGCACGGAGGAGGTCGTGTTAGAAGTACGACGCCTGCAGAAGACAGGTATATCGTCCTATCAGCAAAAAGGAACAGGAGCACCACAGCTCAGCAGGTGGCAAATCAGTTTCTTGCTGCCTCAGGAAAGTAGATCTCCCGAAAAACTGCTGCCAGACGTTTGAGGAAAGGAGGACTATACGCACGCAGACCTGTTGTGTGTGTTCCATTGACCAGACAGCACCGTACTGCCCGTTTGCAATGGTGTCGTGAGCATCACAATTGGACTGAACAGGACTGGGCATGCGTACTATTCTCAGAAGAGAGTAGGTTCAGTCTGTCATCGGATTGTAGACGTCAACTGATCTGGCGCGAGAGTGGTACTGCTTATCGTCCAAAATATATCCAGGAAAAGGACCGGTATCCGACATGCAGTATCATGGTGTGGGCCGGCATCATGATCGATGGCCGCAGGCGCCTACATGTGGTTGCGAATGGGACTATGACGGGCCAACGATACATTGATGAAGTTCTACTTCCTCATGTTCGTCTTTTCCGTGGTGCTGTCGGTGATAAATTTGTTTTTATGGACGACAACGCAACATGTCATCGAACACTCGCTGTTCAGGATTGTCTAGACAGCGAGGGTATTCAACGTCTCGTATGGCCAGCGCGTTCTCCAGATCTAAACCCCATTGAAAATGTGTGGGATGCTTTGGGGAGGCAAGTTGCTGGTCTAAACTATCCTCCGACAAACAAGAACACCCTCATCCGTGCACTCACAGAGGAATGGGATAAATTGCCTCAACAGCTGCTGGATAATGTTGTGCAAAGTATGGTACGACGTGTGGAATGTTGCATCACACTCCACGGTGGACATATCCCGTACTGATACCTTTCTTTAAGGTGCCTGCTGACTTTTAGATGCATTGTTCCATTTCTCCGTACGTAGATCAAATGAACATTTCTTTTCCTTTCAGATGTTTCACAGCTTTTGTACTTTCCAGAACAATAAATATTCTTTATTCTAATGTCTGAACAGTGTGGCAACTATATTTTTTCCTACTAGGCCTCATGTCTCGCTTAATGTTATGCTACATAGCAATTTGTGATCCGTCCTTAGCAATTGTCCAGCAGTGTATATATTTATATTAATTGTAATTATTTAATAAAAAGTAACTAAAATAAAGTGTTTCTTTGTTGACCTAAGTATGAATTGACTTAAAAACTTTTTTTAATATTACTTTTTGTTTGTTTCACTTGACACTAAAATTTTAACTAAGATATACGAAACCAGAAATCTAAGTTTGGTATAGAAATTTGAACAAATTATCAACTTAAAGCTAATTACTTACTTTCGTGTTTCAGAAACAGTATAAAATATACTATTAAATAAGTTTGAATTGGACTGGTCTTTAATGTGTAATAATGGATGTATTTGCACCCAATTCTTAAAAATGTAAACGTGAATACAAATAAAGTAGATAAAAACATTAGAGTTTTTTATGTTGTAATTTTTGGGGAATTAAGAATGACTTTGGGTTTTTTATTTATGTACTTTAAAGAGAGAGAGAGAGAATTAATAACTACTAACTAGACAATTAACAAGTAGTTTTGTTTTTAAGCCACTTATGCTTTTTGAATGTTATTTTTGAGATGTTAAGACAATAGATTATACCAGTGACATCCAAAGTAGTCTATATCAACCCCAGGGGTCTACGACAGCCTTTAAGTGTTCTATTTCAGCAGGAAAAGAAATAGGGCATCCACACACACACACATGAGGTGTAAATGGGAGTCTATGATTGTGGCTCTCATTTAAACAGTTCGTAACTTTAAGTTTCAATGAATTGAATAAATATTCCACACACACAGGGGATGTTACTTATTTACTTGAGTAAGATTTCAAAACAATATAAACATATCTATCACGAATTATTGAATGTCGTGAGAAAGTTTTTAATTGCTTTTCATAGTCAAAATAAGTTTCAGTACGGCTGTCAATCTTCTTAACAAAACAAAGATAAACAAATATTGGACGCCACTAACTGACGAGATGTAGGATTAAACCCAACAAAATTGATGCCACATGCTGAAAATTTGTTAAAAAGTATCTGATTCATCCCTCCCATTAAAACTATTTGTTTATTGATCAGTTATTTTATACAACAGTTACTAAATTTCAATTTCATTAACACATGTTTAACATTAAGATGCCTTCGTTTGCTTAAGTTTTTCTCTCTACACAGCAATACAGTTAAAATTCAAATCTTTTAAAGTAAGTAGCTCTATATACCAGCTTTCAAAAGCACATTTAAGTTGTGATTTTGGAAACATTGAATATTAAGTAAGCAGGGGTCTACCCCAAACCGGAAAACATAGCAAGGGTTCTATGAGACAAGAAAATTTGGGAAACTCTAGATCAGGGGTGACGAACCTTTACAGATTCAAGAGTGCCACTTTTTTCTAAATAAGTGTTTAATGAGGTATAGACGTGCCATCAAATTATTTTGACTTGTGATTATTGGGAAAATAATAAAACTGAATACGAACAAAACTCAAAACTCTTTATTTACTACGAAAAAATACCTTTGGTACTGTGTATGTTTTAGTTATACGTGTATATTGAATTAAAGTAATATTAGTGTGACTTTTCTTGTTGCACATTGTGTGTATGGATGACAAATAACTTATTTTAGGATTGTAAGATGTTACTTTTTTAGTAGAATGCATGCTGAATTAAAATCGTAAGTGTCAAATAGTTTCTAAGCAATAAATTATTTTTACTGTGGTTTACTTTTTTGACAAGAGGATTTGTTATTTGTTTCAAAATGCTGTTTTACATACGATGTTCTACATACCACTGTTCCTGAACATAAAACACGCACCTTTACTAATAATGCCATATTTCTAGATTCACCAAGTTCGAAATTCTCTATTCCCCTTACTATCTTGCACTTTTTGTTCTTTTGCTAAACTAGCCATATTAAATAACATTTAAAAATTGTAAATATAACACAAATGAACTTTAATATGCAGTTGTATCAACGAAAGTGACTGTGTTATGCTTAGACAAATTTTGAATCCTAAGAAACTATAGTGCACGACGTAATTAAGGCAAGACAATAACAAATGAGGGTGCTCCCCGCCGCCCCGCGACCGATCTCATTCGAGTTTGTTCGTAATACTTCAAAGTAAACTATGTTATTTTGAAATAAAATGCAAACTATTTTGATCGCTAGCGTGCCCAAAAGATAGTGTCGAGGTGCCATTGATGGCCCGCGTGCCACTGTTTCGCCATCCCTGCTGTAGATTATACTGATTATAATCACAATTCTTCTGATCCCTAATCCATAACTGAACAACCTGTATGAGAAACTTCTGTTATTTACTACATTTCTCATTCATTGCTTCTTATTGCTAATGCTGGATTTTACAAAGGAAACGGTGACGGTGTAGAGGCAATCGTAGACATAATTATAATTTTTGTGTAATTGCTTGTTACAGAAGCAGAAGACGCAACGAACTATAATCATCAAAACAAAATCAATTAATTAACCCTTTCACGGGCAAGGGAAAAATCCCCCCAACCCCCTTTTAAAATTGGTTATTGTCGTATTTAATTATAGACTTATCTGCATTTTTTACATAGAATCTCAAAATGAAATGTATAGCAAACGTTCCCTCTCAGAATATAATCTCCTGCTTTGTTGTATTTAAATCAATGTTCTTCTCTATTATCGAGAACAGTTCGTATTATAATTCATTTACATTTATATTCTAGGCTAGTTTTCTTGATATTTTATCCGTAAATGTTTCTTAAAATAAAGCACCTACTAGAAACTTGTCTACCAATTATTTCACTTTTGCAGCAGACTTTCAGTAAAAAGTCACGAACATAAGTAACACCATTCTTCAGTCTCGCCTCTGGAATATTGAAAAACCCGTTTAGTTCATCCTCCAGACGCATCGAACTCGGTAAACTTTTCAATCAGCAAAATACAAGAGGAGGTGGATTGTTTCCTCACCTCCTCAATGTTTTCTGGGGCCATAAAAATCCATTCCAACCTTCCATCAATGAACGAAGAAAAAGGAAAGATAGAGGGAAAAGAAAGGAATAAGAAATAGATTGAGAAGAGAGAAAAGACCATTATTCTCACTCTGGTGATTTAAATCTATTACCCAAGGACCTCGGGAACTGTGACACTTAACCTCAAACCACAACAGCGTCCAATAGAAAAAGTAACATTCGAATATACACACATTACAGGAGGGGGAAAAAGACCATACAGAGAGAGAGTCAAGAAAATACACACAAGAGTATCTATTGTGTCTGGAAAATGCGGTGGGGCGGTTACATATATCCCGCAACGGAAGTTCTAAGAACTATTAGGAGTAAATGGAAGCATCAGGTGATACAACGTTTCGTGCCTCCAAATGCGTGGGAGATGTGGCAGAACATCAGAAGCACCACTTTAGCGGAGCCGCGCGGTTTGTTCGGATTCGATGCGAAATGGATTGGAAGTGCTTTAATGACCGGTTTAAACTGCAGAGATTTCGGAGGAAACACAAGTTAATTGATTCTGAATAAAGGTCATTCAATCGAGGATTTTCTGGTGTTGATTCGGAAAGAACGTAGAAGAAAAATATGTACATAAAGAGGTTATGAATACCTCTTAAATAGAAAATAACTGACATTGAGGTGTATACAGAGATTGCGAGTGTATGGGTTTAGCTAATACTTAATTTAAGAGTCTGTGTGCGAAATTTTTTTGAAACTCATATCTTATAACACACATTTGACAAGAATACTAAATAACCGTAAAATTCTTTGATTCGAACGCTCAATTTAAGACACAATGGCTATAAGAACATTAAAAACAAAATTTTCTGTTAGTTTTGATAAATGATAATATATTTGGAATAAATAGTCTAACTACTTATAATTTAATAGAAAATATTCAAAGTTCTTAGTATTTGCTAGGTATTTTTCTTTTCGAAAGAAAAATTATTTCATAAAGGAAAAAATTGGCTGATCTGGATAGAGATAATTAATAAGCATGTTGCCTTATCAACCTTGCGTTAATAAGCATATAACCTTATTAATCTTTGCATTAAATATTAAGGAATTTTGTTATTTAAAAACTATTCCGAGTTTAACATTTTATATTTACGTTACATAATAATAGCTTTAAACAACATTTTTAAAATGTAAAAAGTCAAAGAATGCTTAGAAATCAATTCCGTTTCCATGAATCACAAATGAAGAAAACTGAAGAGAGATCGGCACCGTCCTAGTGATTTTAATCATCAGTTTTTAATGGTTGACCATGCATAAGTCAAGTTGCGGATCAAGTCCTGATTCCTATCAAAAACTATAGTACAGAACGATATGCGCGCATGTATATGTACTATATGTGTGAGTGTTTATTAACGTCGAAATTAGAATTGTCTATTGGTGTCAGACCTTGGGATTTTGAGCTATAGTTAAGTGTCAAGGGTATGGGTTAATAAACTACGGCTCTTCAGATTTCTGCTTCTATGCATTATTAAAAAAATAATTATGTCAAGTTTATAAATTTCTCTCTCTCTCTCTCTCTCTCTTTTATTTTTTAATTATCTACTGAGAAAATTTTACCTGTATTTGCATATACATTTAAACATTGGATAGGCTTAAGATAGTTGCTATTGTTTTTCATTAACAAAATTTATTTAAAATCAAGAAATATACGGCTAGAGTAAAAAAGTTCCCGGAATGGTCCCTTACCTTTACGCAGGTGTTCATTAGAGGGGGGTAATACCTGTTTCGGGTGTTAGCAGCCCTAATAAGGAGAACACACGGCCATCTGGATTTCCTTTTCTGTACTGTTGGCGTTAGCTTCAGATCATTTCTGACAAAGCGAATTTTTCATTCGTCGGATTTTGCAATATCGTCTTTGGAGCAGTGTGCAAACATCAAACTCTGTATTTGACTCGAAAAATCACGTGAGACGTTCTAGATGCCGAAGAAAGCATACCAAAACGGTTCCATCGCCAGAGAATTTGTACTTGTTTCCATGGCTAAAAAGGAAATCGAAGGGACATCGTTTTGTGGATTCAAGTGAAGTGATCCAAAATGCGACGAAACAAAGGAAGGACTTCTCAAAAATGGATTCCAGTAGTGTTTTGAACAGTTATATTAATGCTTGAACAAGTGCGTGGATGCACGAGGGGAGTATTTTGAAGCCTAATAAAATTAAATGATTGTTGTTTTTTTAAAAAAATTGTTATTGACCTATTCCGGGAACTTTTTGACTGTACCATGTATTAAAATTAGAGACAAAGCAGAGTCCAATTTATTGGTAAAAATGCCGACTTGGAAGACATTTCTTAAGCAACTTTTGCTTATTTGTATACATGAATTCGGGAGCACATATGAATGAACAAGAAATGTATTTAAACCCCCAACGGAAGTAGTAAAAACACATTCCGCATTGTATGGCATGCTGAAGAGTTAACGAAAAGACTATTAAAGGGATTTTTTATGTACAAAAAAAAATCAAAGCCAATTTTTTAGTTGTTAGTGTAAATAGAAAATTTCAGAATAAAGCACTTACGGAATTTTTTTCAAAACTTGAACGTTTAACTACCAACAGTATAATATTCTGACAATAGTTGTTCTTGCATTGAGCCACGGCAGTGGCGCACACAAGGAGAGGGGTCCTGGGGGTCCGGACCCCCCAAAGCTCTTGATTTTTTTTCCGATTGATCATAATTCTAAGTACATAGTACGTAAAATTTAATAAAGTATTTGTTATTAATGATTAATTTTATTAATTAATGCTAATTATTTATTCAATAATTAGTTTTTTTTACTGTGTTTTGTTCCCGAAAATCGACAAAATCAAAAGGAGCATGATACAAGATACAAGAATGGTGAACTTTCGACCACGCCCCCCTTGAAAAATTCCTGTGTGCGCCACTGAGCCACTGTAATAAGAAATATCTTCAATAATTCTTAATTTTGGAAGAAATGCAAAGTATTACCTGTGTAAAGATTTAATTGCTTGTTTAAAAAAATTAATTGGAGTTCACAATCCTACCGCAGTCTCCTCCTCTGCACTCACTTACGCATATAAATGGTTCTTTGGTACTGTGGCGGTTATCTGGAGGACAAAACCCACGACTTATGGATTCGAAGCCACATAACATGCCCACTGGACAAAAGTGATCACACTTGTCCTCTGGCTGTTACTGGCTTATGTAGATATCAGCTACAGTACTCCCCAACAGTGAGTCGGTGGATAGGCGAAAGAACGATATAGTAGTTATGACGAGCGTGAGTAGCGTAAACATTGTTGCTGCTAATTCGAGGTGTTGTGTCAAGTAGGTCTGACGACTTTGGTTGCTGCATCAAGTGGGTCTAACGACTTTTGGTTGCTCTTGTCGTGAGTAGATGACAGCACGGCAGATCAGAAGGTTGCGTGTTCAGATCACGTTTAGGTCACCAATGTGGTGGCGCCTATCCGGAGGACAGAACCCTCGACCTATGGATCCGAAGCCACGTAACATGAACACTAGAAAAAAGTGATCACACTTGTTTGGAGGCTTTTACTGGCTTATGTTGATATTTGCTACTGTACTTTAGATATCTTGCTTTCCCCTTAAGATTTGTTGCTTTTCTCTCAAAGGTTTGTCAACCCCTGATTTAGAATGACAGTTGAGCTAGCACTCTTCTCTTCAAGCTTCCACACCACGCTAAGATTTGAACTCTGAGCCACGATAAATTTAAAGTTATATCTCTACGCGGTGGATCTTGAGTGGTACTAAGACTTGAAATCACAAGACAGATTGAATGTTAGCCATGAATTCGCTATCAGGGTCACTAGGGTTGTTGTTGACGTGTCCTTCCTGAAGAGAGAGAAGGAAAATTTCCATAGCCTGAGACAGCTTGGGTTTCTACGTGATAGATGGCGACACTACTTATCTCCACCTTCACAATTTAGGCATGGGCTGGAGGAAATTGAAATATTCTCCCACACCCTGCACCCGTGGTTTCTGCCGCGACCACCCTCAAGAATTTCGAATCCACTGATTTAACGAGCGCGTACTCGGTGTGTACTCAAAGGGTATTTGGTGGAATCGGCCCCCAGGAACATCGATCAAGATTCCGATTCTCTAACCACTGGGCTACCCACGCCCCCGCCATTAGGGTAACATAGCCATAGGAGAGGAATAAGAAATTACTAAATATTATCTTCAGCTAGACCTTTGAATCCTCCCTGGGATGTCATCCTCTCTATACAATAGTGTAGGCCAGGGGTGGCCAACTCTCGGCCTGGGGGCCGCATGCAGCCCATCTTGAATAATTTTGTGGCCCGCGAGAGATTCCTTACAACTTAACAAAGTACGATTATTTTGTGCAATATTTTTGTTTTTAGTATATTTTTTGTAACAAATATATCCCATAACTATTTTATTAAATTGCTTCTGCTATTCTTGCTTAATCCCATTTCTGTTTTATTAAATTGTTTCTGTTTTTATACATACGTAGAAGTAAGAAGTATATATATTGCATTTCTGCGACACCCCGCAGCAACATGCTTGATTCCTGTAACTTTATCGCGTTGCTTATTGCTTTAGCTAGACATATATGATCATGGCATTATTATTATTCAATCATCTATGCTTGTATTCATGAAAACTAACGAAAACAATAATAATAATTCATCTCATTTTAAATTTTCACTCCAATAAATGTTTGTTATGAGTCCATATCTAACATAAAGATATATATGTTTATATGCTACTCGCGGTATTATAATGTTTTTCCGAAGTGGCCGCAAGGTCATTTGGGTTATCCACCCCTGATGTAGACTGTAGGCAACATACCCAGGGATATCTTAAGACTTCTTGAAGCCCTGAGTCCCTATCCAAATGTAGGTCCCACCTATGACCTTTGAACCCACCTATGTCCCACCTTTGACCGTACATAGCATACATTGTCAAAGACTCGTACAAACAATAACTCGAAACAAATAAATGCGCGTAACTTAAATCATGAAAACCGGCTCGACCGGTGCCCCTTTCTGACTGATTGAGTAATGATGGTATATGGTGTTAGGATTGACCTAGACATGGACGACGGTCATCATATGTAGCCAGTTGACATATCGTTTGAAATTCCCAGTTTTCGGAGAATACAACCAGAAATAACATTTGACCGTTGAAATTATCCGAATCATATTCTTGTTAAGGCTGAGTTAAGAACGAGACAAGGCCCCCACTGTGGACGAGGCCCTGGGCCAAGCCCTAGTTGACCCATGCATTAAGACGTCTCTGAACATATCATTCGATCACCTACCAAATTTATAGAATAGATTTTATAACGTAATCACGTTTGTAGTCCGTAGTCTACACTCAGAGCTGACAAACTGGTACTAAAGAAGATAAGTAGATGGCTATATGAGGGTAATGAGGTACTAAAGCTACCTTCGTGCTACAAGATGGAGCAAATTTCATAGGGTTGTTAAATTTACCCACAATATGTGTGAAAAATGCAAGTAGCCTATGATACACAAAAGCCAAAAATTGTTTCAGAAACTTCCAACTTTCGTAACAAGAGTTGCAGCACTGCAGATTTTGACTTTTTGTTTCAAGGCAACAGTCCTTGTTTTTTTTTTCGTAATTTTTTTCATGTAAATAATTTTAAACAATTAAAAATCCAGAAAAACGTAAATTTTATTTTGTTATTATTATCATGAATCCAAAAGATAAATAAATCACTAGATTTATTTGATTTTTTTGGAAAATGAGGGACAGAAAGTTAAAGTTAAAGTTAGAAGAGGGCGTTCATAACTTTAAATGTAGTGTGTCTAGATAGGGACCCAAAACTACAAAATCTGTCACTGTTAGGTTTCGTGTTATTGCTTAGCAATGTTTATTAAAAAATTTTCAACAGAATAGAAGAACATAAGTATGTAACGCTCAACTACACTGGCCTCAAAAAGTTAAGGTACAACATGTTTTTCGAAGCTCACCATAAAAAAAATGGCAGTAACAATAAAATGCATAGTTTACATGAATGATAATAACAAACTTTAAAAACATTAATGCAAAAACGATTGCTACAACTTTTATTTTATAGAAAAGAACGTATATTTATGAGTGAGAGAAAAATATGCAAATATCAAGCTTTTGTACTTTTGTGTGTAAGCTGTGTTGATTTTCAACAGTTGTTGGCAGTTTCGGTGACAATAGTCAATAGAGTTTAGAAAATGTCTCAGAGACGTCGTTTACCCAATTCGTTAAGGTGGCGGGCAGTTGGATGAATGAAAATGGGATTGTCGCAGGCTGATGCTGCTAGACGTCTCAATGTGTCTCGTAGTGTTGTTCAGCGATTTTGGGATCAATACCAATCCGAAGATTCTGTGTCCAGAAGACCTGTTCCAGGCCGACCACGAGCTACAACACCTGCAGAAGACCGTTTTCTTGCTCTTTCGGCACGAAGGAGAAGAACCACTACTGTGCCGCAGCTCGTTGCAGACCACTTTCAAGCATCAGGAAGAAGATCTCCGCTACTACGGTGCGAAATCGTCTTCACAATGCAGGTCTGTATGCAAGAAGACCAGTTGTGTGCGTTCCCCTCAACGGACGACAGCGAAGGAACCGCTTATGCTGGGCAAGAGAACATGTTTCTTGGACGCAGCAACAATGGGCTTCTGTGCTGTTCACAGACGAGTCCAGATTTACAATGGAGAGTGATTCAGGGCGTCTACTGATCTGGAGGGAACAGCGCACTAGATACCATCAATCCAACACTGTTGAAAGACACAGTTATAGAGGTGGTGGAATCATGGTTTGGGCAGGATCTCGCTCGGTGGCCACACTGACCTGCATGTGTTCCATGGAGGAACCGTAACTGGTCTTAGATATCGGGATGAGACCCTTGATCCATATGTCCACCCATATGCTGCTGCTATTGGTAACGACTTCATTCTGATGGATGATAATGCACGACCTCACCGAGCTCGGATTGTTGAGGAGTATCTGGAGGATCACGGTTTGGAACGAATGGAATGGCCAGCTCGATCTCCAGACCTGAATCCGATAGAACATCTTTGGGACTATCTTGGCAGAGAGGTTGCTGCTTTAAATCCTCCTCCAAGGTCGTTACATGAGCTGAAACAAGGCTTACTCTGTGTCTGGTCTTCGCTTCCTATTCCGGTGTCCGACAACTTAATAAACAGCATGGGAAATCGATGCCGCCAATGCATTCAAGTTAGGGGTGGACACATTCCTTATTATAACCCATTTTTGTATTTTTTTATGCTATTTTACCACATAACACTGTGATGTGCTGTTTTCTCCAAGAATGGACTTTTCCGCAGAGATTGCTTTTTTTGTTATAAATCGTTTTTGCAATACACTTATACAAATTTCTATGACGCATTCAATAAAAAACTATTTAATGCACATATCCTCCAAACTTTTTGTTTCTACATTCATTCATTTGCAAATTAGACACAAAAACCCGGTTGTATGTACCTTAACTTTTTGAGGCCAGTGTATTTCCTTAAAATAAAAATATATATTTTCACTCAATAAAATTTCAAAAGAAAATACTGGTTGATTTAAAAATAACGTGACCATTTTCAGAGTATCATAAATTTTTATTAAATAAAGTTATTTACATGAAATTTTCAATGTGTGGCTTTTTTAGCGTAATGCACTTAACGTAAGCGTTTAGCCAAGCTGAAAGAGCTTTCTTGAACATTTTTGGGGAAATTGTTCTAACTTCCTCTTTAAATGCTTTTTAAAACCCTTGAAGTGTTCTTACTTTACATTTATTTAATTGTTTTTATTTTAAATATCCCCATAAAAAATATTTGCGAAGAGCACAGTCAGCTATTTCTCATAAGGAAGAAATTTTTTTTCTTATGTTTCAGCCATTTTATAGTTTATTTTGTAGTATGATATGGTGCAGAATCTTGGTGAGAAAAGAACTTTCCTCGAAGGTAAAGGCGTTTCCTTTCTTTGATCATTTGCTTCACAAGTTTTTGCTGATAGTATATAGCATCAATTTTGGCCTTTGATTCTGCAAAAAAGGGTTTTGTTAAGACTTGAGACCATTGTTAAGACTTGAGATTTCCATTCATACCATAACATCCGAGGGCTAACTTGCCTTTTGCAAAACAGTGGTGTCTTTGCGACGCTTTTTGCGTGAAATATGTCAAATCTTCGTTTCGCCAGTTGTTGATGTTGGATGAAACAGGGCTTCATCCTAAATAATCCATGTTTTGTATCTACCTCAGCGTAACATTAAATAGAAAAGACAAGAGAGTTTTCTTCGTTTTTCTATGGTTTTGCAGATATTTGATGACAGACTGGTTTATTCACCTTTTTTATTCACCGCCAATTTTTTTTTATCTGACGACAAATTGTCAATTTAGATACCTGTAGCTTCTTCATCAAAGTTCTTTGAAGCAGAGGGTTTTCTAGAGCGATAATTCTTTACAACTTCTTTTTTTTTCATTAAGGACTTATTTTGCTCACATTTTTTCCTGGAGTTTTTGATTGTGAGTCAAATTTTATCTATTTTCGAAGTTTAGATGGTAATACAATACAAAACTGGCTTTTTTATTTTTAAATGGTTTATTTATAACAGAATTTGCACAACTTTCCTTCAAAAGCTTTAAATTTTCGTTTCGGGTTTGAGGATCTAATTTTGGTACTACAATTTACTCCATCTAATATAAAGGGCTAGATTAGTAATTTCAATGTTTAATTCTTAAAATAAAGACGATAGAAATTCACCATAAATAGTTATATACTTTTAAAATTGGTCACACCAATTTTGAATCAACCGGTACTCTCTGCAATTTATAACTAAAATACGAAATCCTTTATCGCATTATTTACAATTTAAATTCAATTTCTAGCATTGGAATGATAAAAAATACTTCAATAAATTAATTTAAACTACCGTAAAGAACTCCAGACCTTTAATTTCAACCAGTGGCTGGAAAGATAGAATGACGCATGCTCATTCCCTCCTTCACCTTTTGAAAAGATCCGTGATAGATTGTAATTATTTTCCCACAAAAGTGAGTTCCACCGCCTCTTCGGTGTAGAAGAGAGCTCTCTTGTCAACTGACAATTATTAACCGGATAATGCGACATTCAAGGTTAGAACCACCTTCTTTGCTTGTTGCTTCTGGTGGCTAACTTCTTTTTCACACAGAAATTCCGAACAACACCCTCGGGATTTAGGGGCTTTCTCTAAAGTGATCTTTGGAATGTCTGTAAGAATCGCTTAAAAATAAAATGGCGTGCTTGGATATTGGAAAATTGTTTGATGTTACGAGTGTTGTAGCTTTTTCTGTCAATGGATCAAGTGAAAAAATGTTAGTTTCCGGTAATTAATTTACATAATAATTTTGTTTTGGGAAAAATGATGTGACAATTCTGAAGAACAAGATTTGCAAAGTGTAAAAAATTGGAATATCTATGTTGGCATTCGGTGACGAAGATTTTGGCAATGGGCAATATTTGCGTTTCGATATATATAATAAACAGAGAGAGAGAGAGAGAGAGAGAGAGAGAGAGAGAGAGAGAGAGAGAGCAAATAACAGAAGGAGAACTTTACTAATCCTCTTGGGGTAAATTTATTTCCTTTTAATTGTTGTTCTATTAAAAACTTTCTCCCGAAGAAGACTCGATTTGTTCAAATGAATAGTTCTATTTAAGCATTGACTTTTAGATACGCGAAGTTAGTTGAGAGCTAGTCCAGAATTAGTCGACGAGTAATTTATGGATTATCAATATTGCTAATTGACGATTTAGTCATAAGATAGAGATTAATAATAACAAAAGGAGGTCGTACAACTAATAACAGAATTACAGAGAATCTGACAGTAGACGTCTAAAGTGTTCCAAGAATAAGTGAATTAGATTATACTCAAATATTAAATATCCTTTTTGCCGTGTAATTGTTCATATACTTAGTAGTGGTGTGCATTTCGTACACTGAGTTGTCGATTTAAGTTAGAGAAACAATAAATTGGAATTTGTACTGATTATGGCTGGTCTTTATTCTAAACACCAATAACCATCGACATAAAGATCTTTATATTCTAAACACCAATAAACGCAACGTGCTTAAAACACTACGACAAATAAGAGCAATAATCAACATAATCTAATCATTCGCGTTTTGAAACATTGTAAAAAAGCTTACCTTAAATCAGCAATGGGCAAATAGCTACCGGTAAAATTATTTTTCCTGCTTAACAAGACAGTCAGGAAACCAGACAGAAAATGTTATCTATATTTGAGTCAACATATATGTGTCAGCTAAGTCTTTCTTGCATGAAGAATAACAATAAATATGCATGAAAATTGGTTGATATATACTAGCACAGGGTGTGATGTGAATTTCAACAAAAAAGCAATCTCATCCTTAATTTAAAAGAAAAACAAAAAAATTTAGAAAAGTATGATAGGGGGTACATTTGCCTGGCTAACTGATTCTTAAATTAAATGTGCTTGCAGCTATAGATGATACGAAATTAATACATTGAATCACACACAATTGAGAATAAAACTGCCACTATTTTATTTAACTTCTATTTATAGATTTTTATATATGATATAACTTATACCTATTTTGAGATGCAAAGTTAATTTATGAATGCAAACATTTTAAAAAGGTGTGGCCTTTCCGATTCTTTACTTACCTTAGCCAAAACAATTGTCCATCCTTTTCTTTAAATCATGGTAATGAGAGGAGGTGTACGGTAAAATAAGTAATATAAATTTAAACAAATATAATTTATCGAATTATTAATTTGTTACGCTCATTTTATTACTTTATTTGTTTATTCGTTAAGTCATGAATTTTGAAGAATATGTTGTTTTAGTTTGATTTGAAATTTTGACGCAAAATTATGGATTAACAACTTAAGAGCTTAAGGTATCCGACTACTTGCGACAACTTTTTTTTTGAAAAAATGGAGATATCAGGATTTTTTTGTAATTTTTAGATTTATTTAGTATATTTTAAGAATAAAAACGTTAAATTGAAAACAGAAAAAAATGTATTATTATTAAAAGGGGAAAAAACGGGTGAAAATGTACAAAAAATTCCATAAACGGGGCCAGCTCTGTACAAAAAGTTTTTGAACAAATTCTCCATTTTTCAATTTTAATGTGTTACTTTGTTATTCATGTTTGAAATGACCTTCAGGATAATAAATATTTTAATTTTTACAAAAACTAGAGCACTCTATCTTAGTGACTATATGAAATTGCTTAAAAAAACAGTGATTATGTTCACATAAAGGACTGTAAATTTTCAAATAAAACAGTGATTGATAAATCTGAAGGTCAAAACACTTCTACTGTTATACAAAACATTCACAAAAAATTTCAGTAAATTATTTTCAAAACTTTTTGAGCAATCACTAACCCCGTTTGAGTTTTTCGGGAAAAAAAACACATTTCGAGTCGAACGCATTTTAAAGTTTGACATCTTGTTTAAAGTTATGGCATCTTCTTTTATTAAAAACACTTGTAGTTTTTGTTCTAGTGGCCGCGGTAGCCGAGTGGTACAGGTATCGGATCGTGGCTTGCCTTGTCACGAGTTCGAGCCCGGTACCACTAAAGTCCCGCCGTGTAGGGCAGCGATGCACGTTAAATCTGTCGAGAGCTGAAACGTCCTCCCGTTGGTGTGGTGTGGTAGTTAGGAGAGGGGGTGACAGCTCAGGTGTCGTCCACGTCACTTGACCATGGTTCAAAATTACGTGGTCCGTCGCCAAAAGCCCTAGTGTAGCTGAACAGTGCGACGTTAATATTCAATCAATCAGTTTGTGTTCTAGGGAATACAAAATAAAAGGCTTGGTATTTTTATTAAGCTAATAAGATGTTTTATAAAATAGAATTATAAAATTTTTTTGTCAATTTTTGAAAAAAAAAATCATGATTTTAGGGTAGCCGAAAACCTTACGCTATTTTGGTTTTATCGTTTGTAACCAACAGTCCATACTTTTTTGTATAACAACTACTGAATTTTTAGTTTAGTTTGCTTTTGATAGTCATTTTATTTTTAGGTATATTATTTTAGTTCAATGTAAACGTTTGAAAATGTTTTTTTTATTTATTGAAAAATAGTAGGAGAAAGAATGAGTAATCATCAAACGTTTTATATATCCGGATTGAAGCTGATCATTGTAGAACAAGTATTTCGCATCACTGAAGTTAACAAATGTATAAGAAACAAATAATATAAAAAAATAAAGTTAGTTCCTACTTAGGACAACAAAGAAAAATTGTATTTTAGTTACTTTTATTAAATAATTACAATTAATATAAACATGCATACACATGACAGAATTCCAACATTAAGTAGCAAAATAGAAAGTGATTTTCCTTGCAATTTTTCATTTCCCTTTCTATATATGGTGTTAGATGTTTGTTACTATTTATTCATTAATTAAATTAAATTCTTCCAATAAAATAATATGGTAAAAAGGAATCACATTCCCAAAAATCAGGCCATCCCAGGTTTGATTCTTACCCACTACCTTTGGATGAGAAGTTCAACGCGCTGTCCATTGGGCTACAGAGACACAACGAGCTATTTTCCTTTTTATATATGGTGTTGGACTACTATTTTGGTTTGTTATAATTTATTAATTAATTAGTGAATTAGTATTTAAAAAAATTGTATATTAACATCAAGTGCCATTTACTAAAAGTTTTAAAAAATGTATTTGAACTTAAATGGAAGAATAAAAAGTATTTTATTAACGATTGAAAATTTGAACAAGATATATATATATATATATATATATATATATATATATATATATATATATATATATATACATGAGCAGAGCGTGAACTAATAGTAGGAATTGAAAAATGACGCCTTAACGAAGGATGTGATTCGAATGAGAGGCAAAAAACCGTAAATGCGGTGTACACGTGTATTGAAATTAAATAGCATGTTAACTGTATCATATAGGAATTGAATGTTCTATTAATAAAAAGACAGAAATGCTGCTGGTCAGGGAAGTGTTATAGAAATACTTTTTCAAAAAGTAAAAAGAAGCTGCAAGTGGGGAAAAAATCAATTGTGCTTTGCCTCAGCTCTAGCACTGATGCAGGCTGTTATTCGTTTAGGCATTGATTCTCTAAAACGATGGAATTCCCTTCCATATGCGTTCCAACTGGTAATATAGATTCGTATGGCCAAGAATAATGGCCATTGTAGCCAAGGTAACGGAGTCGTGGCTGGCGTGCCATGAGTTCGAGCCCAGTACCGCTGAACATCCACCGTGTAGGGGAGCGATGCAATTTAATCTGTCAAGTGCTCAAACGTCCTTCCGTAGGTGTGGTAGTTAGGAGGTAGTTAGGGGTGCCAGCTCAGGTGTCGGTCTCGTCACTTGACCATGGCTCAAAATTACGAGATCCGTCGCCAAAAGCCCTCGTGTAGCTGAGCAGTCCGACGTTAATATTCACTCATTTACGCGGTTCAAGAATGATCAATGACACCTGCTCCTCAGAATCCAAATGATATGCATCAGAGAAAGATTTGGCAATTGCGCCAATCAGGGAAATTTTGGAGGAATCATGTTGACAAGCAATAGAAAAGTTTACCCCGTACGGCGGCCATTATTTTGTTGAAATATAAAACCAACGGTCCGTAAAAAGCAACACAATTCTATGGAGTGTAGAAAATCGTTGACGAGCCACCATGCTGTATGGGTGTCATAGATGACAACCAAAGAGACCCGGCTATCAAACGAAATCATACCTTAATATAACTTCTGGTTATCGAGTTTACGGCGAACGGCAATATCCCACTGCTGTCGTCCTGGATATCTATCAACACGTCTACGCTGTTATCGGGGCTCAACTCGAAGCGAGACACCTCTGAAAACAATGCTTTTGCAATTAATGAGATTCTAGGTCTCCACTGCAAACCCGCTTTCTGGCAGTGAGGGCAGCTCCTGTTCATTGATTGGTTTATTTATGATTTATGCCACAGAGGTCACAGCTACATGACCGATTGTTGATAAAAACGTATCAAGGTCTACCCTTCAATCACTTGATTATTCCGTTCTCGCGTTCTGTCGTGGCTCTCAGTCTACCATTACTTTCTTAACGCTTTGATGCACCTATTTCCTGCGAATGTCGTCGAATGTTAAGATCGCTCCGAACAACATGCTGATTCATTTTTCGATTGGATCTAATTGCATTTCTTTGGAGACGTTTAGAGACATATTGCTTGTCATCTCATAGTTAGTGACATCTTTTCGTACAATTTGCGAATCTTTCTTTGAGGTATTGTACAATCCACGTGGGTCGATGGAACAGCATTCACATGGAAGTAACACCTTAACCTATTGAAATGTTCTGTCTTACACCATCTGGATATTCTACCGTAACACGCTGGACCTTCAGCTATTGAATCATTGCCCCCCAAAAGTTAATTAATTGCATATTCCATCTGCGCACAATGCAATTTCGAATCAATAGGATAACATTGGTGCGTCACTTTTTATGCCGTAGAATTCTTTTTTCGTACGAATGCTACTGAACCTTAAAAACATAATTCAAATAGTTATTATTGATTTTTTTTTAGAATTATTTGTATGTTTTAAAAAACATTTTATGCAAGATAAGTAACATTAATTCGTTACTTAGAATAATCAGTATTGTATGGAATATAGCCAGGTTGATTTTTTTATTAAAGTCGCAATCTAAAAATGTGAAGTGCTAGAAGCTGCTTGTTAAACTTCATTTAGTTAGCAATCAAGAAATATTTAGCATAGCAATATGCTATTTACAGTAGCATATTGCTACTGTAACAGGATTTTCAGGGGGGAAGAGTCCAAGGTCGGAAGTCCACCATTCTCGTATCATACCACCGCTCCAATACGCAATCTAACGTATTCTTTTGAATTTGTCGATTTTCGGGAACAAAAGAAAACAGTAAAAATTAATTATTTAATAAATATTTAGCATTAATTAATAAAATTAATTATAAATAACAAATACTCAAAATAAATTTTACATAATTTATTCATAGGATTATAATCAAGAGCAAAAAATCAAGATCCGGACTTAGGGACCCCTCTCCCCCCCCTTGTATACGACACTGGCTACTTATTCTGTAAAATATTGAGGCAGCTTACTTTTTTAACTTTTTATAGAGAACAGTTTAAGTTTCGCTTTTATTTCATCATACCTTTCTGAATTATATGATATTCCATTTTCATCATTCTACTTTTTTTCAACAGAGCGTAAATTTATTTGTTGAAGTTTGTGTAACAACCAAGAATTGCATCTTCTCTTGATATTCTTTTGAAATCTTAGTATCTAAGCAGTGAAGATGGCAAATTAGAATACAGGACAGATTGATCAAGCTCCGCATGTAAAAGATATTGTGGTTGTGTTCTGTGGCTGCAGTTGATTGCGACAAACTGCCTGGTTGAACAATTGCAAATTTGTCTGATATAGTTTCTTTAGAACCTTCTTAATGCTGATGGTTTTGAATTTGTGAAAGTAATATCATATAAAGCCTTAGCAATTTCTATTTTCCACCTCAAACCCGGGACAAGTGCATGCATTTAAACTGATACATAAATATTCTGAGGAATTGTAGGAATGCACAGTTCTGTTATACGTATTCTTCTGTTATAATGTTCTTTACTGCATTGAAAATCACCCATCCGGTATAGTGGTTAGTGACGCTGACTGCTGTGCCGTAGGGTCTGGGTTCGAATCCCGGAGAAGACATGGATGTTTGTAAATGAATAGTACCTTCGCGACAGGGGGTACTATAAATAGCCGTCGAGACGCAAGTTTTCTCGTGTGGTTGGTGGAAGGGGGAGAGAGGTGGGTAACCCCTGACCACCCCAGGTGTCCTCCCTCAAAACTGGCGTGGAAATGAGCCAAATCGTACTGTTACCTGTATGGTGCTCAAAGCTACGGCTAACGACAGGCGTCACTTAGCCCTTTGCAATGATGAATTTCATGGGCCTCGATCTGACCTTTGCCGATCATGTGGCAGCAGCAACAACTGCATTGAAATCATTGCACCATTCTAGTTTTAGTGAAGAAAGTAAAATTTCAATAAGGATTAACATTACGTTATCGAATTACAAATGGATTCAGCCGTTTTTAATTCCTGATACATTAGGCAAATAATTTTTTTCCTCTCTAGTTGAAAGTTATAAATGTAGTGAATGAAATAAAAGAGAACAAGTGAGTTATATGAGCCTTCTTCAGCTTATGGATCGAACTTTAGACGTTTATTAAAAAATAAATAAAAAAGAATCTACAGGGGCTGAGTAAGTTGATCCACACACACACAAGCTTCTTTGAAAGGGCAGAAAAACACAAGAAAGAATTCTCTTAAATACTTAAATAATTTTTTTAATTGTATGAAATTCTTTTTTCAAAATCGTTATAAGCAAACGTCCTAAATGGTTTCTTATAACAATATAAATAAAATAGTACTTAAAACTCCAATTAAAAATAAAAAGAGGAAACGTAATAAATCCTATTAAATTAAATTCACTCTGCATCCTATTCTAGCCAAAAATAAGAATTAAGCAAGTCATATTTTCTTCCTATCATATATTTAAATCCCATTCCAAAAATAGTTTTAATGCCTCATAACCAAATCATATATGTACCTTTGAAGTTACTTGTATAGAATACCATTCGGAAATTCTAAAAAAAAATGAAAGGGTTGTGAAGGAGTTCCATGCTTCTTATTTAGCAATGTCGGTTTGCATGGAATAAACTAAATTAAACCAAGACCACCCAAAAATTCTTCTAAGCAAAGAAAACACATTCGAATTTTAAATCTATCCCTAGAACTTTGATAGAACTGTTTGTGTGTTTACTTCGTCCATGAAATGAACAATAAAAAAGAAAAGAAGAATCTAATAATCACCATCATCTTAGCTAGTATAGAAAAATAATGAACAATCCGCTTGGGAGACGGGTAGGGAAGGCTTTTTGTGCTGCCAGCAGCACTAAGGCTTTGATAATAAAAACGCACATACCAACACGAGAATATTCATTTATTTACTTTCATAACCGTTGCCAAAAGCAGAAATAATAATCACCATAATAATATAAGAGTTTAATAACTTAAAAATGGTAGCTGAAAAGAGATCCTTTTCAACAGAAGCGATTCTTCAAACTTCAGAACTCTTGCGTTTTATTCCAGTCCGGATCTTTTCTCACGGGTGTGCTATTAACATGCGCCCCACCCATTGAATCCCTCCTTTTTTTTCATCCACCCCCACGAGATTCCGTTTCCAGTAGGGACCAAAACAAAAGAAGAGGGCTGACGTGGAACGCTGTCTCTGCTTCTTAACTGGCAGCCAGGGAGCTACCAATCTTCTTGTCAGACTATGTATTAGAAGGCAAGGGGCATAATTTAAATAGAGGGACAAAAGATTATATCCTCCACTCTCTCTCTCTCCATCTTTCGGAATAGTAGCCATGATGCCCCAAAGACTTGAAAAGGAACTGTTTTTAATGAAGGTAATTCAAAGACCGAACGATACGTGGTTATTGTAGTGTAATAGACGAAAATTTGTGGCAGGTGGAAGTATTCGAAAAATTTATTACTGTTGCTTATGTGATCCGTTTTAATATTAGTAGCATGAAAAAATGGTTAGGTGAAGAATAAATTTCACACATTTTTGCTTTCAGTTAAATTTTGAAATATATATCGTTATCAGAACAAAAGAAAAAAAGTCATTCGAATCATTTAATTTTCATCTGCCAGGTGGTTTAATAAGAATACCATATTTTGAAGAATTGGTTGCCAAATCACAGCAAACATCCGGTACTAAAATAAAATTTTGAGTTTTTAAAACGGGATTTTGAAATAAATCTTCATACATAGCTCTTAACAGATAAGTATTTGTATAAATAAAATCTGAAGCTTAAGGGTCTGATTTTTTTAAGGAGTTTTTAAGGAGTATTCTCGATGAGAAGAAATCACTGTTAACTGTTTGCTTTATCTGTGTTTACTATACATATATTTAAAAATAAATTTCTATTAAATACGTTGATATTTAAAGATTTAAATGCATTTAAGTGCTATTCTGTCAACTAAAGAAAGGTTGTGCTTCAAATTTATTTCCCACAATAATATCTTGATGAATGAAAAACAAAATATATAAAAGCTGGGAAGTACCGGAAAATGAGGTAAGCCAGTCATATTAAGTCACTCTCTAAAAAAATTTATTTTTACTTCTGTCATCAAAATCTTTTTATATGAATTATATTTCCTAAAAAATATTTTATTTTGATTGGTAATTTAATACAGGGTTACCACTCTCGAGGGACTTAAACAATTTTAAGAAAAGTAGCATCAAACTATAAATGAGAGGTACTTAAAATTACCTCCTAAAATCTGAAAGGCACATGAAAATTCGACTATAAATGGAAATTTATATCCATTTTCATTTGAAAAAGTTCGATTGATAAAATTATGATTAGAATCGTTTTCTGAGCATACAAAATATATTTTTTATCTCCTACTTCATATAAGATTCAGCTAAAGATTTGTTAAAATGTGGGAAATCATTTATTCATTTTTATATTGTATATATATTAATTTGGATACCCCATTCCATTTTTTCCCTTTCATTTAAACTGTTAAACTATTAGAAACGAAATTTTTAGAAATAAAAACGTCTAATATGGGAGAATTATTGCAAAAATTAAGTAAATGAAAAAAGTTTCCTTCTTTACGTAGTAAATATAATCGAATTAGTGAAGATCTTTTTAAAACATTGAGTACCATGATTATATAAGAATCTCGCTTTTACTTTACTACTTCACTTAGTTACTTCACTACTTCACACTTACCGAGAGATATTCTCCTAGGGGAGGGGGTATCACATAGCTTACTCCAGATTCGTCAATTTCTACTTCTTTCAGCTAGACCACGTTAATGCTAATTTTTAGTGTTACTTATGCAAATATACTCAGAATAGAGGTGAATATATATATATAATCCATAAATATATACAAATAATTATAAACCTAAATATAACCAGTCAAGAGAGTAAGAAATATTAGCCACAGTAGTAAAATAGCAAACCTTTTGACTTAGGAACCAATATTGCAGGTTTAAGCAAAGTTTTACGACTAGTCAACACCTTCACCTGTAATTTGCCTATACACACTGGGTCAAAGGGGGAAAAAAGGAATATTAAGGGAAATGTAAATAATTATAAATAAAATACACAAGACAATTAAAATATAATGATAAAATTTAATAGCCTAGGTATATTTGCTTGTATAGAGTTAAAATCTATGTAATAAAAGTAGATAAGACTTATTCAGCTACACTAGGGCTTTTGGTGATTATTACGAACTGGATAAAAAAGGCTCTTAACAGTAGGTGGGTCATATAGTGTAATACAACTGTTCGGTTTTGATTCAAATAAAGAATTTCTTTCGTTATTAAAAATCTCGTTTTTCTTTGTTTTGTTGATACAAAGTATTATTAGCGGCTTATTTTTCGTTTCTCAAGTTGCTTGTATAATACTTGATATCCTGCTACACAAAACTTATGATTACGTACAAACTTAATTGCACTCTTTATGTCAGAATCACGAGTAAGAAAATGTTATTCCATACTTGAGGTAAGTTTCAAGCCCTCGTGAATTAAATTAGCTTTTAATAACTGAACTTCACCTTCGACTTTGTCATTAGCGACTTCCTTAATATCATAAACTGTCATAAATTCGATCAAATCGTCCTCATCGTAAAGGTACAAATCACCCAATTTTTTAAAAATTCAAGCTAGTACAAAAAATTCATGTAAAAGAGGAAAATATCGTTAAATTCGTGAACCGCGTTATTTCAAAATCGTATAAAAAAAGAGTTAGTTGTATACCAGTGCCTCTCAAACTTTCAATACTGGCGACCCACTTTTCAATCATAATTTTTATCGCACCCCCTCCCCCCTCTTATACAATAAAAATGCATTAAATGCAGTAGCGCACACAGGAATTTTTCAAGAGGGGGGGTTCCGGGGTCGGAAGTTCACCATTCTTGTTGATTGATTGATTGAATGTTAACGTCGCACTGTTCAGCTACACGAGGGCTTTTGGCGACGGACCACGTAATTTTGAACCATGGTCAAGTGACGTGGACGACACCTGAGCTGGCACCCCCCTCTCCTAACTACCACACCACACCAACGGGAGGACGTTTCAGCTCTCGACAGATTTAACGTGCATTGCTGCCCTACACGGCGGGTCTTTCGTGGTACTGGGATCGAACTCGTGACCAAGCAAGCCACGATCCGATACCTATACCACTTGGCTACCGCGGCCCTCACCATTCTTGTATCATGCTCCTTCTGATTTTGTCGATTTTCGGGAACAAAACACAGTAAAAAACTAATTATTGAATAAATAATTAGCATTAATTAATAAAATTAATCATTAATAACAAATACTTAATTAAATTTTACGTATTATATACTTAGAATAATAATTAATCGGAAAAAATATCAAGGGCTTTGGGAGAGGGGTCCTGACCCCCAGGACACCCCCCTTGTGTGCGTCACTGATTGAATGCAATAATAATGCACTTTGACACTAAAGCTACAGTAAGATCTTAATTATAAACAGTACAAATTAAAAAGATAAGTATATTAAATTTTAAATGTGTTATTTTTAAGTAATATATATTTTATTTTTCTTTCTCGAATTTTCAAATTGGAACCGATTGCAAAATGCGGTGGCTGCTTTGAAGAAAAAATATAGATCTCAGCTAAATATAGAAAAATAACTCAGAGTGTCAATTTCTGATATTAAACCTTCCTTTGAAAAACTTTGCTGTACAAAACAAGCCCATAGAAGTCACTAACAATTATTAAACTGGTTCTTAATTTAGTATTAAGAAATTATTTATAAAATACCTTCTTCAGAGTACTGATACATTAAACGTATACTGGCCGAAACACCGGCTCTTCGCAAGAGTTCATTTTTTAAAAAAATAAAACATTATTCTTGACATATTAGCTGAACTGTAAGGAGAGTAAAACTGCGTGCACACGACATTGTATACAAACATGTAAAACGATTTTTTTCAGATCAATGCTAAAATTGTAAATAGTTTTGAAAGAACTGTATCACCTCACAGAGTTAATGTTAAATAATGAAAAAGAACATAAAATTCCGATAGAGAATAATTGAGCTACTTTTTAATATTTAAAGCGAGCGGGAGCAGGCATGCACTCGATACTGAGACTCAGTCACCCCAATACTTTGTTTATAATTATTTTTACTGTACACGATAAAAAAAAAAAAATTCCAATGAATAATTTAATTAAGAGAAAGTATACTTACCGGCTTTCAAGGACTTTTCAAGTTTTCTTTGATAATTTGAGAAAAAATCCAATAAAACTGAACTAAATGATTCAAAAAAGTGCAGGACCTTAATAAAGGACGCAAATCAGAGACACTTTTCACTAATATAACAGGAATGTTATTTGCTGGCAAAGCTGTCATATTTTGTTCAGGTTATTGTAGTTTTAAAAAGAGATTTCATGATCAAGTGAGTGAATATTAACGTCGCACTATTCAGCTATACGAGGGCTTTTGGAGACGGACCTCGTAATTTTAAACCATGGTCAAGTGACGAGGATGGCATTTGAGCTGGCCTCTTTTAACTACCACACCACTCCACCGAGAGGACGTTTGAGCTCTCGACAGATTTAACGTGCATCTCTCCGCTACACGGCGGGTCTTTAGTGGTATTGGGCTCGAACTCGTGACACCTTTGGTGATCAACAAATAGCAAGTTGAACTTTTTCTTTCTTGTGTCTTTTTGACAAGGCGAACTGAACCTTCTGGTACACTTATGGCTTCATATTTTAAGTTGATGAATTTTTTTAGGAAACATTTGAAAATTTTCCTTTCGTTTCATGTCCATGGCGTTTCTCAATCATGAATAATATACATTCTTTGAGCAAGTTCTTCTTTTGCTTGATCAGATTCAATTTCCTTCAATAGAGATCACAGATGCCCCGCGCCACCACTCCCGGGTTAAAAGTGTATTCAGAATAAAAATGTTGATGTTCTGAAAACAATTAAGAAGTTTTTCACTGTGCTTTATATGTTTGAGAATACTCATAAAAATAAATCTTGGCCAAATAATCCTTCAAATCACACGCAATCAATCCTTTTCCAAATATCATAAAACTCTTTATTATTTATAATTTCCCTAAGCGAAAAACAAACACATGAAAAATGGGGAGGAACTAATGTAGAACTAACCATACCAGTAAGTTGGAAGGTCAATCAAAGGATCGGCAATTGTATTATGCTGCCTGACTGAAAAGAGTGAATCATGTCTTCCTTTTCTTTCTACAACTAATGTACAGTATTTCAATAATAATTACAGTGATGAATTTTTACCTTCCTAAAATTTTTCTCAGGGTCTGGGTTTCGTTTTTTCTTTTAACGAGTAATGTTTTAGGTTTAAAAAAGAAAACTTAATAAAAAAATCTCTCATCGAGGAATTACAGCAAATTAAACAAAATGTTTTTTTAATTTGGTTTTGGGATCAAAGATAGCTATTTGATGACGGAAAAACGCCAGATGATAAACATAAATTATATCAGTGTTGTTGTGTATTTTTATTATGGAAGAAAGTATTTTGTTTTACTTCTTTCCGGTTATTTTTTTTTAAAAAAATCTTTAAATTTTCGATATGCTCGCGCCCTCCTTGTAGGGCTATCGCGCCCCCCAGGGGGCGCACCCCACACTTTGAGAAACGCTGCCCTAGACTTAAATCCTATTCAAAACTGATTGCATATTCTCAAGAATCGTTTCGCTAAGATGAATCGCATGGCAACAGAGCAAATGATAAAAAGGGCTATACTAGTGTGTTATCAAGATAATGAAAGCAAGAACATGTGTGCTACTCTAGTTGAGTCAATGCCAAGACGGGTTTAAAAGGTCATTTCTACTAAAGGAAGACATACCTCGCACTAATGTATAGATTTTTAGTGCATTTAAGGTATGTAATGATAAAAAGCTAAAGTTTTAGAAAAAATCACTTTTTTTCCCATTTGTCCCAATTAATTCGAACAGCATAGTATACAACATATAAACAAATACATGCCGATGATAGATTTACTGCAAACATTGTCGATTAGTTAATACATTTCTCAGAAATAAAGTACTTATCACAGCTTCGAATTTGTTTCATAAAAGATTAATTTAAATTAACTTCAGTTTTGTCCTTCACAACATCATAAAATAATTATACATAATGTATTTCCCTGTTGGTTACTAATCGTTTGTTGTTTTTAAATAAAATATAACTGGAATTTTATTCTTTTTAAATTAATTTGTTTAGTATTAAAAGTTTTCGAATGATTTTTCTTTCTAATTTTTATGTAGCTATAGATATATCATGTATGAAAATGTGTCTTCTATTGATTAAGACCTCGTAACTAACTCTCTGATAAATGAATCCTGACAGATAATGAGTCCTTAATGAAATAAACATCTAACTGGAAATGTAAAATGAGTTTTAATCGAAATAATTTAAAACAGTCGTTTACGATACAAAACCATATTCATAATTTTAAATAACACGTACACAGGTAATTCATTCGGTTTCATTCATTCGACAGTTAAGATATTGCGTAAGGAAACGATTAAAACTGAAGTGAATGGAGGAATGAATCGAATTAAAATTATTATATTAATCAAGAATGAAGTGAAATAAAGTCCTATTCATATTTTAATGTAAAATGGAAATGATGGAATGCGAAAGCAGTAATTTAAAGATTTCTCTATTGTGATTATGGAAATAAAGTTCTTAGAATCAAGACTCCAGAAAACGCATTGTTTTGAGTTTTTGAATAAGTGATTACCTAAATTCTCACGAAGTCTTTCACAAAATAATTTATAAATGCTAATTAAAGGATTTAATCCTAAAAGGATTTATATCTATCTAAAATTATGTAATTACAATTTCTAATTGAAAATGTAATTTGTTTAACAGTTACGACATACGATGCGTTTGAATTAGTAACTTAAATATTTGAAACATTATTCCCCTTTTACGAGTATTAAAATGAAATATACTATTCGGTACGGAAATTAGAACTATTACAAGATCCCGTTTTGTGTGTGAAACAAGCTGTGAGAGAGTTTGTTAACGAAATATATGTAACTGTACTTGTAAGTAATGTAATGTAATGAAGTAATGCTAATTTAATGGAGTTACGGATTACTTACTGTGGAATTTAAACAATTACGTTTATTTAAATAAAGTAAAGTGTATCGCAGGAAATAAAAAGATTATGATGATTTTTGTTTAGGAGAAAGGTGGACTGAAAAAGATTTCTCTCTGATTTTAGAGAATATTCTTCAATATTTCTTTAAAGACTTGAAAACCCGACGACGAATAATTAACATGCATGTAATAGCAATTTAAGAAGTGAAAAGGGGTTATTTCTGAAAACTTTTTAGTATATTTCAATCCCTTATAAAGACGTCTTAGGGTTTTTGACACCCTGTGAAGCATTAAGCTTACTCCTACATCGTATTGACACAGTAAAGCAGTAGCCTTCAAACTGTGTTCCACGGAACTCTGGAGTTCCACGAGTCAGTATAAAAAAATCTAAAAGAAACTTATAAATGTGTATGCAAAATGAATTCATGTTCTCTAAAACGTCTGTATACCCATAAGAATTTAAAGCTCATCCATGTCATAAAGAAACTGAAAATTTAGTTCATACTTAATTTTAGTTTGTAATACTCTTTAAGCTTTTATTATAACATAAAAAAGAATATTAAAACACGCGCGTTTTATCTTTTTTGTATATATTACTTACTAGATTGTGGATATTTTATTGTTTATTATCCTGAGTTCCACAAGATAATTTTATACTCGTTAGTACAATGCCTTGCAAAAATAAATAGTTTTTTATTCGGAAATGTACCTTTTTATATACTTGTGGAAAAACACCTAAAACATATCAACAGATTCAATGTTAAAAATCTAAACTTAAGCAAAAACAGATTCTAAATTTTGGGTTGCAAATTCATCCAAAATTCACAGTATTTTTCACACAGCTATAAACATTTTAACGTCATTCAGGACAATGTGTAGAAGTATTTCTCAACATGTGTGGTAACAAAAACAAAGTATAGAAACAAATGAAACTCGGAATATATTTAATGCGATTGCAGTTATTCTCAATAGACCTAGACTTCGACAGTTTGTGTGAAAAAAATGCAAGCACATATCCCAGGTACTAAACATATTGCATGGGCAGGTGACACTTGGATCAAAGATAATTATTATTAATGAGTAAGTTATATTAGAAGTGTGGATTAAAATTTTATAATAGTAAATGTGCTACTTTTTATAATTGCATTTACGTGATCTATTGCTGATCTACATTTTAATATTATTTTAAGATATATTCCTCCAAATGTGTGTGTGTGGAGTAGGGTTCCACGAGAATACTTTTCAGTTCTAGGGGTTTCATAAAAACACCATCTAGTTCTAGGGGTTCCGCAAATTGAAAAAGTTTGAAGACCACTGCAATAAGGCATACGTTGTCAAATTCTTCCCAAACCTAGACACAAACCGATTCGACCGATTTCCGTCTTTCACCTATATGAAGATATATAGGAGTAGGCCTAGGCCTAGGCCTAGACACGGACGATGGGCGTAACATAATAATATAGTCATGCCACCGTTGCCACTTGGCATAGGTGTCTGGAAATAACATTTGGTGATTTAAATTATATAGATCATGGTCTTATTGAGACCGAGTCAAGACCCGTTGGCCCATGCCTCAAAACGTCCTTGATCCTTAAAGTAAATATTGCAACGTAGATCGGGGTTCGGGAATTTTATGCAATAAATCACAAACAGCAAGACATGCCTTACTCTTTACGACTGATTTCAAGAGCACAATGAGAATTTATTGTTGAAAAACAATCCTTAAAATACAGGATATAGTGCTCAAATTCGCTGAGTAAATCTCAGAAGTCCTTCAGACCTTCTACAGCGTCCTGATACAACTATCAGTGTCTAAAATACAAGAATTTAAAAGATTATTCACAGACACTCGCTCGTCCTACACAATGCCGAAGTAACAATTAATCATGGCTTGACTCTTCACGGTCAGATTAATACTACACTTAAACGGTCAAAACAAGACTTACTCTGTTTCGGCGAGTGACTCCTTTTTTATAGGCCTCATGGATTCTTCTCGAAAAATCCACTTGTGTCATAGATCACGATATTAGTAAATTTCTCACTAATTTCCAGAAGAACTCATATGGTAGCCAAGCTGCCGAAAATGATGCTAACTTGGCTCTAACGCCCAGATTTTGCCAAGTTTTCATTGAATTGCCATTATAATGAACGGAACGGCGTTGCTGGCGAATATTACGATTTTAACATAAAATAAGTGCAACAAAGAGTAATATAAACGTATTACACATCCAAATAAAAATTATTTAAACTATTTTAAATATTCTTTGCTCAAAATTCGCAACAAAATGATTAATATGAATATAAACATTTCATTAAATTGAGGTCACAATCACAAATTCAAGAGGATTCAATGATAGCAGTGTTTCTAAGGTATTGATATAAATTTTTATAGGCTAATTTTTTTTAAATGGCTATCAATTATTTGTGATAAATATAATTAAATAAGAACTTATATAAATTAAAGTTACTTCATAATTACTTGAAAATAGTTATAAAAATATTTTACGTGTAAATAATATTTTAAGCACAGTTATGAATTTCGCTTTTGTGACGTGAATTTATTGTAAGTATCAAATTCGATGAGTTAACTAAAAAGACTCTAAAATCTGTTCCTAACTGAGAAGTAAAAAAAATCATGCTCAGGTTTTTTTATGTGTTTCTTATACCTAATAAAAAATTAAAAATTATTTATCTTCAAAATAAAGTAAAATAATTAAAAATATATCTCGTAAAAAATAAAAGTTATGGACATATACCACCTCTTTAGTTAAAAAAAAGAATTATAACTATTTGTTTTAGTGTCTTTTAGAGTTAGGATGATGGAGATGGACCATATACACTGGCCTCAAAAAGTTAAGGTACAACATGTTTTTCGAAGCTCACCATAAAAAAATGGCAGTAACAATAAAATGCATAGTTTACATGAATGATAATAACGAACTTTAAAAACATTAATGCAAAAACGATTGCTACCACTTTTATTTTATAGAAAAGAACGTATATTTATCAGTGAGAGAAAAATATGCAAATATCAAGCTATCGTACTTTTGTGTGTAAGTTGTGTTGATTTTCAACAGTTGTTGGCAGGTTCGGTGACAATAGTCAATAGAGTTTAGAAAATGTCTCAGAGACTTCGTTTACCCAATTCGTTAAGGTGGCGGGCAGTTGGATGAATGGAAATGGGATTGTCGCAGGCTGATGCTGCTAGACGTCTCAATGTGTCTCGTAGTGTTGTTCAGCGACTTTGGGATCAATACCAATCCGAAGATTCTGTGTCCAGAAGACCTGTTCCAGGCCGACCACGAGCTACAACACCTGCAGAAGACCGTTTTCTAGCTCTTTCGGCACGAAGGAGAAGAACCACTACTGTGCCGCAGCTCGTTGCAGACCACTTTCAAGCATCAGGAAGAAGAATCTCCGCTACTACGGTGCGAAATCGTCTTCACAATGCAGGTCTGTATGCAAGACCAGTTGTGTGCGTTCCCCTCAACGGACGACAGCGAAGGAACCGCTTATGCTGGGCAAGAGAACATGTTTCTTGGACGCCGCAACAATGGGCTTCTGTGCTGTTCACAGACGAGTCCAGATTTACAATGGAGAGTGATTCAGGGCGTCTACTGATCTGGAGGGAACAGCGCACTAGATACCATCAATCCAACACTGTTGAAAGACACAGTTATAGAGGTGGTGGAATCCTGGTTTGGGCAGGGATCTCGCTCGGTGAACACAGACCTGCATGTGTTCCATGGAGGAACCGTAACTGGTCTTAGATATCGGGATGAGATCCTTGATCCATATGTCCGCCCATATGCTGCTGCTATTGGTAACGACTTCATTCTGATGGATGATAATGCACGACCTCACCGAGCTCGGATTGTTGAGAAGTATCTGGAGGATCACGGTTTGGAATGAATGGAATGGCCAGCTCGACTTCAGACCTGAATCCGATAGAACATCTTTGGGACTATCTTGGCAGAGAGGTTGCTGCTTTAAATCCTCCTCCAAGGTCGTTACATGAGCTGAAACAAGGCTTACTCTGTGTCTGGTCTTCGCTTCCTATTCCGGTGTCCGACAACTTAATAAACAGCATGGGAAATCGATGCCGCCAATGCATTCAAATTAGGGGTGGACACATTCCTTATTAGAACCCATTTTTGTATTGTTTTTATGCCATTTTACCACATAACACTGTGATGTGCTGTTTTCTCCAAGAATGGACTTTTCCGCAGAGATTGCTTTTTTTGTTATAAATCGTTTTTGCAATACACTTATACAAATTTCTATGACGCATTCAATAAAAAACTATTTATTGCACATATCCTCCAAATTTTTTGTTTCTACATTCATTCATTTGCAAATTAGACACAAAAACCCGGTTGTACCTTAACTTTTTGAGGCCAGTGTATTTTGGAGATGTAAGATGATAAAAAAGGCACCTAAGTAAAAATCTTAATTTTCGAATTTTTGCACATTAGGATTTGTGACACTAGTTCATATTAAATTAACATCAAATTCTACTAGTATAAGGTTTTTATATTAGTATTTGCAATTTTTTTTGTAACACGTGAAAATTTGTAATTTAATTTTTTTTAACTCTTGGGTTACTGTTGAGTTTCCTTCGTCTTTATGAAAATTAGGAAGAATTCATTGTAAAAAATATTGCCAAATCCTTAAAAATTGTAACAATCTAAACATTGTAGGAAAACGATAATTAATGCTTGTTTATTTATTTTTTTATATATAGTTCTTTTTTTTGTCATTTGTTACTGCATATATTTTGCATTTTCTTTTGTAATTTTTTTATACCTGTATTTCTTTTTTTTGGGGGGTTTACACTTGTACTTGTAATTTTTTTTTGTAATTATTTTTGTTTATACTCATATTTCTAACATTTTTATAATTATAGTTCTTACATTTATAACTTGCAACATTTTTGTAGCTATAATTCTTTTAATTGTAACTATAATCTTATTGTATTTATGTGTAAATTGGTATTTTTTTTTGTAATTTTCCTATACTTGTAAGATTTCTTTATTTGAGTGGATAATTTTTTAATTGCACATTTGTAATATTTGTATTTGAAACATATTTTTTAATTGATTCCTCAATTTTTTTATTTGAACCTTATGATTTTGAATTTTAATTTAAAATGTTTTATTTATGTTTTTTTTTATTTAAACAAATTTATAATTTATTATATTTTGTCACTTCTTTATAATTTTATTTCTTTTGGCTAAAGTGTTAATAATTTTATTCACTTGATTTTATTGCGGCAATTTGCAATTTTTAAGAAAATTTTACTTGATACATTATCGTATTTGAATTGGTAATACATTGTATTGTATTCCCAGCATGGATAACGTACAGGTAATTGAAACTATGATAGAGGGCCTACTTATGCAGTGCGAAAAGAGCAAATGCTAATAGGATATCTAAAGAAATATTTGATAAACGCCATTTTAAGGTTATTTAATTCAACAAGATGAGAACTTTTTTATATATTAAATCCCATTCCAATTTTTTTCTTTTTTCTTCCTGCATGAATAATTTTAATGACGTGAAAAGCGAAATATTTCCATCAACTTTAAAGATGAATACAACTTCTCTGGTATGACGAAGTGCCGTCAATAAAATTGAGCGTGTACCGTAGATTTTCACGCGTCCCATAAATATGGAAATTTACTTCTCATTCATTGAGAAAGTCGGAGGCGTCTGATAATGTTGACTGATCAAACATAATCGGGGTAATGGAGTTTACGATTCCGTGTTATGTTGAAAACCCGCGGTATTCCAAAAGGTATGCTTAAATTCATCTCTTCTCTCTTCCTTTCAACCACTCCAACTGCTGAACTCATTTCATTTTGCAGACAGGACGTACAGAAACCAAACATTGAGAAATTTTTGTGCCAACTTTAAAAAGGTCATGTGGACCCCAAGGGACATAAACATCCTTCTCTGCCATCCTTGGAGAGACTCGCAGGTCTTTCAGTGAAACCCGAAACGGAAAATTGGCGTGGGTTTTGTTCGCCAAGGAAGTTTCCGACCACCAAGAGACGCAAAAGGCAATGCAACGCAAACATGGTCTATTACCTTTCGTTTCAGTTTAAGTAAAGCTTTTTGCCATACCTTATCCATATTAATAGCCGGGGGACTTTTGATTACAACGATATCAACTGTTAAGTATGACGTAGGCGGTTTTAAAATTCAATAATCTTGAAGTTTTGTTGAGTGCTGAGCAAAAGACCGCGAGACTTGCGCAAGAGCTTCTAAAGAAAAGAAGAGAGAACGATATGATTTTTTTCCTGTTAAGAACTCTTTTTCAGTTAGTTTTGTCATCAGATACATTAATAACTTTTTTTCTCTCTTAGATGTGTTGTGCTTTAATATATGTTCGAAACAATATGTTCAAACAAACAAAGCTGAACTTAAAATAAAACATGATCTTATAAGCATACACTTTTAATGTGTATATGCAGTGTTTTCGCTGGAATTAAACATGTTGCAGTACATCTTTATCTGATTGCAGTCTATTAATTGAAGGGAGCATTTTCTTATAAATTTAGTTCCCTATTTGAATGAGAAGCACAAAGTAAAAAGCGTAAAGCAATTCAAACTCCCACAGACATATAGCAATGGACAAGAGGTTACGTTTCATATTCCTGAGTTCTCAGACATAATACTTTTCCCTACCTGAAGTTTTTCGATAATTATATGATTTTCGGTATTTAATGCACTAATTGGTCATAAATGGTGGCTGATGCAAAATTGCATCCTCTCACTTTGAAATGTGTCAACAGGATTAACACGCGATGTATTAGAAGGCTCAAAATTATTATAAATTTTTAAAAATATCCCTCAAAATGTTCACATGGAAACTTACTACATACATATAGACACGTAGGTGTATTGTAAAATTTTAATTATTACTACAAGTAACGGAAATATCTGGATAAAACGTATTCTTCATGCATTAATTCATTCTTATGCATTAGGGGGACCGGGAAAAGAAAAGTAATGTCGTTTCTATGTATGTCTATATTAGTTGGCCATTTATCTGCTCATTATGTGGTTCAAAACCATGCGAAAGACATTTTAGGGTTAGAGTTATTTGTTTACTTGCAAATATTTGAATCTTGAATTTTTTTTTTTTTTTTTTTTTTTTTTTTGCAATTTATTGAGAAGTGGCCAGCCAAATAACAGAACACGTGCATATCCTGCATTGAGTTTTATAAGTGTAATAACGCAATGGTTGATCCAAAACTCTTTTGCGATGTTTATCCAAACGCATTAAACGTTCGGAAATGCATAAAGTGGGTTTTTTAAAATTCAAATTGGGTAATTTCGATCTTTCTGACTCACTTTTCTGGAAGAAAAAAAGCCTTAGACATTGGCGTGTTAAGGGCTAAAGTGGAGGTAAATCCATTTCAGACAGTCTAGGAGCTGCCAAACACTGTTGATCAACTTGGTCGACCATACAAGAACATTTGGCGCAGATTAGTAAAGTGAGCAGAGCAAATGTTTGGGTTCTGCATTATCTGTCCGAAAAAAACCAAGCTGACTGATCCACCACATGCAACTTATTGCTTCAGCGGCACACTACAGAAAGGTTTTTTGATTGCTTGATGATTGAAGATGAGAAATGAGTCCTCTATGATAATCAAAAATGTAAAAGCAGTGGTTTTCTCCCAAAATGCTCTTTTGTGAGTTTGGTGGAGAATTCGCGAGATCGTTCTTTTTAAAGTGCTGATACCTGGATAAACTGTGATTGAAGAGCCTTGCTGTATACAAGTGGATCGAGTAAATCAATATTTGATTGAAAAGTGCCCGAAAATTGTCAACAGAAAAGGTGTTATTCTGAAACTTGATAATACAAGACCACACTGTGTAAGACTAACCCTGGAATAAATGAATTGAGATGGGAGTTATTGTTTCACCATCCATACTCTCCCGATACTGCTCCAACGAATTTCCATTTATTCTGATCTTTTCAAGAATTTTTAAGTGGAAAATTCGGAAGGTGTCTAAAATACCATCTCCAGATGTTTTGCTCAAAAATCATTTGATTTTTATCGATCTGGCATTGAGAATTTCCACAGTAGACGTCAAAAGGTTGTTTATAACGAGAGGATGATTACATAATTGATTACAACTAAAAACTTAGCAAAAATTCATCAATTTAAATTCAACGCAGAAAGACGTCATTACTTTCTAGTCCTCTTAATACATGCTATTGTGAATTGAGGATATTCATTATTTTAATTTCTTTTTAGGAAGTCGGCAAATCCAGGAAGAAATTATGGTTGTTCATGGAAATGACGTTCCATCATATGGCACTGCTGTGAGGTGGAAAAGGGTTTTTCAAACTGGCCACATGTCTCGCACAGACTATCCAAGAAGTGGAAGACCATCATTCAAAGACGATGCTGCCACAATTAAGGAAGTGGAAAACTGTCCTATTAGACCAAAGGTCAACCATCCAAAGGATCACGAAAGAGACTGATTAAGAGTTGCACATGTCAAAGATGTCAGCACTGAGTCCCACAAATACTGGCTCTTTTTCAGAGGCCAATACGATCCAACGAGTCCAGGGAGATGTTGAATCTTTTGGAACAAGAGGAAGAGGATTTTATTTTTAGTCACCTTGTAACTAGAGATTAAACTTGGATCTATCATTCTATAAACCAAACAGATGTGCACAGAGTAGAAAAAGGATGATTCGGTACAGTACTATGCAGAAAGATCATGCCTGTTATTTTGGTACTGTAGTGAAGTCATCTTAACGTACTTCCTAGAGGAGGGCTAGACCATCACACTAGCGCAGTGTTTCTCAAACTGTGGGGGGCATGACAACTCTACAAGGGGGGCGCGAGCATATTGAAAAGTCGAGAAACAAAGATTATTGAAAAAATTATTGATTTACTGAAAGTAAACAAAACGAAATACATTCTGACATAATAAAAAATATAATACACATTTACACTGATATATTACACTTATAAATTTATCAGTGCGACACAAAATGTATTTTATAATTATATTCAACAATTATAAGTTAAAAACAAGTTTATTAATTACCAGTGACCCCATGGGTTTGTCATATATATAATTTATAACAAAAATTAACATTTTTCTTGATAATTTGTATACGGTTTTTAACTAAACCTTGACTGTGTGCCTATCATAAGTTTCGCGATTCGCTTCCAAATACCAACCGTTTTCCACGTAGGCACGCATATGTGATGTATTGGGTGAGAGGAGAGGAATAAAGGAGCAAAAATAATCCGGAATAAGTAAATCCTTCGCAAACATTGTCAAGATCCTTTTATTGTATTCCAAAGTCTTGAAGTAATTTTACGGATAGAAGTGCAAAGAAAAAATCGTACTTCGGAAAGACGTATATATACGTCTGGAGAAATAAAAGCTTTGGCTTAGCGAGACATTTGTATACACGGGTGGTGCTTAAGAGGTTAAAGTCGTATCGTAGTTTTAGCGTCAAAGTATAGTATTATTGAATTCAGTACATTGTTATTGATGGGGGGCGCGATGAAAATAATGATTGAATATTGGGTCATGAGTATTGCAACTTTGAGAAGCACTGCAAGCTGCTAAATCAATGGCAAGATTATCTAATGAAGTAACATCACGGTATGGTCACCAAAGACATTTGTCTTTTTGACGAAAAGGCATCTGTTCAAAAATATCGAGGTGTGGTTGATGAATCAAAGGAATTGAATTTAAATTTCTGCCACACATGACTTATTGTTGTAATCGCGTTCCAAGTGACTTTTTCTTATTTCCAGAACTAAAATGCCATTGCGGGGTGAGAGATTTGATAACAAAAATGATGTCAATAAAGAGCAGAACAATGATTAGTGGTGCAATCTGCTCAGTTCTACCATAACGGCATTCGAAAAGTCAAGAAACGAATAAGGAAATGTATAACTCTGCATGTTGACTGTGTACAGAAATCTTAAGAATCACAAATAAAAATTAACCCTAGGAATTAAATTTATATATCGATTATTTTGCGTAAATATTGAACTTTAAGTAATCCCTCACATATCTTTCGGCATGCATGAGCGTTCAAGATTTGTGTACTAGTTAAACAAACAATTTAAATTTTAACAATTGTTTTCCTCTTTTTTTCAGTATTCAGGGGTTTCCTCTGTTGCCGAGTGGTCAAATTTAGGAACTCATAGTTGGCGTTGCCGAATCGAGGTTTTGAAGCTTATAGTGTCACTGAAGACTCGCCATGTAGACAGGTCAATGCACGGTAAATCTTACAAGGTGTGAAAGTTTGGTGATTGTCGTCTTCGTCACTTGATTGGGCTTAAAAAATACGAGGTCCGTCACTGATAGCCCTCATTGTAATTCAGAGGGCGACGTAAATCAAAAATTAAAACAAAATCAGTATTCGAGAAGCTAAAATGTTCATAATTTAGTAAAAGGAATAATAATATATATTGTAGTAGAATCTTGATGTTTAGATACCTTGTTCTGTTATTTAATATCAAGAGTCAATTGAGAAATTAAGAATTTATTCGAGTATTCATCAATGTGTTTCCGAAGAGCATTATAATATGTACTATCTCTCTAGCTATTACAGTTTTAACAATCTGAAATTCTTCCAAAATAACAACTAAAAGGTTTAGTTCAGTTAATTAATTTAAAAAATAATATATCATATTTTTATGAATTCCTTCAGTTCATTTTCAGAAACAAAAAAAAGGAAGGAGTTTATGATTTTTCCTTTTAGATCCATATCGAAATAGTTTATATTTTATTCTTGATTTCATTTCAGTTCTATACACTCCCCAAAAAAATTCAAATTATTTCTATCCCACATACGAAAGTTCACAACTTCCACCAAAAGGTAAATATCACGCCCCTTTTGAAACATCGTCTGGATGAAAATTGGTCCAGGGACCTATATTTATATACATCCTGGCATATATATATTCACGGTAAATATATTATTGAGATATAAAAATATCCACTCTTCGTATTAACCTTTTTTCCGTTTTTCCACACAAAAATATTCCCTTCACCTCGCAGCTCAAAACCCCAATCTATTGCCTTCACGTCTTCTGGGTGCGCCCTTGCAGATTCAGCCCCACGTCCCGGGAAAATTCACAGGCAAAATAGAAGCCCCGGATCGTGACTTATGGGTGACAAAATATTATCCTCTCTTTGGGCATTCCAGCCAATTTCTTTCCTCCCTTGAAGCTGGGATAGATATAAACGCTTTTCCTTCTATGCAGGCACAGAAGGAACGTCAACCTATTCCATGCATAGATTCTTCTTCATCCTTCCAGGGGGGAGAATATCACCCCCTTTCCAAACTAGAATTTTTTACTTTTTTTTATCATTATTATGATTTTGGGGGTTGGGGAAATCATTTCTCTGGTTCTTCAGACTCATATGACTTGATCTCTTGAAAGATGTGCGGTGACTACTATCTAAACTGGGAGAAATTTCGAAGTGTGTATTGTGGGTGAAAGCAATAGCATTTTTAAAGGATTAGGAGGTCATATGTAGAATAATTCAGAACAGCTGAAATAGAAAAAAAAAATGAGAAGATAAAATGTTTTTGTTGATAGAAGGATTTTTTTAATTCACGCATGTGTTTATTTACATAAGATCTCTTTTCTAAATAATGAGTTAGAAAATCTTTTTTGAAATGGATTGTAATGGCTATCGATCACATGATAACCATGGAATCACGTGTTCTCCATTGAATTCAAAACTGAAATCAGACTTCTACTAGCTTGCGAAATTTAAATAAAAATCCACGAATTTGGTAATTGATTGAAGATACCTAAAAATAAAGATTTTTAAAAAGTTGCCAACAATAACAAAAAATTCTTTTATACATATAAATTTAAATCGAAGGCATTTTTTTACATATGTGCGTTATTATTGTTCACAAATATGCACTATAAAACAAAAGTTCCCATTAAAAGCAAAAGTTGGCAATAACGAGGCACATTAACTGATTAGCTAGAAAAACGTGATTACAGTTATCAGGGGATTATAACGTCACATGAATTTAGCTCATTGTACACTTGTACACGTGACTCTCAGTAGTACGCACTGCTTTTAATAAAGTAAGATTTAACTTGGGAAAAGTTTAGTATATGTGGGATTTTTTTCCTTCACTGAACTGATCTAGCTATTAATTAAAAGGACGGAAAAAGCTATCCACATATATTGCTAGTTTTGTTATAGTTTATCAAAAAAGGGGCTAAAATATTAATTATTTAAGTATGTTGTGTGTGTGTTCGATTTTTTAATATACTATAACACAAATATTTCATTTGTTAATGTTCAATTTCTGAATATAAAGAAGCAAAATGAAATCAGTGATATGAATCTGCTCAATTGTTAATATTGGTTAAATATTGATAAATAATAAAAAATAATTCACGTTTTGCTACTCTCAGAATTTTCTTATCCTTGTATATAGAGGGTGCATTCTTTTTTTATTACATTCGTTTTATTGTGAAGATTGATCGGATTTCATCTATTTAATTTCTGAAAAATTTTGTATGTTGACTTTTTAACGGAATGAAATACATAGTGTAATGCAGTGTTTGTCAAACTGTGGGGCGCGCCCCCTTGGGTGGCATGATAACTCTACGAGAGGGCGTAAGCCTATTGAAAAGTTGAAAACAAAAGATTATTTAAAAAATTATTAATTTGCTGAAAGTAAACAAACAAAATACTTTCAAGATATAATAAAATATAAAATACACATTTACACGGATATAATACACTCATAAATGTATCAGTACTGTACAATGTATTCTATTATTAATTTAACTATATTAAGTCAAGTTAAGAACAAATTTGATAATTACCAGTGACCCCATGGGCTTGTATTAACACTTATCTTGATATTTTGCATGGTTTATAATTACTTCCTTAGCTACCGATTAAAGGTTAGGTGATTCGCTTTCCAGCGCACCGTTTTCCACGTAGACTAACGTATTCTGATGGGGGGGAGGAGTAAAGAAAAAAGTAAGCAAACCCTCTGAAATAAGTAAATCTCTTGCAAACACTGTCTTTTATTGCTTTCCAAAGCCTTCGAAATAATTTTAAGCAAAGCAGTGCACAGAAATATCGTACTTCGGAACGACGTATACATACGCCCAGAAAATTAATACGTTGACTGAGTGACACGTTTATATACGTCGGTAGTTCATAAGAGATTAAAGTTGTGTTGTAGTTTTAGTGTCAAAGTATAGTATAATTGAATTCAATACATTGTTATTAAATGGAGGGGCGCGATGAGAATTATGATTGAATATTGGGTCGCGAATATTGAAAATTTGAGAGGCACTGGTGTATTGAATGGGCGGTCCGATTCATCAATGTACGAAAGTTAGAAGAAAGATTAGCCATAGTCATTACAAACACAATTTATTAGCAATTCTCAACAACCTAACAAATTTCAATAACCCAAGTTAGGAAAGGCACCATTAGAGAAATATGGGAGCAAACGCGAGGTAGACGAGATAATTGAAGATTTAATTATAAATCGGATCACTTACTCTTAGCGCATTCTGGCATTACACATCTTCTAAATATTTGAAGATAAGTTCTAAATTAATTTAATTCAAACCGACAATAATCCAATTTAAATATCAAATTGACCAAATCGTTCATTTTAAATATTAAACAAATAATCTAAGAAGTGCTCTTGACTAGCTTTACGTTAATCCCTAACTGCTGTCATTTCGCTTCTAACCTCTCTCCCCTTCGGCTCTAAAAGTTAATCTTTAAATATAAGCCTTCATTTGCACAATTCGCGTCTTCTTCGGAAGACAGTTTTCAATAGAATAATATTTAAAGCAACATTTTTACCTCCCCCCTCCAAGAGGATTAGTAGGAGGTACGCGAATAGACCCGTTACAATAGGAATGAAGCTTTTTGTGTGTGTGAATATGAATTTCTTATAACACTACCAAAAGATTTGACCCTGCGCTGGAGTTCAACATTTTTTTAAAACTATCTTTGTCTCTACAATGTAAATTATGTTTGAAATTTTTTTTAAAAAAATAAACTTGTGCGTGATGCAAACAATTATATAATTTACGATCTTCCTGAGTATTTTTTCCTTTTTCCTTTTACTTTTTGTAATATTTTTAATGTTCTTCTCCGACACCAAAAGGCTTTCTTCTACGTCTACTTTTCTTTGTTTAAGGTTTAATGAGTGAGTGACTCACACATAATTAAAGTCGCTCTATTAATTAACAAGAGAATTTCTGGTGACAAACCTCGTAATTTTGAGCCTCAGTTGATTTACGAGGACCATGCCCAAGTGAGAACTTTGAGCCCCGATAGACTTAAGGTATCATACTACCCTAAAATCATGATTTTTTTTTAAAAAATGACAATTTTTTATGGTTTTATTTTATAGGCTATATTATTAGCTTTATAGAAATAACAAGTTTTTTATTTTCCATTCACTAGAAAAAAAACTACAAGTGTTTTACTAAAAGCAGATGCCATAACTTTACATAAGATGTCAAACTTTAAAATGCGTTTTACTCGAAATGTGTTTTTTTTCTCGAAAAGTTAAAACGGGGACAGCGATTGCTCAAAAAGTTTTTAAAGTAATTTGCTGAAATTTTGTGTGTATGTTCTGTATAATAGTAGATGTGTTTTAATCTTCAGATTTATTAATCACTGTTCTATTACAAAACTTACTGTTCTTTATGCAAACATAATCACTGTTTTTTTAAGCAATTTTCTATAATAGCTAAGATAAAGTGTATGCTCTTATTTTTGAAAAATTAAATATCTCTTATCCTAAAGATCATTTCAAAAAGAAATAGCAAAGTAATACATCAAGATTGAAATTTTGAGAATTTGTTCATTTACTATTTGTACAGAGCGGGCCCCGTTTATGTAATTTTTTGTCAATTTTTCCCATTTTTTTTCCATTTTGGTAGTAAGTTTAGTAGTTTTTTTTCCATTTTAGTAGTAAAAATTTATTTTTCTCTTCTTAATTTTAGCCTTTTTCTTAAAATTTACTAAATAAATCTAAAAAACACAAAAAAATCTCCATATCACCTTTTTTTTTAAAAAAAAAAAGTTGTCGCAAGTAGTCGGATACCTTAAAGAGCATTCAACCCTCTACATAGAGGAACCAAGACTCAAGTTCATGATACACCAGCCACAAGCTCATGGCCATGGCCAATAAGATACCGCAGACTTGCCTACGTTTTTATAAGACGTCAAAACTGACTAGGTGGCGTGGGTGCAATATTTTCGCTAGTTCAATTTTCTATCTGGATTTTTAAATAGTACTATTTTCAAAAAAGTTAATACCCAAAACAACGAACATTCATCTATTATTTGAAACCACGTTTTTTTTCATGTGTCCTTACTAAAATCTGATATTAACTACATGAGGGTGAAAAAAAATTACAATTAGATTTTCTACTAAAACCAGTTTCAATTCTTAAGGAATTACATAAAGCTTGGTGGGCTCAAAGCTAAAATATATTTCATCAAAGATAAAGATCATAAAGATTGAAAACAGCGGTAATAAGTATAGTATAGAGGTCTTCACATAATTTTCTCTCTCTCTCTCTATTTCTATCTCTCTAAAAACTTCTTGTTGATTTCAGAAATATCCTTTCAATTTTAAATAGTTGTTCTTGTATTTTTTTTCTAGAATTAATTTTGGATAATTGATAAACGTGAACCAGCACAGAGAACAATCCAATTTTGAGATAAAAAGTAATCTTTTTTTAAATGTAAAACTATCTGTAAATTTATGAAGGAAAGAATTGAAATAGTGTTGCCTAAGGTAGAGGCGTAAAAAAAATCTAAAAATCAATTAAAGATAGATAAATTCAACTAAAAGCAGACAATCACGATCAAAAGAAAAGAATGAATTAAGCTGTTTCGAATTTAACCATGACAATAGGTTTGTCGCTAATATCATGAAATTTTATTGTTGTGTGTGTGTGGAAAGATATACTCATATGGTTGTGTAATAATAATAATAACTGTAAATGAGCCTTTATTCAATTGTGTTCGAATTCTGCAATACCTTCGGGCAATTTTAAACTAAAAGGATGAAAGAAACAACTCAAAACTTCATTTTCCAAATGAATTGTGCAGAAAGCGGGGAGGGGAAACCAAAACAAAACCGAAAATCGGCACATCTATAAGACTATAAAATAAAAATCACTGAAAAGATAGGGAAAGAAAGACAGAGAGAAAGCGAAAGAGAGAGAGAGAGAGAGAGAGAGACTTTGACAAAACTTTTCCTTTTCCACACCAAGAAGATAATTTAATTGTATTATTTGAATTCACCGCGTGCCTTTTCTACTCCAGACGACGAAGAAGGGAAAAGGAATGAAGGAAAAAGAAAAAAAAGGGAAGTAAAAAAAAGAGGGAGAGAATCCAGTAGAAAAGGGAAAAGAATTGTAAAAACACGTGTAATACATGCAAAATGGAAAAGACTGAGAAGCAAGACCTTATACAAACAGTGGAATACAAAACGCTTTGGCGTGTGTGAGCCGAAGACAGATAGCATTGAATACAGTTTTTACAACGAACATTATTCTTGAACAGTAAGGTATTGGTGAAAAGTTTCTCTGTTTTCTTTTCTACTTGGAACCCTCCCTTTGCCTTTAAAAAGCCTGCAGGCTAACTTTTGTTTTGCTTCGATACGGGAGAAACCGTTGCATATTTTAAGGGACAAGCAATTGGAAAGCGGGCCTTTAAAATAACTGCCGAATCCACATCCGTCATTGAATTAAATGTGAAAGGGTTGGCTTGGGCGGTTTGATTCTATTAGCAAAGACTGTGAAAACAGACGAGAATCGGAGCACAGTTGGCGAGGGAGGCTACCTCCTCTGGAACGTTTGTTGTCTTTTCCGAAGAGGAGGCTACGATTGAATATTTAGAGATCCTTAATGAAGCAATTTGTAGTGTGGAAGGCAAATACCCAAAAGCACTTTTCAGGAAGTTGCTTTGATTTTTTTTCATTATGAGTCAATATTTCGTGTTCTTTTATGTAAAACTGAAGTAATGAATGACAGTTTTATTCGAGGCATTGTTATATACAATTCAGAGAGTTCTAATTTTTATGTTCAACACAACCTCAACAAGCTATTGAGATAGAAGTAAATGAAAAGTACGCTGAGAATTAATTGAAACAAATCGAAGGAAATGTAGAAATTTTCAGCATGGACTGATATTTGAACCGATATGAAAGCTATATTCTAATTTGAGAACTTATACTTGCTGTTGTTTCAGTAGCATTCCATCTCGTTGAAATATTGTTTCTCATAACAATCTGAGAACATTTTGATCGTGGCATTTTCTCAACAGGAAAACAAATTAATGAAAAATAAGTAACCTTCGAAGTTATATATGAACTGTGTGTGTGTATAAAAATAAATATTGGTCTTGAAATCGATTGTAATTAAGTACCCTTGAGAGAACTCCAAAAATTTAAAACATAAGCAAACAAATGGTTTGAGTCCTAAAAATTGCACTTAATAGCCATTTTACACTGAAAAAATGGATTTGTTCAAAAATATTTTTAATTAATTTAATTTAGAAAAGGAAAAATGCTCTAAAAAGAAACCGAAACTGAAATCTAGATTCAAATACCTGAAAAACTAATTGGTTTTCAGATCTGAATTTTGGGGCAAGCTTTCCAACTATATAAACCAGAAAAAAACCTTTCGATAACTTTATTACTTTTTAGGGTATTGTTACGCCTAATATTTCATTTTCTAGAATAAAGTTCAAAGTCCAGAGCGGCTGGATGGTAGCATATCGCTCTTCCACGTCACAGGTGAGAGGTTCAAACCCCAGGCTGGGCAAGGTCGACTCAGCCCTTCAGTGGGTTGGTAATTGAGTACCAAGCTTTCTTGAGAACTAAACCTGAGGTTTCTCGTCAGACTGTCCACCTTATTCGAACATCTGCTTGTTCACCTCAGTGATCAAGGTCTCGAAAACTGAAATGGTCACAGTGGCTGTTGCGCCACTTAGTTTAGTTTAGTAGTATAAATTCAATAAGGTGTTAACAGAATGTACTTTGAATGTTACATGAAGGCCACGGTAGCCTAGTGGTTATGGTCAAGATCTCGTGGTCTGAGCTCTCGACAGATTTAACGTGCATCTCTCCCCTACATGGCGGGTCTTTAGTGGTACTGGGTTCGAACTCGTGACAAGGCCAGCCACGATCCGATACCTTGACCACTCGGCTACCGCGGCCTCGTGAAAGTTGCGAGAAGGTACTGTCAGCTCAGGTGTCGTCCTTGTCATTTGACTGAGTTCCAAAATTACGAAGCCTGTTGCCAATAGTCCTCATGTTTCTATATAATGCGGCGTAAAAAATCACTCTCAATCACTTATTCAATAATATATTCAATTAATACGCACAAAGCACTTGTCTAAAACAGTGTTTATTAAACCAAAACCTGGGATTACCAAAAAAATTTTGGGATTTCTGACATATATTCTTTTGCGTAAAATAACTTGTTCTCCCTTAATAACAATAATTTAATTATTTATTTATTTAGATTCTTATTAAAGTATCTAAAAAAACCTAAAGAATATTGAGGGAGTAATTTGTCCGACTGATTGATTGATTGATTGATTGAATATTAACGTCGCACTGTTCAGCTACACGAGGGCTTTTGGCGACGGACCACGTAATTTTGAACCATGGTCAAGTGACGTGGACGACACCTGAGCTGGCACCCCCTCTCCTAACTACCACACCACACCAACGGGAGGACGTTTCAGCTCTCGACAGATTTAACGTGCATAGCTGCCCTACACGGCGGGTCTTTAGTGGTACAGGGTTCGAACCCGTGACAAAGCAAGCCACGGTCCGATACCTATACCACTCGGCTACCCCGGCCACGTACTTTGTCCGACAGAGGCGATTGTTATTCCAGGATACATATACATATATATATATATATATATATATATAATAACATAATTAAAAATAATCAAACACATCCTTCCCTTTGATACTTAAATGATGTGTATGCTGTTGTTAATAATAATAATAATAATAATAATAATAATAAAAAGATGACTACAGAAGTGTGTGTGAACTCAAACTCACATTTAAAAAAATTATAGTTTATGAATAGTTTTCCGTGTAATTACGTTTTATATGTTTTAGTTATTTTGTTTATTAAAATTTTGTATCATCATATTCAAAGAAAAAACTTATTGTGGATGTTTGCTCCTGCAAAATAATAATATGCTACAAAGACAACACATATAGAAGTGCCCAAGCGTATGTGTTGACTTTACGCAATACTTATGGGATCGCACAAACATTTTGTACAAAAAAAGAGGTCGCCACCACGAAAAGTTTAAGAAGCAAAGCTCTCTGTGCCAGAAAAAAGCAATAATATCATAAAATAAATTTTTTTCTTGGATCAAAAATTATCAATAGCAGTTTAAAGTAATTTACTTTTTTTTAACTATACCCTTAGTACTCTCAACTTTTTAAAATTATAGTAAAGTATTTATTTTTGAACAGTTCTATTAACACTTTTAGTAGCCTCAACAGTGCCGGTTGCCAACCGTAAGCATCCAGTTAAAAGATAAAATATAAACAAAACCAGGAGAGCAATCCAAAACACAAAAAACAACACCGGACATCTACCATCAAAGTATTATTTTAGTCCAAAGTTCAACAAAGGTGACCGCGCACAAATCACTATTCTCACCCAAGAATCTCTCCCGACGAGTGGAAACACAGCCTCCCCCGCAGTCTCCGTTTGAATGACCATTTTTGCAACAATGGGGGCGTATGTATAATTTTCCAAGGAGAAAAAGACTGAAAGTCAAAATATACATTGCGCGGAGAAAAAAGCGGCTTCGCAATTACTACTTGCGTCGGGTGAACTATCCCCACCCCCTTCCTATTCTGTTGATAATCAGTGCGCTGTTTCAGAAATTAAGTACCCGTGCGCAGTTGGAAGACCAGTGGTTGGTGTGTGGCGCTCGGAGAAAATTGTTTGTGCAAGCCTTTCATCATACTCATTTCTCGGTTTTCGTCGCCGGCGAGGATTTCGAAGAAAATGTCATAATTATATACCCCTTGAAAACAATCTAACCTCTCTATTTTACGGAAGAATACTTTGGCTCCGCTTTTTTTTCGCGGGAAGGTGTTTAGGCAGTGATTGCTAGCTAAAAAGTCGTTTCTTTGCATAAGGCAAAAGTTATCACGTGTTATTCTGTGAGAAATTAAATAATTCTGAACTCTGACCACCAGCTCGCGATCATGGCCGTTTGACTATCACAACCACTTCAAAGCAATACCATTTTTATCCTCCCTGGCACCCTAGGCACTTCAAATTGTTACGCCCCCCACGCACTATTTCCAGAGCACCCCCCTTCTTTTGTTTTTACCTTGCCAGTTTTAGTTCAAGAGAGATTTCCCCTTAACACTCTTAATCTTTTTCCTTTCTTTGCTTTTGCTCTTTGGAGAATATTTCCATCATCCCCCAACTATGAACTCACCATGTCCCAAGATGGCAATCGGCTGCACAAGGAAAGGATAGTGGCATGGTTTGGCCACTCTTGTTCATTTTTTACTTTACGGCATCCCGGTCCCCACCCACCCTTTTGTGAATTAGTTCAGTAAATTTATGAAATCGTTTGCAACTATAATATTCAGTATACATTATTGTATGAACTGTTTCCAATTATCGTCGCTTATCGCTTTACTATTTATTGCTTTCAGACATCGTTATTCTTTGTTGAGTCACTGTCATTGTACAATAAATGTTTTCTTCCAGCTTTGATCATTGGAATCAATTTTTTTTTACAATGTAATATCATTTTGAGTGCGTAGCAACATCAGACTGTTAAGCTTTGAAATTTCCATAGTGGATGTTTTCCATAGTTCCACGCACTTGCACACACAAACACAACTTATACATGATTCGCTAAATGCCTTCCTTTTCGCCTTCCCTTCTTTTGCGTTCTTAAATCTTTTGCGCCCGAAACACACGCCTTGTGTGCCTAAGCGAAAAGTAGCCCTGCATTACAGTGCGATGGTTGAGAATGTCAGATTCATGAGAGAGTGTCTTCTGCTCGTCGCTTGACGGTGCAACAAAATTACTAGATTCGTTGCCAATAGGCTTCGTATAGTCGCGATAGTTTTAACGTATGTCAGCCCCTTTATTTGAAAGTACGTGCCTCGACTTTTCCATGCATCATTTGCAAGGCCATATTGTACCCATAAGCCTAAGTGTATGAACCAGAAGCTGTGTACTAACGCAGGTGTCGTCTTCGTCATATGTCAAAAGTAAGAGGCTCATTTTTAAAGTCCGTGTTTGAAAACGAGCCGATTACTAATGTTTGATATGATTTTTATTTACATTGCGCTGTAAAACAATGCGAGGGCTTTTGGCGACAGAACTCGTGATTTTGAATCTCGGAGAAGTGAATAGGATGACACCTCACTCTCCAAACCTCCACACCATGCTAACGTAAAGACTATGTGCCTCGATGAATTTAATGTACATAAACCCCTGTACATGATGGTTCTTTAGTGGCATCAGTATCTGAAAATGGTTAATACTAGTCGAAAAATGATGTTTGATAATAGTAGGGATTGTTTTCCGATAAGAATCCTAATGGTAAGAAATTCATCGTAATTTTTAAGCCCTTCTAGGAGTTTATTCTGCTCTTACTAGGAATGATTCTTAAATTAATTGTAAGAAATTAAATACCATAACCAAGCTACCTAGAAAAATTATCTAATAATTATAATTTTATCATAGTTAATTGACGATATTCAAGAATCCAAGGTGATTAATAGTGATAAATTTGAAGGATTAAATTACGAAAATAAAAATATGAATTATTGTTTATCCACTGAGCACACAATCTAGAGTCTCTCTCCACTTTCAATGAAGTTAATTGAAAGTTCTACAATTCAAATGAAAATTCTACGCTTTATAAGGGTTTTTTTTTTCATTTCGCACGTGTGTACGAATGCTATTTAATCCCTACAACAAAGACAATTTTTCTTCACATTCAAACAAGCAAAAACTTCAGCCTAGTAAATGCACATATTTTTTTTAAGTTCTCAAATCATAAAAGGTATTCGAAAATTATTTATTTAAATTAATCATAATATAGTTATTATGCAAAAAAAATCATTTCAAGATTTTTTATAGAAGGGAAAGTTGTATGTGTTCAATCAAGAATGTAGCACAAATTTGTTTTCTCTCTACTCTGCTGTATACATACAATTTGTAAAGTTTTTGTTGTTTTCTTTCTTATCATGGTGTTGCAGTTTTAATGACCAGCTTTAGACATTATAAAGTCTAGACATTATATGATCATCCTCAGATTTGTAATGCACTCGTCTGGAAGACGAAAAGGCTACGTTATTAAGAGGGAATGGTATTTAACTACTGTTGGAAAAGATAAGGAATCATTCTTGAACTTACTCTTGAGAGTGAGGGAAATGCAGCTGTTCCAAGCGAATTTGAAAGAAGGCAGTTTGTAGTGGCCCGAAGATTCGGAACGAGTATCTCCAAAACAGCACGACTTGTAGGTTGTTCGTGATATGCCATATTTAGTATTTATGCAAAGGGGGTAAACGACTATGAAAACAGCAGTAGACACATGTCTGCTGGACGTCCAAGTATCATCAAAGAGAAAAAACGTCGGAGACTGCCCCGCTTGGTAAAGTTAAATCAGACGCAAACAGTAGTTCAGCTGATAGCCCAATACAACGCAGTTCCAAGTGCAAGTGCTTCGGAACACACAGTTCAATAGATACTGTTGGATGTGGGATTGAGCAGCAAATGTCCCACTCGTAGGCCTCTGTTTGTGACGGGGCTTTATCGCATCTTCTATTAAAACCTTTTGGGAAATCTTTGGGGCCAGAATGGTAATTCTTTCTAACCAACTCAAAAAGAGAACACAATTATGCAGATTAGGAATTGTGTATATGTTGAAACTTTTGTATTCGCGTGGAGTTCCATGAGGAGGTTTAATAGTGCTAGCGAAGTTCTAAGAAGGATAATTCTAAGTGAGTTCGAAGCCAGAGGATCGTCCATTTGCCGGAGCAAGTTGGGTCAAGAATTATATAGACGATATAAAGACTCGTAGCTGTTCGCCGTGGATTAGCGGTAAGAAAAATTATATTAAACTTTAATACTAGAGCGGATTCTATTAAAGTCAGGGAATCATCAATAAATATATAAATTGGGTGGTTTATTGCGCTATTTCTTAGAATTATAGTTTATGTCTCATCATTCCTGATCATAAGCCTCTTTGACTTGCGTTGATTTGCTGAATATACATTGAGATAACAATAAACTAATTTTAGTATGGAATCTCTGAGTGGTCAATCTTTTATCCCCTCAAACTTAGGTCATGTGAATGATGAAGAGATGCTACCCACAGCCCGTGGGACATCACATGTTTACCAAGTGTCATTGTCAACTGCGCTTACAGTGGACCCGGGAACATCGAGATTGGATTATAGAAAATTGTAAGAGAGTTACCTGTTTGGATAAATCGTGATTTCTTGTTCAACATGTCATGGTCGAGTCAGGAAACGATCGTCTTCAAGGAGAATAGTTGCTCTTCCATCTACAGTAAGTCATGCACTGGCTGGTGGTGGCGGTATTATGCTTTGGGAGACGTTCTCATGGATGGCTCTGAGACCCTTAGCTATAGTAGAACAAACCAGGAAAGCTGTGAGCTATCTGAACATAATTGAAGATCAGTTGCACCCTTACATGGAGTCTGTTTTTGTCAACTGGAAATGTAATCTTCCAGAAGACAATGTCCCATGTCACAAGGCTGGAATTGTGCTAGATTGTTCTGAAAAGCAAAATGATGAATTCCTCTTAATGTCCTAGTCACCTAACACACTGGATCTTATTGCAATACAGCACATTTAGGCTTTCATAGAGAGGCACAGCTCAGAAATCAAACACTTCCACGTCGAAATATCTCGACTTTGAGAAACCTTGCCATTTAGATATTTGGTACAACCTGTCCTTTACCACTTACCAAGGGCTTGTGATATCCATTCCAAGGCAATTTGCAATAATTATGCAAGCAAAGGGAGCGTAACGCGTTATTTAGTAATTATTTATGTTTTGGCTCTTCAGCGTATTTATATACATCATATATGTGCATACATAATTATTTTTTAATTTCTTTTAACGTGAATAAAAACGCGTTCGGAACCATGATTTTTAAAAAGGGTATAAATTCTTAATTTTTTTATGTTTAGTATCAGTTGAACACTGTAAAATACTGCAAATGTCATAAAAGTTTATTTGTAATGTTTTTCTTCAATTTTTAACAAAAAAATGCACTTATTTTTTGTATTACTATTCTTAAAACAATTATGTATTTATATATGCATTATAATTCAAATGACACTAAATATCAAAAAAATTGTCCATTTATACGATTTTTCAAAGTCACGGTTCCGAACGTAATCAATTACCTTAAAACTGAATGATTTTACAAATAGATTATACATAAGTAAAAAGAAAATGTTTATTGACTTTTGTTCAAAAGCAGAGAGAGGAATGAGCATTCAGTGCTTCGTTATTATTTAAATGTGAATTATTTCAATACAATTACTCAAAGTTGATTGAACAGATTATCTACATCGAAGAAATCTCAAATATTCCATTGTCCTGATCTTACTAATTATATGAAGAGGAGTAACAGCTTTCCAGAATGTCTCAATGGAATTCTATAGTTGAGATATAACTCTGCCGATTAACTGATTTCAATAATGAATTGCTCATAAATCGTCTGAGAGGAATGAGGCAGCTCAGAATAACTATCTTGGAATTAATAATGGAGAACTTTGTCGCAGCACAATAGATAATCGAAGTATTCTGCTATTTCGATACAGTCTACTTGTACCTCCAATTCATCAGCCACCATTATCTCCATGATCACCCATTCATACATTGTACTACGTTTAGAGAGAGAGAGAGAATCCTATTTTAATAATCGCATGTGAAGATCATTTCTGAAATTATTCTACGGAAAATATATTTGACTGCAATATTTTCGATTTTCACATGCACTTTAATACTTAAGACATACATTTTTTATTGCATACTTAAATATGGCGTTAAATTGAAATGTTTAATCAAAATAAATTTTAAAAAGTGGATCTGGTTTGTTTTTCTTTATTCAGATTTTTAAATGTTAGAGCCAAAGCATAGAAAAGCCTAACATGGAACTTTTTCTTTTTTCAATTTTTCTACAGATTTAATACTAAGGGTAATGGATATCATTATACAAATAATGATTTTTAAAATTCCGTTCGTAACACAACAAATTAAAAATCTTTTTGGCTTGTCTCTGTATTTTGATAAAAATTAAAGGTTTCAAAAACGGCGATGCAGTTCATTGTTTCAGTCGCATTTATAATGGTTTCAAGCTCTTGAAAAACAAAGGGAAAAGAATGGCGCTTTCAACTTACCAAATATTTCATCGAAGTAGTTCTCTTACCTCTCTCTAAATATTGAATATGCAAGCTAAAAATAGATCAAAAATGGAAAACATATCTAAAGCTTAAAAGTTTAATTCTTAACAGCACGTTTGCTTTAAGCACCTGCACAGACTTAAGAAATGCTTGTGAAGGAAAGGCTAATGATTCTTCGATGTTCAGATCGAATGTGTACGAATGATATCTGTGTTTTAAAAAAGATTGAGAATCGCAACAAAGGGAAGGCCACGAGGGAATTTTTTTTTTTTTTTTTTGATTTTGAAGAAATTATTCATTTAGAATTTATTTCTGAGTGAGTGAATATTAACGTCTCACTGTTGAGCTACACAAGGCCTTTTGGTGGCGGCCCTTGTAATTTTGTACCATGGTCAAGTGACGAGAACGACACCTGAGCTGGCACCCCTCTCCTAACTACCACACCCCACCAACGGGAGGACGTTTCAGCTCTCGACAGATTTAACGTGCATCGCTCCACTACACGGAGGATTTTTAGTGGTACCAGACTCGAACTCGTGACAAGCCAGCCATGATCCGATACCTTAACCACTAGGCTACCGTGACCGCAGAATTTATTTCTGAGTCCAGAGCAGTGTACAAAGAACATTAACCAGATTTTCTATGTCAGTAGTCTTCAAACTATGTTCCAAGGAGCCTGGGGTTCCTCAAGGCATATCCAGGGGTTCCACGAATCACAATAAAAAAATCGAAAAGAAACTCTTATATGTATACAAAATAGATTAACATTCGCTACGAAGTTTGTTCGGTTACAAGTCTCTCATCCTATTCCTTAAAACTGAAAATTTTATTTACTTATAATAACTTTATTTTGCAGCACTTTTTAAACTTTTATTATGATACAATAAAAGAATATTGAAACGCGCGCGCGCGTTTTCTATGTATATATATATACTTTCTACAAAATTGGGAATATTCTATTGTTTATTATCTCGGATTCCTCAGGATAATTTTATACTCGTTAGTTAGTATAATGTCTTACCAAACTAGTTTTCTAATGGAAAATGCATCTTTTTGCATTTGTGAAAAAAGAAAAGAAATGCACCTATAATGAAGGAGAGAAACAAACTATCAACAGATTCGATGTTAAAATCTAAATTTACGCAAGAACAGCTCCTACATTTTATGTTGTAAATTCTCATGCAAAATACATAGTAATTCTCACAGAGCTATAAAGATTTTAATGCCCTTCAGAACGTTGGGTTTAAGTGAAATATATATCTCAACGTGAGAGGCTACAAAAACAAAGTATGTGCGATTGCATTTAATTTCAATAAACACATAGACTTCGACAGTTTGTGTGAAAGTTCAGTTCAGTTCTGGTTTTGTATGATATGGAGCAACAAAAGCTCTCCATTCCCGCTTGTGTGAAAAAAAAGCAAGAATATCCCAGTTACTAAATATAATGCATGGGTAAGTGACACTTCGGTCACAAATTAATATTAGTAATGAGTAAATTATATTTAAAATTTTTTTTAAAAAATTAGAATTTTAAATAATAAATACCATACTCTTTTTCAATTGCATTTACATTAAGCAGTAGCACACACAAGGGGGGGGATCCTGGGGGTCCGGACCCCCAAAAAAAACCCTTGATTTTTTTTCGATTGATTATAATTATAAGTATGTAGTACGTAAAATTTAATTAAGTATTTGTTATTAATGATTAATTTTATTAATTAATACTAATTATTTATTCAATAATCAGTTTTTTATTGTGTTTTGTTCCCGAAAATCGACGTAGCCGAGTAGTATAGGTATCGGATCGTGGCTTGCCTTGTCACGAGTTCGAGCCCAGTACCACTAAAGACCCACCGTGTAGGGCAGCGATGCACGTTAAATCTATTGAGAGCTGAAACGTCCTCCCGTTGGTGTGGTGTGGTAGTTAGGAGAGGGGGTGCCAGCTCAGGCGTCGTCCACGCCACTTGACCATTGTTCAAAATTACGTGGTCTGTCGCCAAAAGCCCTCGTGTAGCTGAACAGTGCAACGTTAATATTCAATCAATCAACCCGAAAATCGACAAAATCAAAAGGAGCATGATACAAGAATGGTGAACTTTCGATGACCCCGGACCTCCCTCCCCAAAAAGAATTCCTGTGTGCGCTACTGACATTAAGTAACATCTATAACATATTGATTTGCTTTAAATATTATTTTGAGATATATTCTTCTTGGTATGGAATGGGGTTCCACGAAAGCACCTTCAAGTTCTAGGGGTTCCGTGAATTTAAAAATTAGAAGACCACTGTTCTACGTAGATATTCTCTATTAGTCGTATACGTAATCTGAATGTGGCAAAAGGGACAATGGTACTTTCTGCATGATAATGCACATCTATCCTAAATGGCCTCAGAGTTTCTCGCCCAAACTGATTTTTAAGTGCTTCCGCGTCTGGCTTATTTATCGGACTTAGCTCTCTGTGATATTTATTTACTTCCATTGCTTAAAAAAGACGCTGTTTTGGGTCATCAGTTCTGTGTGTTTCAGGATCTTTTCTTCTCCTTAGAAGATAGCACCTGTGTGTGTTCTTGTCTGTGTTTGTTAAGTGTGTTTTCTTTCTTTCTTTTTTTTTTTTTGTATTTGCATTGTAATTGTAAAGCATTTTTTCTGTATTCTTCCAATTCTCAAGAATTTTGGCGAAGGGACCTTTTTGTACATGTTTTTTGTTTAATTTGAAAATAAAATACTTCTCGGAGGGTCGGATGCAGCTCTAAACCCTTTCAGTGAACTCGATTCTCTGGAGTAAGTAAGAGGTGAACACAGCATTGCAGGAGGCCTTATGCGTGATTGCAAAAGATGGCTTCCAGTAGTGCTTCAAAAAATTGCACAAGTGCCAGCACATGTATATTGCCCCCCATGTGAATTATTTTGAAGGTGGTTGTTCGTCGGTATTTTAAAATCTTTAACAGAAAAGCTTTAACTCATCGTTTCTCAAACAATGGGACGCACCCCTTGGAGGGGGTGATTACCTTACGAGGGGCCCGAGCATATATATATCGAAAAATCGAAAATAAAAGATTTGAAATAATTATCAATTTACTGAAAGGAAACAAAATAAACTATAATTTGATATAATAAAAAATGAAATGCACATTCACAATGGCATAATATACAATACTTATAAATGTATCAGTACTGCACAAAGTATTTGATAGCTAATTTATCAATAATCAATTAAAAACAAGCTTAGTAATTACTAGTGACTCTCCTGGGTTTGTCATATACAAAGTTATATATAAAACTTAATATTTATCTCCATAATTTGTATGGTTTATATTTAAAATCGTATTGTATCGTAGCTTTATACCGTCAAAGTACATTAGTATTGTATTCAATATAATACTGTTCTAAAAAGGGGGGCGCGATGAAAATTAGGAATGAAAATTGGGTCATAAATATTGAAAATTTGATAAGCATTGCTTTAACTCTCTGTCCACACATTTTTTGATACTGCTATAGCTTGATGCTTAATACGTTTAGAAAAAAAAGTAACATATTACAGTAACAATTTTTTATACACTTCGGAATAAATAGCTTTCTTGTTTACTTTTATATATTTAAAACACTTTAAAAAATTATTCCAGAAAATGATGTGTAGCCTTCCCCTTACTCGAAAAAGGTCCATGAAATAATAAAAAAGGGCTTAGTGATACTCCTGTTTTAAATGTGTAAGTCAAAAATTAATAAATAACCGAAGAAAGACCATATCATGGAACTGTTGTAAATAGAAATTAAAATGTTAGTACAAAAAATAATCAAAACTATAACTCCATATAACTCTTATACAAAGGACCTTTTAGATGGAAGCTTACTATCTTTTCGTTACCCCAAAAGCCAATTGAAATCTTTTATCAATAGCGAAAAAGCAAAGAAAAATAAATTAACATGGAAAAAAAAATCCTAATGCAAAAAAGTCCATCAAACCTTTTGCAAAGTCCACCAACCATCTAAGAAGTAAAATGACGACAAACAAATAAAACACATTTAGACAGAGACAGTGACAAAAAGAAGAAAAAAAAAGCAAACCCACCAGAAAGAAAAGAAAAAAGAATGAAAGAAAGAAGCCCAAGCAAGATTCAAACGTCCCGAATTCCAAATGCGAAAATAATGCATATTTCATCATCATCATCGTCAAATCACGAAACACGCCACATTACACCCTCTTCGCACCCCCATCGCCGGAAGCCAACGCTATTATCGAAAAAACAGAACGCCAGATCACTAAAAGACAAACGATAACAGCATCACAAGAGAATGCAAGACAGGAACGAAACAGAAAAGGGAGGGAGGGAAGGATCAGGAAAAGAGAAGAAACGAACCAAAAAAAATATCCTTTTTCCAGAAAAAGACGTCACATTTAAATCACACGTTTTAAAATCGTCTCGTTTTCTTTATGTATCATTAACGTTCCAGTCCTCACCCCCCTCTTCGAATATAAACGTTCCATTAGATACCCATTGCGAATTATACACTCCCCTCCTTTTTCTACCACCCCCTAAATCTAAAACCCAAATATTAATTCTCGCTTCGTTCTGATAACGGAGGGAACGATGTAAACAAAGCGTCAGATGGGACACCTATCAAAGGGTTTGAATTCATTAGCGGTTTAGAGCTCCCGGCTGTGTTCTCTCTCACTCACTTGCTCCTCCCCCCCCGCACCACCAGACGATTTCGAAGTGAGCCCACCCCCGGCTAACGAGCCCCCTCTTTATTTCGTACCCCTAGCCAAAGCGGGAGATTAAATTCATTCCACTCATTTAGATAGGCAAACTACTTATTTCTCAATATGTATGGAGTTGTATTTCACTGGATGGGTGGAACGGGAAACAGTGGTGTAAGTCCTTCGTGAATTGTTTTTGTTTTAGTAAGACTTTTTTAGAGGATAGCTTTTCCGCGGATTTAAATATTTTGTTTATATGTAACGAAAAGAATTATTCATGGAGCGTTGATAAATGAATTAAGGTAATGTGAGTAAATGGTTTAAAAGATCCACGAATTTAATTTGCTTTTAAAAATGTTTTGAACCAGAATTTGCTAAAAGCTTTACTATAATACTTTTTTATTTATTTATTTAAGTGAAGATTTAAGTTGAACTCTATAATTTTCAAATTCGAATTAAAATCTTCACTTAATCAAGAAAATTCGAACAATACTTTTCAGCTGTCTCGGTCGCTTAGAGGTAGCGTGCCAGCATCGTAAGCCTAAGGTTTCGGGTTCGATCCTGGCTGAAGACCACAGATTTTCCGGATGCGAAAATCGTTGGTACCAATATCTTATGTTTAAGTGGAGTGTAAAAATCTCTTGAGTATCAATTTATCTTTGATACCCTCTGGAAAACAAATCACGGCAATATTTCACATCCGACGAGAGCTTGAATTAAACTAATTCAAGCGTCCAAATTTGGTAGCGAGAACTTCCACTAGATAGTGCCCTAATGAAATGGCTCTCGCATGTGGGGACGTGTCTTCAAAGACTTCGCTGTCAATATGTAGCCCATTAGAGAAAAATGTAGTTTTCATTCTTGTACGTGGGATTGAAGTTCTCTTTTTTTTCTTACTCCATAATAAATATCAGCCATCTTTATAACGATGACCAGCGAAAAAGATTCGAAGTAGTAATTCTTTTTTTTTCTCGCTTATAATTGCACAATTATTTGGGGTGAGCAAAAGATAAAGAATTAACGTATCGAATATAAAAACTGGATCTTTTTTTTTTAAATTTCTAATGGCCATGGTTACAAAAGACCACAAGGGGATAGGAACAAAAACCAAAACAAACAAAATAAACAAAGTAGGAAATAACAACGAAGGCGAGAAAAGTCTATGAACCCAATAAGTCCCTCGCCTACCAATAAAGATCGCACAAACAGGAGCCCCTTAGGACTGGGCAGCGGCGAATGTGGTCAGCATCCATGTTCTCCCGAAAATCGCAAAGAGTGCAGAAAGGGACCTGTGCAACATGAATTTGATGAAGACGATTGAGGAGACAGACGTGTCCAGTGGTCAGACGAAACTCGGCAACTGCTTTACGTCTTGGCCACATGGGAAGATCTTTAAGATAATTCCACCCGATCTTACAGGAATTTCTCTATGTGTATTGAATTGAAGTGAGATCATTCCTCTTTTTCTTAGTAATACTCTTGACACAGGTAAAAGGGACAGCTTTCCTTTGTTGAATAGAGGCAAGCTCCCTTTTTTACTAGGATGTCTGCTTACTCATTACCAGTGCCAAGTGTGGATCCTTAATTGAAAGAATTTTTAAAAACTTATATACACTGACAAATATCTCAATGAAATCAGTGATTATTAAGGGATTCACCCATGTGCTGATTTCAAAAAAGTCAACAAAATTTTTTTTCATAAATTGCTTCCTTAACATGTCTAGAATACGGTATAAGGAGGTAAAGTGATTTTTTAAAATTCGAAGTCGTTATACAGAAGCAGCTGTTTGTAGTGCTAAGTTACGATTTTCATTGTTTTAATCGGACTTGAAACTTTAAATGTGTTTTTCTCACTTTCCTCCGTCATATCTTAAGAACGGTCTGACCGAATGACTTCAAATTTATAGGTTAGACTTAGCGTACATATAGGCACCAAATGTGTGTGTGAACTGCGATTATTCCAGAATTCAAAATATTTCTATTTTTTATAACAAAAACATTAAAAATCCCATGAAATTCGAATTCTTTTCTTCGGAAGTCTACCAAAAGTTCAATTTTTGATATTTTCAATTAAGTGCATTTAAGCTTATAGATTAAAACGCCGTTAATATTTTTATTTCGGATAAACCAATCAGCCGGAATCGTGAAGGAAGTGAATGCCCATCTTTTCGAGGCGGGTTGTTCAGAGCGCTATGACTCACGTTCTACTGGATATTTTTAGCTTACATTTTTATACATACTCTTAAAACACATATAGATAAATGATTTAAAAAAAGTTATATCTTTTTACTGGTCGTCAAAAAAAAATTCCCTAAGAATGCTTAAAAAACAGGTCGTCATATGGGTGAACCATCTTAAACAACGTCACACGTGAAGCTACACTAGGGCTGTTGTCTTATGATTTTCAACCACTTTCAGTTGACGAGGATAACACCTAAGCTGGAGCCCACTCTACAAAATTCCACATCTCCTAACGCGAGTACTTTGAGCTACGGCATATTTGATGTATATCAACTACTTTACATCGTGGGTCTTTAGAAACATCAGGATTCGAACTCGAGACTCATAAACGCCGAACACGAACTCATGGCCCGACTATTAGGCAGCCGCGACTACACTAAAGAATGGAGACACAGAGTTTCGAGCCTTGGTTGAATCCATAGTGAATGTATTTTGACATAAGATGAGGAAATGTATATGACAGTTCAAAATTTACTTCCACGTATCGTGCTTGGGAAATATATCACTTATAAATTCACGACACTAAAAAAGCAAGAGCATCAGTCCTTTGTTACTTTATGAGTAATGAAATGATTCCAAATTGGAAATTAAACCTTACCAATCACATGTTAATGATTCACGAGATTTTGATACACGACATACATACTATAGTCTTATTCAAAATGGACCAAAATCTAACAGAAATATATTAGGTGTACAACTTTGCTTCCGCCGTTTTGCAATAGATGGCTGTAACGGTAAGTGGAAGTCGAAATAAATAGATCATAGATGTCGTATAATAAGCTTAGGTATTTGTAAGCATAACGCCATCGAAATATTAGTCGATTTGTGTCTGCATCATAAAGTTATTCTCGATTAAACATGCCAGCTTACGAGCCAAATTCTTGTCATTTGCGGGAGGTTTTAATTTTCTGCTCTAATGTGAAGAAATCTGCGGCTGAGGCTCATCAAATGCTCTCAAATACCTATGGTCAGGCCGCTATTAGTGAAAGAACGTGCGAGAGTGGTTTCAACGCCTCAAGAACGTTGATTTTGACGTCAAAGACCAGCACGGCATTTGGTGGGATCAGCTCGTCCTAGTGTATTATGAGTTGTTAAAACCGACTGAAACAATCACAGGCGATCGCTATCGAACGCAATTATTGAATCATAAATGTATAATCAGTTTTTTACAATAAAGCCTGGAATTTCGGAAAAAAACGGCGGAAGCAAAAAAAAGTTGTACACCTAATATTAAAATGCGAAAGAATTACGGGCAATTATACATTCTAATATGAAGATTTAGCAATTTTTTTTGAGCTCTTATTTTATAAAAACTACCCTAAATGAAAAAGAATATTTAACCAACAACAAAACGTACGGTCCACTTTATGAAAAATAGTATAAAAACATTTCCAATAAATTTCAAAGAATTATCTTGGTTGGTTATTAAAATATCTTTCATTTGGTAAAGAGTTTCTCTCTCTCTCTCTCTCTCTCTTTCTCTCTTTCAAAAAGATAATTTTGTGAAAAACTCATTTAAAGTTTGCACAGGTGTATCATTTTCGGCTTATTGCTATACGTTTGTTCGTATACTGATTCCCTGCAAATTTTCGCTTTTTTGAGCGAGATTTGTTACCATAACCCATATTTAAAATGTTTTAAAATACTGTTAAGCAAAATTTTAACGTAAAATATAAATTATCGTTATAAAAAGAGACAAAACATATTAATGAGCAAAACACGTTAGAGAGTAAACAGATTCTCTGTTGCCAATTTTCAGCAAGAAATAATTATTTTAATAATAGAGTAGTGGCTAAAACGCTAAAAAAGTTACGGAAATATAATTTATAAATTGCAAAAATGAGGAAAACTGTAGAAATTGAGTTCAAAATTACAATTTTCTTCAACTTTCAGTTTTGAAATACTATTTTTGGTTCACTTTTGTAGTGAGTGTGATGTTTTTTTTAAAATCACTATAACTTTATTTATATTTCGCGTAAAGGGAAAAGAAAAACTTTGGAAAGAAAAATGTTCAAACTATACGATTTTAAATTTAAAAAATTGCCTCATCTAATCAAAAAACGACATTTTCAACGTAGGCAGTCACCTTAAGTATGTACTATGGACATCTTAGAACTATGCGCCAACTAAACGACGACTAAGCAGATGACTTTGCTAATTTAACTAAAGGCTCGAAAGCACGAATTGACAGAAGCCATGCAGGTAATCCAGTGGACATGACCGTGAACTCATACTGAGTTTTGAGTTGGAGTCCTGGTACCACTAAAGACCCTTGTAGAGGGGCTGATGCACGCTAAGTATGGCGAAGTTTAAAGTCCTCACCTTTGCTTGGTGTGGAAATTTGGAGTGTGGAGGCCAGCTCAGGAGTTGTTCTTGTCGCTTGACTGAGTGGCCGCGGTAGCCGAGTGGTATAGGTATCGGACCGTGGCTTGCCTTGTCACGAGTTCGAGCCCAGTACCACTAAAGACCCGCCGTGTAGGGCAGCGATGCACGTTAAATCTGTCGAGAGCTGAAACGTCCTCTCGTTGGTGTGGTGTGGTAGTTAGGAGAGGGGGTGCCAGCTCAGGTGTCGTCCACGTCACTTGACCATGGTTCAAAATTACGTGGTCCGTCGCCAAAAGCCCTCGTGTAGCTAAACAGTGCGACGTTAATAATAAATCAAATCAAATCAAATCAAGTCGCTTGACTGAGGTTCAAAATTGCGAGCTCCGTGTTATCTATGTTGCCTTAAGATACTACGTTAATAAAAATCAAATCAAATCACAGGCAATACCAACAGATTTGATTTGATTTTAATCAACGTCACACCTTGAAGCAACACGAGGACTGTTGGTGACAGACCCCATAATTTTGGACCATGGTCAAGTTAAGAAGACGGCATCTGAACTCCACTCTCTCTCTGAACACCACGTCAACGTGTGAACTTTGAACCTCGACAGATTCAACATGCTTTAGACCTTCTACAGGGCAAATCTTCAGTGGCACTAGGGGGAAGCTCATGATATGCCGACCATCAGGACCGGCTCTAGCAGTTTTGCCACCCCGGGCAAAAATGAGAAATACCACCCCTCTCTCCAAAGCAAAAAATTATAACTAAAACAAATTAGTTGTTCACATAAATACACACCTGTAAAACTTGAATAATTCTTGCAAACAAAAAGGCAGAATAACACATTATGTATAGAGATATTTTGATATATATATATATATATATATATATATATATATATATATATATATATATATTATTCTGAAAGTAAAATACAAAATAATTCGAAATTAAGGACATAAAATTACCTGTTTTTAATTCAAACTAGTAAAATATAAGAGAAGGAATCCCCCTTTTTACCATGCCAGTTTGTTCTAAAAAAAGTCTTCTGATGGGGGGGGCATAAACGTCTATTTTACCTTTTAGTAACTACTAAAATGATACATCTCCCGTGACTCTCTACAAAAAACTTATTGCCCTTGTCCCTTTTTGAATGGCTGACATCGGACGTTGTATGGGTTAAAGGAATGTCGGTAGTGACCCCACTTCGCGGGATGGGGAGAAAGTTACAAGTGAAAGATGTGAAAACGTCAAATTTCAACATTGAACATATAATCCCGTCTTGAACACTTAAATTCCAACGTAAAAGAAAACTGACAAACATACAGAATACTACGAGAAATGAAAAATACTTCAGATAATGTATATATTCCTTTGGATATCAAATGGTACCGGGACCCTAGAGAAATGAAATATCAAATTCGTTCAGGAGCACTGAGCCAATAGTACTTTATTTTACACTCTGTCGCAAAAATATATGCACCCAGAAGAAATTGTACATTCACGAAATATTGCATGTTGTATATATAAAAAAATTGAACAAAATTTATTTTTTAAAATTCAATTCAAATGCCGCCCTTAGAACTTGCGTGGCACCGGGCACTTATGACCCCTATGGAAGATCCTGCCATAGTCTTTGCATCTGCGCAGTTTTTTCGACCCTCCAGACATGCCTATTGGCCCCTGCGAGGCCATAGGACGTCAATCCATGATCATAAGCACTAGTCTATGTGGACGAGCATTATACCGTTCAGATAGCATGGGCACTAAAATATCGTCCACGTATCTGCGGACCTGATTTAGTTGATTCAAAACCTCTCGACAATAAAATATGGCCGGTTCCAGACATATGGTTTGAGCTTTATTTTGAAGATGACACGTCTCCAGTCTGTCACATAAGTTGCCCGAGGTCGGCAAAATCCAGTCGACACTGCCTATGATGTGGGGTCAAAACAACGTCGGCTCCTAACAACTTTGGTCAGTCGTCTCCTTATGGTTTCTTGATGGCACTGGATGTCTGGAAAAAAAATGCTAGCGACGTTTTTTAATATTTGCACGATCCTGCGATCATTTGTGTTCCTGGGACGCCTCCGCGACGGTACACTCTATTCTGTGATCCAATGCCAACACCGAGCAACTACCATATCGCCCGACCGAGGTGGCGGCCGAGAATACCAACCAGGAAGCCTATTATACGGCTCAAAGTCCGTCAGCTGCTCGTACTGCCGCCGGTTACGTCTTAGAGGCATCCTAAGTCTCAAATCGTCTATCAAAGTCATCAGATTCGTTTGAATAGCCACGGCGCTCGTACCATGCTTTTAAACCTCCCAGTTGCGCTATGCGCATAGCACACTTAGCCTTGTCTCATTGGATCGAAATTTTAATCATTTGCATATCTCTACCAGACTACATAATTGCCGATTTGTGATTGTATTTATTTCTGGGTGCATATAGACAGAGTGTATATATACATAAGTAAAACACACATGTTAAAACAAAGTAACAATATATTTTCTTTAAAAAAATTTTTTTTAATATTTTCTGCCATTGGCCATATTTATGTGGACAATCTTTAGACCTTGGAGAATACTAACAGGAAGAAGGCTGGCCTTTCTTTCTTTATTCGATTTCTCTCTCTGCCTAAGATTTTATCTCTATATCATTCTAAATAGTTTATGCATTCTCTCCTTGTCCTGACACCTACTGTATAACACGCGTAATTCACGCACAAAATAACCATTTCACAATAATCTCTATTTGAAACCGTCAATAGTCACTATTAATGCCCATCATTTTAATTTGATGTTCGCACTTCTGTCATTTTAATGCTGTTCGCCATTATCAGCAATGAGAATGAAATGCTTAACATTAATGATGGAAGGAGAAGAAAAAAAAAAACTTCCATTATTCATGATGTTAGAGATAATTTTATAGCACAGGGGGAAAAAACTGAGAAAATGAAATGGAGCAAAAGGCGGTTCAGTTTTTGAAAGAGTTTTAGAATCTTATCGAAGCTTAATGGCTTCTATCATTAAGGCATTTATGACCCTTTTTTTCCCTTTCCTTGCTGTGCTTTTCTTCGCAGCTTTTCTTTTCACGGGGCTTTTATTTACTGATTCCGTGTAATTTATACGTTACCCAGAAGCTTTCCAAACACTCCCACTTCCCCCTCATTTAAGAACGTCGAGCATATTAGAATGTTTTCTTCAAACGCTTTTTCCTCATTAAAAGCACCTAGAATATGCTGCGTATTGTGACTCACCTTCTTCTGTTCTTAAAGCGATTTAAGATGATAAAGTTTTAGAACAAGAGAAAAAGGGGTGTTTAAAAGAAGTGTTTCCCAAACAATGTTAAATAGCTTGCATATATATCTACAGAAATAATCTAATCCAAACTTTCCGCTGAATATAGTCTGATTAAAAAAAATGAATTAGAATCACTGGACAATGGGCATCAGGAGGGGAGGTAGGTCAGAATATATTTATTTTCGCTCATTAATTCAGTAGTAGCTCATAGTTTTTCAACATAGGCAGTGGCGTAACGTACACTCCAGCAGCCCCCGCATCGCAGGAAGGCCCGGGATTCTAGGGGGCCGAAAGCCTATGTTATGTTATTCTTTTGCAATTCTTTGTAAGATCTGGCTTGGGGCCCAAACCTGACTTTGTAGGGGGCCCTAAAATTCTCAGTTACTCCACTGCCCATCAGCAAGGGGTTGGCGAGTGCCGTATTAGGTGTAGCATATACGTTCTAATTATTTGAGCCACTTAACCCATTGACTGCCAACTCGTAGTAAGCGTGTGTACCAAAACTGCCAGCTACGAAATATTTCGTATTGTATACTACAATTTTAGATTGATTACATATCTTCATTTGAGTTAGAAATTATTAAAAAGGATAAATGAAAAGTTTATGCGTTACGAAACATATTAATTATCAATTTTTATAATCAAAATTATAACTTAGGCGATTAGATTATAACATAATAACTATAATATGTAAATGTATTTTAAAAATTAATATATATATCGTTGTTGCTGTGTATGATGAGCTTTAAAGCAAGGATCAACGTGAAGTGCTGGGTTGTTGCGACACACGATTTGAATTATTTTACAACTACCCCATCGCGTTATAGGTTTTTCCCAGTGAGGATTATTACACATCTGTATAAAAATTTGACACAATGTTACACATCTGACTCTCACCAGATGAAATTAAGTGACGAACTTATAAAATGTAACAGAATGAAAAGAATATCTTTGCATATGAAGATTTTTTATTAAAAGAAACTTCACTACGAGATAACTCGCAGGAGGCACGCAGCACAGGGATCTTTTTCAGTGACGCCAGGTACGAGATATCTCGTAAGTTTTTTTTTCAATAAAAATTACTGTTCATGCCATTGCAATGTTATATCAGTAACCTAACATCATTATATTTTGTAAAATTCCACTTTTTCTTCAACATAAAATAGTTACATCCAGGTCAAGGCACTATAGATTTAGCTGGCTTGATTGATTGATTGATTGAATATTAACGTCGCACTGTTCAGCTACGTGAGGGCTTCTGGCGACGGACCTCGCAGTTTTGAACCATGGTCAAGTGACGAGGATGACATAAGAGCTGGCACCCCCTCTCCTAACTACTACATCACACCAACGGGAGGGCGTTTCTGCTCTCGACAGATTTACCGTGTATCGCGCCCCTACACGGCGGGTCTTTAGTGGCACTGGGCTTGAACTCGTGTTTTTTTTTTTGTTGTTGTTGAACTAGCCATGTTAAATAACAGTTAAAAATTATAGATGTAACACAAATAAACTTTAAATTGCAGTTGTGTGAACGAAATTGTTGTGCGTATACAAAATTTGCGTTCGTAATACTTCATAGAGAACTTCGTTATTTTGAAATGAAATGTGTACCATTTTGATCGGTGAAGCTCCCAAAATATTATGTCGCGTTGCATTGGTTCGCCATTTTTGCCCTAGAGAGGAATTGCGAACCTCCAGGGGTTCCGATGACCACAGTTTAAGAACCGCTGCTAAGTTCTGTCTATATAAGAGGCTATCAAGAGGCATACTTTTCAGAAGAGGTCCAGGGTCTCAAGAATGCCATTGACTGTGTACCTATACTACTTTTTTTTCTTTTCCGAAGAGTTTATGTTATACAGCAGTGATTTCCAAAGTGGTCGATATGGACCCCCAGGGGTCTATGATGACCTGCAAGGGGTCAACGTCAGCAAAAAATTAATTTGGGGGTCAATGAGGTGTAAGTGGGGTCTATGTGATATTGGCTCTTATTAAACTAGATAATGACTAAATTTTAAAAGAAAATTTAATTAAGTGGAAACCAAATTTTACTTATTTAACAGATTTGTTTACTAAATTTAATGAGG